>OZ010787.1:237254362-237649362 GCA_963932465.1 Maratus speciosus | reverse complement strand
AGAAAAATGTTTACTTTATAGAACATGGATGAAAGTAGAAAATGCTATCGATATATAATTTCTCGAAACGCTTTAACCATCAACTGCTTCATAGATGGTGTCTTTTTTTGTTTTTAGTGCTGTTCATAAAATTTATCAATTCCCTGTGTAACATTCTTTAAATTCGCCTACTTATGCATTTTGAAAACTTCTAATATTACGATTTCTAATATTTTAAATGTTTATATTTATTATTTTCAGGTAGAATACATGTTTATTTAAGTAATAAGTTGCTTTACTTTGGTTTTATTTATCTTTGTGTTTGAAAAACAAAATACAATGTATAGTTATGTCAGGAAGAATATCTTTAAAATCACCGCTTGACTCTCTTTAATTTTTATGAAATCACTAGTGGTTGCAAAATATTTGACATGGTGCTGCAAACTGCCAGAGTCATAAGAAGTATGGTTGTGGGAGTTGTGGTTGTGCTAAAGTTCCTTTTATTAAATCAAAAATTCAATACCATGCAAAGAAGAATACGTCAACATTATTATTATAACACTGCTCATGATATTAGAATCCTTACATATTCAAAATTTTCATATATTCTTACATTTTGAATTATTTTAATCCTAGTTAAAATTTTTGTTCAGAAAAATATAATTGCAGGTTCAAGGATTAAAAAAAATCACCACTTGCTTTGAAACTAGACCTTACATCTTGTCTAAAAGAATTCTTACTTACTTTAACAAGTTGCAATGATAAAGAAATGTATTTCAAAGGGTAGCTGCTTCTGCCATAAATAAACTATGGGTATATCATTTTTCATTATGAATTCTTGTCGTCATTATGAATTATTTACCAATTTGTATAATTGTGTTAAAATTTATCTAGTGTGTTAAAATTAATATAACTTATGGTCATGCTGTAAATTACAAATATTTATGTGCATGCCATAGCCTGATTGCTTAAGTATTTATAAAATCACCCATCTTTAAATTCCCTGAACAATTAAACGCATACATTTCAGATACCTTTATCTCAAAAAACACAATCTCAAATTGGTTAATGTTAAAACTATTGAAAAGACCATATCGCAATTGAATTGTAAACATTTGTTTTATTTAGATGTTCTTCTTTAGAAGGTGGAATAAGAAGGTTTCAAACAACTAGTTTGCATGAGATTTGCAAGTATGGAGTGTTCAAAGTGAAATCCAGGTACACTGAAATCTTATATTATAATGCCAGCAAAAATTGTGTGTGTATGTGTGTGCGTGTGTGTATGTAAATTCTATCTTGAAAACGGCTCTATCGATTTTGACAAAATTTTGTTTTGTACCATTTTCGGGCACACGAAGACCATTGGGCTAGGTCACGTGTTCGAGAAAATTCGATTAGTGCGTCATTTTGGGTCATTATGTGTCAGGGTCAAACTAATTATATCTAAAAAACGGCTCAATGATTTTGACTAAATTTTACATCTAACCGTTTTCGGGTACGAGAAACCTATTGGTCTAGGTCACATGTTCGAGAAATTTTGATTAGTGGTTCATTTTTGGGTCACTGCGGGTCAAGCTATTTTTATCTAAAAAACGGCTCTAACGATTTTCACTAAACTCTATACTCAATAGTTTTGGATTACGAGAAGACCATTGGGCTAGGTCACATGTTCGAGAAAATTCGATTAGTGGGTCATTTTTGGGTCACTGTCGGTCAAGCTAAGTTTATCTAGAAAACGGCTCTAACGATTTTGACGAAATTCCGTAATCTATCGTACAATAACATTCGACTAGGTTGCATGTTCAACAAAATTCGATTAGTGGGTCATTTTGGGTCACAATGGGTCTGGGTCAAGCTAATTTAATCTAAAAAAAGGCCCAAAATATTTTCACAAAATTTTGCAATATACCGTTTCTGGACATGCGATGACCATTGGACTATGTCACATGTTCGAGATAAGTCGATTAATGGATCCTTTTGGGTAATAATGGGTCAGGGTCAAGCTAATTATATCTAAAAATGGCTCAATCGATTTTGGCTAAATTTTACATCCAACCGTTTTCGGGTACGAGAAGACTGTTGGGTTAGGTGACATGCTCGAGAAATTTCAATTAATGGGTCATTTTGGGGTTACTGAGGGCCATGCTAATTTTATCTAAGAAACTGCTCTAACCATTTTTTCTGTACTCTATATTCTACAGTTTTGGATTACGAGAAGACCATTGGGCTAAGTCAAATGTTCGAGAAAATTCGATTAGTGGGTCATTTTTGGGTCGCTGTGGGTGAAGCTAAGTTTATCTAGAAAACGGCTTTAACGATTTTGGCAATACTTTCTATTATATCGTTTCTGGGCAAGAGAAAACCATTGGGCTAGGTCGTATGCGCAAGAAAATTCTATTAATGGGTCATTTTGGACCATAATGGGACAGGGTCAAACTAACTGTATCTCAAAAACGTTCAAATGATTTTGACATTCTTTTTTATATTATACCGTTTCCCCGTAAGTGAAGACCATTGGAATAGGTCACATGTTCAATAAATTTCGAGTAGTGGGTCATTTTTGGATCAACGTGGTCAAGCCAATTTTATGTAGAAAATGACTAACGATTTTCACTAAATTTTGTATTCCATCGTTTTCAGGCTCGAGAACAGCCTTGGGTTAGGTTTCTGTTTGGAAAAAATTAGATTAATGGGTCATTTTGGTCTCTATAACTCAGTGTCAAGCTAATTGTAACTGATACAGCAAAAATGATTCCGTAGGAATAATATATCGCGATAAACACAAAACAAACTTTGACCGATCTTAGCTCGGTCATTCCTTCTAGTACAGATTTATTTTTATCTTCAAATTGTATCCATTCAAGATATTTTTAGGTATACCTAAAACTGCACCTTCATTACTTGTGAATCTTACGAAAAAATTTATGAATCTTGAATTTTTACACTATACTGAAAAGCAAAAAAAAAAAATGAAACAACAGTTTTTATGTCAACAAAATTCTACTCTGTCCAATAACACTATGGTCTTCTCTTTCCAGTGGTAATAATCGTAATCAAAATCGTAAATGTCTATATAGGCGTCTCATAATGGGGTTGAACTTAGGAAATAGATATCTTCAGGGATTTGAAAGATGAATGCATTAATAAATATACAAGGTGCAATATGTTATCTATCGCCGACCTTTAATTTCACAACCGTACGTCGCAGACATATTGTTCCAATTACAAAAACGTTTCAAATGAGGTAAATATTCATGTAGTGAAATTATTTAAAGTAAAAAATCAATTTTATAAAAATTACGAAATCTAATTTTTTATACGGTCCCCCAGTCCTTATAGTTATATTTAGTAAACGTTTACACATATCATAACAGATATAACAGAAAAGTTTGACATCTGAACTACAAAAATTGACACAGTTATTAAATTTCAAAGTTTGAGATTTTTGCACACGATTTTGTCTTTCATTTAGGGATCAGTTAAAAGATGAATTAAAGTAATTCGAGATCAAAATCACGGTGCAATGTCCTTTTTACGGCGAAACGACCTTTAGCCGGTATCGCCAAATCGGGGAATCATCAAAGAGGGTTATTTCATATAAAAATTTGAGCTAATCTGTATGGGTCGAATAACATTCAAACGTCAAAAAGTAGGTAGAATCGACAACCGGAAAATAAAGCATACTCACTAAGGACTAGGCCACTAAGGACTAAGGATACGTGGCATCCAAATGCAAACTACCAGCCCATCTATAACGAGCATGGAAATTGGGATTATATAGATTACAAAAGTACCGCAGCGCCACACGTTCGGGATATAACACGAGCCATTTATCAGTGGACATGCTAGTCAGCTCTGAGATCGTGATGGCAAGCTACGCATACATCAATATGCCGAAATGATACTTATTTATGGTGAATGTAAAAGAAATGCCAGAAAGGCTGCGAGTGTTTATTTAGAACGTTTCCTTAAGGATCTACATCCAACGCATGAATAACTGATGCATTGCACCATCTTAGAGAGACCAACTCTGTTTCACCACGAAGCAGAACAAGTAGACGGGCAAGGTGTAATGTTCGAGTGACACCGGAGGAGGTGCTGGCATACGCCCTTTTAATTCCAAAACTGAGCACGGCGGAAATAAGCGAGGCATGTTGTCAGCATGTCTGTCATTTGTTACATGCACATGATAGGCATTCATACCATCCGACACTGGTACCAGCAATGATGTTGGATGACCACGCACGAAGATTTGATTATTGTAATTTCATGCTCAATACGTTAGAGGAAAATCCGTCGTTCCTTTGTGATATTCTGTGGACAAATGAGTCAATATTTACACGGGGTGGCATTGTGAACGTGCACAATGTCCATTACTGTTTTCTGGAAAACCTCCACATCGCCCGCACAATACACGTGTGGTGCGGTATATGGGGAACCCAGATTGTTGGACCCCTCTTCTGCGATGGGATCTTAACGGGTGATCGTTACCTGCATCTGCTACAAAACAAGGTATGTGACTGGTATGAAGAGCTGCCTCTCCGGCATGCATGCTGGGTGTGGTTTCAACATGATGGGGCCCTCTCCGCATAAAACATGAAACGTCCGGGCGTATCTGTCCAACGAATTAGTTTGGCCATTTTGTAATTGGTAATTGATATTTATTTTTCTGTTTAATTTCAATATTTCATTCTTCGCTTTGTATACGACCCCTAAATGTCAGCTCAAATTTTTAGATAAAATAACCCTCTTTGTTGATACCCCGATTTGGCGATACCGGCTAAAGGTGATTTCGCCGTAAAAAGGACATTGCACCCTAATTTTGATCTCTAATTACTTTAATTAGCCGGGTGTGGTTTCAACATGATGGGGCCCTCTCCGCATAAAACATGAAACGTCCGGGCGTATCTGGCCAACGAATTAGGTCAGCAGATCCTTGGATATGGTGGTCCATTAGAGTGGCCACCGCGTTCGCCGAAATTACTCCCATGGACTTCTACCTCTGGAGTTACATCAAAGCATAGGTCTATGTGATTGCTTCTCTGGTTTATCTGAAGCAGCGCATCATCCTTGATTGTCACACAGTTTTTCACACCTGCTATGTTCTAACGTGTCCAGGACTCAGTACTGTCACGCATTCAATTGTGCATTTCCACCAATGGGGAACACTTTGGAGATTCATTTTTTTATAGCAGACCGTGTCCTGATATTATAATAAATTGATATTTATTTTTCTGTTTAATTTCAATATTTCATTTTTCGCTTTGTATACGACCCCTAAATGTCAGCTCAAATTTTTAGATAAAATAACCCTCTTTGTTGATACCCCGATTTGGCGATACCGGCTGAAGGTGGTTTCGCCGTAAAAAGGACATTGCACTCTTATTTTGATCTCTAATTACTTCAATTCATCTTTTAACTGATCCCTCAATGAAAGACAAAATTATGTTAAAAAATCTCAAACTTTGAAATTTAATAACTGTATTAATTTTTGTAGTACGGGTGTCAAACTTTTTGTGTTATATCTGTTATGATATGTGTAAACTTTTACTAAATATAACTATAGGGACTGGGGGACCGTATAAAAAGTTAGTTTTAGTAATTTTTATAAAATTGATTTTTTACGTTAAATAATGCTACAACATGAATATTTACCTCTTTTGAAACGTTTTGTAATTGGAACGACATGTCTACGTCCAACGGTTGAGAAATTAAAGGTCGGCGATAGATAACATATTGCACCCTGTATAAGTAAGCATGATACGTCTTGAGTAGCTCTATTATATGACAATATGTTTATTCCAATATAGATTTATTCAAATCTTCAAATTATATCCGTTCAAGATATTTTTTATGTATATCTGGAATTGCACCCTGGTTTCTTGTGAATCTTAAGAAAAATAGATGTTATGAATCCTGAATTTTTATCCGATACAGAAAAGCACAAAAATGAAACAACAATTTTCTAGTCAATAAAGTTTTGCTCTGTCCGATAATACTACGTTCTGGTGTTTCCAACGGTAATTACCGTAATTAAAATCAGAAATGTCAATATAGGCATCTTATAACGGAATTGAACTTAGGAAATAGATATCTTCTGGGATTTCAAAGATGAACGCATTAATAAATGTATAAGTAAGCAGGATACGTGAGTAGCTCTATTATATGACAATAGGTTTATTCCAATAGTGATTTATTCCAATCTGCAAATTGTATCCGTTCAAGCTATTTTTTATGTATAGCTGGAATTGCACCCTGGTTTCTTGTGAATCTTTTGAAAAATAGATGTTATGAATCTTGAATTTTTATCCTATACAGAAAAGCACAAAAATGAAACAGCAGTTTTCTAGTCAATAAAATTATGCTCTGTCCAATAATACTACGTTCTGCTGTTTCCAGCGCAAATTACCGTAATTAAAATCAGAAATGTCAATATAGGCATCTTATAATGGGATTGAACATAGGAAATAGATATTCTTATGGGATTTCAAAGATGACTGCATTAATAAATGTATACGTAATCCGGATACGACTTGAGCAGCTCTATTATATGCCAATAGGTATTTAATTGGTGAATGCCTCTCAAATTTATTTGTTAAGCAGCTGGATCTCGTTAAAATAAAGACAAAATTCCTAATGAGAAACTGTATGACCAAGTTTGAGATTAAATATTGACTAATTATACATTTATGATTTCCAATACTTCACTGATGTTCTTCAGCACAAAACACGGAACTAGGGAATAAGTTTTCAATGTATAATATCTCTTGTAGTAATAGTAGTAAGTTGGAATTTCTGGTAATATATGCATGATTTCCATGTCTTTGAAAAGGGGTATTTTAAAAAAGCCCCCACTTTACGCCTATCATACTATTCATGGCTATGACAAGTTCCAGATGTCCTTCTTAGACCTATATGTACGTCAGATAATGATTTACTCAAAATTTGAAAGCGAGTAGGCGAGGATCATATTCAAATTTAGGTCCCTTGACTTGAAATGACCCAAGGCAGAGAGATCTGTGAATTTTATCTTATGCTTCTTAGAGAAATATGCCAGTATTAAGTACGAAAATGATTAAAACATAAATTTATAGTAACGCTTCTATAATCCGTCTCTAATGAAATTGAACCTGTGACAAGTACGACAATAAACGGATAATAGAAATCCCCCGCCTCATAACGAATGTTGGTAATTGTGATGAAAATTACATTTTACAATGATTTCGTATCATATAGATACATATCATATTTAGAATTGGAAATTGATTAGAATTTTATAATTCCTTACTTTTAAAGTTATTAATTATTATACATTTTTCTTCTAAATTATATGCTAATCAAAAATCATCTAAACAGAAAACTATAATACTTGTGAAATAATACATTAAATTAAGTTTTGAAAACTTCTGTCAATTTTCTCTTTTAAAATACTGCATGGGTCTTTTTACCACTGTATTTTGGATACCACGAAGAAACAGTATCTGTAGAGCGTCTGTCTTTGCCTCGTTATTGAATCATTCAATGTACTTAGAAATCATTCTGCAGCTTTTCCTAATAGTAAATTTATAGCTTATACACAGCTAGTGAAAACCGACCAACAAGAACAAAAGGATTTATAATTTCTTACGCATCTATAATATCTATTTTAACTAATTCATAATTGAAAATAGCGTTTAATACATTGGCGAATATAAAAAAATGTGCTAGATTTCACTTATTGTAAAGCGAAATTCACAAGAATAGGCTGATTAGGTATTAAATTTTGTGCAAGTATTTCTTATACTTTTAAGATAAAGAGATTTGCGTTTTTTCTAACTTTTTACATTTAAATGGTATCATAACTGGAAAATGATGTTTCTAAAAAACTACTTCGAGCATTTATAAAGATCTGTATACATACATTTACGAATAATGATATTAAGCATAATCTCTTAAACTTGAAATATGATGATAGGTCCAAGTAGTAGATGAATGAAAACAGACACTGAGACAAATTACTTGACAGAATAACACTAAACAAACATTAGAAATCTTACAATAATTTTGGGATGAAAGCATTGAAAATATTCTGTATTTGAATACCGTACTAAAAGTTCTTTGTAAAGCAAGAAATGAAGCAATTCATCATAATAAATTAACATTTTCTACTATAAATATAAGAATATTAGATAAAAAAGTTGATAAAAAGATATTGCTTTATACGGAATATTTAAAACAAAGAAATTCTTTTATAGTTTAAAGTGATTGATAATGTTATTGCAGTTTTTTCGAGTGATAGGAAAAATGATTAACAATTCATTAAATTTCACAACCGCCACTGTTACAATAAATTACTATCCGAAAATGCTGTACACTGCAATGTTATGTATTACTTAACAGATCCCTTTGTTAGGAGTTTAAAAGGCAGAGTGATGTAAGTCAGTATTTTTAGAAAATTGAAATGATTTTATGGGGCGTATTTAGATATATCATTCCATACTTCGATATAATCGTATAAGTGACAGTTCCACAAAAGTTGTAAATATACAGAACCAGATGTTACTTTATACCGTAGGAAGTCATTGTAGTAATTACAGAAAATTCTTGTTTTGATCATTTAAGAAAATGTGACTGAAACCCCTTTACATAAATGCCCCATTTAATTGTACAATCTGCTTACGATACTTGTTACCCGTTCATCCAATGGTCGTAAACACGCTAAATGGCATACATAGTAACAACAATTTCCTGAAAAACGGAAAATGTACTGGCAGAAAAGTTGTCGTATATTCTCGGTTTCTTCACAAAACTTCCTATTTGGTATTCCCCCGTCTTGAAAATTGAATGTTCCCATTATTCTAGACGAAAGATTTCTGTTTTTGAAATAAATGTTAAAAATAGCGCAAAATAAAAAAATTCTAGAAAACAATTATATTGGGTGTTATAACGACTATCCTGTTATATATGTTTTCGTTCAATCAACCCCCCCCCGCAAGTTCACTTCATATTTTGTGTAATACTTTATTATTTATTTAGTGCACTATAGTCACACATTGCAGACCCTAAATTAAATTTAACATTTAAAATATATATCCCTTGTATCACTAGCCCTTAACATTTAAATTAAATTATTGTAGTTACTAATTTCTTTAATAAAATAAAATTAGTGATTCAGTCTTCAAGCCTACTTTCAGATATTTTTCCACACAAGTCTTAACCTTGCAGAAAAACATTACTCCTATATGGTCATAACAAAAGCATTTTAACTTCTTTCACATCCTTATTTGGTCATGAATATAACATATTTAAAATCACTTAACATGTAATGTATTCATTAGATTTAATTCCGCACTGCACTTTAACATTCAGGCCATTATTGTCATACGTATGTGAATTCTGCATTTTTGTGGCAATGCACGTTGCTAATATTTGCCCTCGCATCTGTTTTAGAAAATACGTTCTCATGTCTTTTTCGCCTAACAAATCTCTCACTTTTTCCACCATTGGTCTTTATTCAGAAACATTTTTATTTTTACACTTAACCGCACTTGTATCAAAGTACAGACTATCTTTGCACTTCCCACGACACAGGAATCTATTAACCCACAAATCTGTCATCCCAACGCAATTCAAATATGTAATAAGTTCGACGTATGTATTTGGCGAAATCGTACCAGCCAATGTTTTTAAATGCCCCTTGTGCATGGCGCAACATACTTGTAGATTGGCGATATTGTATTGCGCCATGCAAGTAAATTGTAACTGCGTAATCAGCTCACTTCTGTCCGGACGCTGGTCTGAGTATGTGGCACTAAGTAATGTCTTGTTGTGCTTGCCCTCTGCTCTCCTCTCAGGTCAAAATTCTTGCTAGTACCAGCATAAAAAATATGCTAGTTATTGCTATGTATTGCTTTGTCTGCTAGATTTTCATGCTAGTATATGCTTTACAATGCTAGCCAGCATCACATTCTATATAGCTAGCTTACGCAGCAATAACATGACAAACTATATACAAGCATTTTATGCTTGTTTGCTGTTTAAGCTTCTTACAAAGCATGGAGAGGTAGGTAACTTAACATGCTATTATATGCTTTTTTCTGCTTGCCAGCATAATATGTTATGCAGCCAGCTTAGGGAGAAATATCATGGCAAGCTATGTACAGTCGTGGAAATAAAAAAGTAAACAACCCCTACTAACTCTTCAACAAATTATCGTAGACGGACGTTACTGGTACCGAACGATTTGAAATAAAGTCTACTTTTAAATGATGCATATAAAATTTGCTTAGGGCGCCATCAACATATTAAAATGAACCTAAACCTCATTTTCTGCAATGGCAATACCCAGGTTTAATGAGATATTTCAAATCTTCGGTTCAAATTATGCCTAGACACCAAATTTCAAGTCATTTGAAAGATAGGTTTTTGAATTATAAGCATTCAAAATTTAGTGCTTCTAGTGTTAAATTACATTTTCATATTTTTATTTATATCTCCTGAAATTATGCTCCTAATGTGCTAATTTTTTGTATAGCAATAAAACTGATGTGCCCAAACATAAATACGCTGAATTTGCCATTTTTATAATTTTATGATATGAATTATGAATTATGAAATTAATATTCGAAAAAATTATGAATTGCAACCTACACTTTTTTTGATGGATTCAGATTTATTAAGTCCTGCTTTATGAAAATCCAAAATTTCACATTTTTCTTCCAAATAGTTTTCAAATTATGCTTAAAAAACGGCAAAATGATAGTTTAAGGGGCTTTCTATGATAAAAGTGGGTAGATATTTTGAAATTTCTTCTAGTGCCTTGTTATCTAACCGGCTTCATTGACTGCTTAAGGTGCCTTGATCAAGAAGGGGTCTGTCTCGGTTAGCAATCGAGTACCCATCTTCAATTTGGATACAGCCCTTAAAATACGCTCGTTTTAAAATAATTAATTTCTCGGAAACTCATGGTACGAATTGCATAAAAAGCTGTTTTTAGGCTAATTGAAGGGTGTAGAGTTCATTTACGCTGTCAGAATAGGGTATTGCTATTGAAAAAATGAAGTTATGGTTCGTCTTATTATGTAGATTGCCCCTAAGCAAATTTTATATACATCATTTAAAAGTATACTTTATTACCAATCGTTGGGTACCAGTAACGTTCTTCTACGATAATTTGTTGCGGAGTTAGTAGGGGGTGTTTACTTTTTTTCCACGACTGTACAAGCATTTTATGCTTGTGTGCTGTTTAAGCTTTTTCCAAAGCATGGAGAGGTAGATACCTTAACATGCTATTATATGCTTTTTTATACTTGCCATCATAATATGCTATGCAGCTAGCTTAGGAAGAAATAGCATAATAAGCTACAGGGTGTCCCAAAAAGGACCACCCATTTTTAAAAATGAGTAATTAACAAACGAATAGAGTTATTAAAAAAATTCTTGCAGGAAACGGATGTGTGAAGTCTGGAATTTTGTTTAGAACTTTTTATTATATTAGTTCAAAATATGACCGACAGATGGTGCTATAGTACATGTTGGTGGCTATATCGCAAACGAATACACCATTTTAAAGAATTTACGCAACGACAACTACTGTTTCCCTTGAAATGGTTACTACTGAACTTTCATTGACCATGTCTACTTCTGCCTGGTCTTCACGAATGCTCCTTTTGTTCATATAGCCATCCAAATGTTCAGCAGCGCCATCTGTCGGTCAGATTTTGAACTATTATAATAAAGAGTTCTAAACAAAATTCCAGACTTCACATATCCGTTTCCTGCAAGAATTTTTTAATAACTCTATTTGTTTGTTAATTAATCATTTTAAAAAATAGGTGGTCCTTTTTGGGACACCCTGTATGTACAAGATATGTTATGCTTATTTGCTATTAAGCTTCTTTCAAAGCATGTAGAGATAGGTACTTTAACGTGCAATTATGTGTTTTTTTATGCTTGCCCGAATAATATGCTATACAGCCAGGTCAGGGAGAAATAGCATGACAACCTATGAACAAGCATTTTATGTGCTTATTTGCTGTTAAAGCTTCTGTCAAAACATGGACATGTAGGTACTTTTACATACTATTATATGCTTTTTTTATGCTTGCCAGCATAAAATGCTATGCAACCAGAATTGATAGAAAACAGCATGACGTACTATGTGCCAGTAACATATGCTAATTTTCTACACAAGTCTCTTCCCAGTAATGATGAGGTAGGTACTTAAATGAAGCTTTGGGTGCTTGTTAATGCTTGGCAGCATGAAATGTTTATTTATTTATTTATTTTTAGTTACTCGAAAAATATATATTCGACTATGCTTTTTGAAAACAGAAGAAAAGGAAATTTTAATTATAAATTAAATTAATTTTTCAAATCCGGGGAGAGACAGCAGCTCTCTTCCACCTCCGTCCCCCCCCCCCCCTCCCTAACTGAAAATTCTTACTTTCTCTTTTATTTTAAGCTAAGAGAAAAGATTAAATTTCAGTTTGTTTTGTTTGTCCGCCGCCTAAAAAATATTTTTTTTCTTCTGTTTCTTAGAATTTAAATATTCTAACTTGCTCAAAAACAATGCAACATATAGATATAGAAGAGTATATAGAAGAGTAACTCCCTCTTCTCCACTCCAACGGAAAAATTTAAACTGATATTCCTCTTCCTCTTAAAATATTTTAGGTTACCTGTAAATTATAAATTTTCTATATCTAAAAATGGAAAAAAAAAATGTTTATTAAATTTCAAATGTTGGGAGGGAGGGAGAGCTGTGTCACCACCACCTGAATTAAAAACTGCCCATTGAACACGTTTGAGATAATTTTTTAACACATAAACTTAAAAATATTAACAAATAACTTCCATGGTAGACTTAAAGGGACCCCCCCCCCCCCTCGAATCGAAAGAAAATTAATAGCTGCTCTTTCTCTTAGTATTTAATTCTTTTAAGTTTCTCGAAAATATTAAATTTACTGTGTTTATTAAAATCAGAAAAAAATATTATTTTGTTAGATTTCAAAATCCAGGGCGGAAGATTTCCATTTGGAACCACAACACCGTAAATTCAACACTGCCTTCGTCCACCCGTTTTAAATAAAATCTAAACACATAAGTCTAAAAAAACTGAAAATTATTTTCTATAAAGAATTTATTGGGGAAAAGCGCCAACACCCCGGTTTAGATAAAATTTTAACACATAAACATAAAAAACCCTAAAAATTAATTTTCATGAGGGTTTTTTGGGAAAAAGCGCCTCCCCTCCACTTCTCCATCGTAAAATTCTTAGCTGTTCATTCTCTTAGTGTTTATTTATTTTAATTATACAAAAAAAAATCCGTGCTTTTCAAAAAGATAATTTAGTCAGTTAAATTTCAAAATTCGAGGAACACTGTTTCATTTAAGAAATACGTTCATAAAAATCGAATTGAAAATATGTACAATTGACCCCCCCCCCCTCCCGCCACCCTATAAGGACTAAATTTTGAAAATTTTAACCACCACCTGAAATTAATAAATTCTATCCTAAATACACTTCATTTTTTTTTCTGCAACAAATAATTATGACCATATTCTAACCATTCATTAAGCGAAGATAATTCCACTAATAAATTGTAATATTTAAGTCATATTCTAATTATCCATTAAACACAGAAAAAACCCTAATAATAATTTAACCCTATTAATTGAAACTTGGAGAATAACAGCATCGATAAATTCTCCCTTATCTTATAAAAATATCAACACACAGCAGAATCAGCTCTACACCCATTACTCGCATTTAAAATCGTTTACAAACACGGTCCCAATAGCGAAGTTAATAGAGCATCAAGTTCTCAAACCAGAGGTAGTGAGTTCTGCCTTCTCAGAATAAAAGAAAATCCGATATAAGTTTCCCCTTCTAAAAAATGTAGCCACTTCAGAATTCTCCAAAGATGGCGCCACCAACGTCTTTTTTTGTCGAACTTGGAGAATAGCAAAAAATAAAAGCAAGCGATGCTAGAAAATTAATGCTAGCATAGCAAAAATTAAAAGCATGTGAAGCTAGAAATGTAATGCCAGCCTAGCAAAAATTAAAAGCATGTGAAGCTAGAAATGTAATGCCAGGCCAGCAAAAATTAAAAGCAAGTCATGCTAGAAAATTAAAAGCAACTGATGGTAGAAATGTAATGCTAGAATAGCAACAAAAAATGTATCTGTTGTTTATGGATTACTGCTAGAATAGCAGAAATTACAAGCAAGTGGTGGTCTTGGTTGCTGCTAGGCCAGAAACATATTCAAGCAACACAAGTTGGAATATGTATGCTGGCCAAGCAGAAAAGTGTTCCATTACACATCATGACTTGCTGGTAATTATGGCGGAATCAGCAAATGTGTTATGGTAGTTTATGCTAGTTTATGCTAGTTTACTTTGCTGGGATACAGCATTTAATGCTTGTCTAGCAAACAAATACCAGCATGAATTTCGACCTGAACTGGAATTAATAAAATACAACATCTTTGTAAAGAACCTTGGAGTTTTTTTTAGTTCGTTCCTTGTTATTTAAATTTTCCTACTGTACGTAATCCAAAACGGCCTTTGAAAGACAAAAAATTCTTCATAAACTTTTGGTCTCATGGCCAGTTTTTTTTTCTCCATTAAAAAATGTAAGGGGAAAGGTACGCGTTTCCTGTCTTCATCTGCATGGTCTTCTTCAAGCGGTGGATGCCTGCCGTCATTTACTCGTCTCCTTCTCCTGATGTCCGATCATTTTTTAGACAAACCGCCCTACTCCGAAAGAAATGCCGCCAGACTCCAAAAATTCTCCGTCGATCTCCACAGCTCCAAGAGTGAAATCCTGCTCCCAAAGAAAGTACAATCCGATGCTGTCTTCCCCCGTTCGGTCAACTCATCTGAGTAATGCAGTGGTGGAAAATTGGCGCAGAGGAGGAGCCTATTGACACCACTAAATTTGAGTAGTATTTTTCGGCATATTTAATGACAGCATTTCTGAGTTTTTATTAAGGTGACGCATACTATAAAATATTAGTGGTGTCAATAGGCTCCTACTCTGCGCCAATTTTCCACCACTGGTAATGTAACTCTAACCTCCTCGATTCTTCATCCCTCTGGTTTGCAGCCCCCCTGACACCGAAGGAATATCAGATCCATGGAGTCAACTCTGGCTACCTCTTGTGTTTTTCAAGTCAGCACCCCTCACCTTTTGCTCACGAAGGACTACTGTTTTTTCCTTTCATTGGCAACCCCCGGATGATCGTGTTAGCCTGCATTTTCGTCGCCTGAAATTCATCTTCAATGCGGTACGGTCGTTCACCCCAGCATTAAATTCCGTGTTTAGTGTGTCTTCGCCGTGAATTATTGATCGACAAATTCTGTTCTTTAGTGCTAAAGTGTGCGGTTTTTTTCTGTTTCCTGAGTCAAGTTCACATCTATATAGTCCGTGAAAAGTGCCAAAATTCGTGGAAGATCTCTTGTTTGTGAAGTTTTTTTATCGTATTAAAAATCGTGTGAAATTATTGTCGTATTCGTGTGTTCAAAGATAAGAAACCGCTCAAGTGCGTGATGAAAAGCCTTTACATCTAAAAAAAAAAAAAAAAACTCCAGCAAAAATGTGCTTATAAATATATGATAGTGGATACCGTGTTATATTTTTCGTATGTGCGTACAAGATTTCATGTGTGCGTCGATCACACAAATGACTCAGTGAACGAATTAAAAAGTTTCGTTCCTCGAAATTCTATCAATCCCAGTCTTTTCAAGACTGTAATAAAAAAAAGTGTGTACAATATATTAAAATAAAAGGCTACTACAAATACTGTTCCAATCTAAAAATATAAATCTCATTTGCTTCGAATGAGAAAGTGATACAGTGCGCCTATTAAGAAGTAAAAAAAAAAACAGTACACCACATATTCACCATTTCAGAGTATGAAAACAGAGGTTTTTACACACACACCCTCTTTTTTAAATATAAGAAAAAAAATAAATATCTGAAATATTATTTAAATCGTCCAGCAAGTTTCATTCCCTTTTTCTGCTTTCATGCTCAATAAGTACTCACGGGTACTTGTGTAAAAAAAATACGCAGTAATTTTTGAAGTTTATTTACTAATATTATTGCGTTTTTGTAAAGAATTTTTAGGATACGAAAACACAGTGATATTACTATTTTACTATTTTTATGAATTATTTTTTTTGCAGTTTATTATAATATATTTATATAATATTATTTTCCCCATTGCTTTGAATTTTCCAGTTTCTTATTTAATGTCAAATTCACCCCTTTTATTTATTTATTTTTTTAAACTCTCAATGCATACTAGAATGTTCATTTTTTTCTAAAAAAAAGTTTAAAGAGCAATATTCTTTTGTCCTTTTTACTATTATGTTCTAAGATTAAAATAAGAATTTGACATGTTCGAATTTTTGTTTGATTCAAAATAGTTTGATTTGAAAGACTTTTAGTTATTAAAAAAAAGCGAACTTTAGCAGTTTTTTATTTTCTCTATTGAAAAGGATGAAATAAGTATTATTTTTATTTGAAAAACACAGTTTTATAATTTTTTTATTTCTTTTCTTTTTCATAAAAGGTTCAAATAAGTCTTTTATTTTAAATTTTTTTTTAAAGTTAACTGTTATATATGTACCTTTTTATGTGATAATTATACTATTTTATCTCATTATTTTATTTGCTTTGCTTTTTATCTGTTAATATATTTATATGTGTTAATACAGAATCTCAGTAACAATTTTTGATTAGGGAGTTTGTTTACAGTAAACGTTGAAAATGTCCGCTAAAAAAATTCCAATTAATATTATTCAGTTTGATGAAGATCCGGATTTGCTTAAATTCTTTTTTAATCAGATTAGGTCTGTTGCTGAAATTAAAAAATAAAGTCCTCAGACTACCATTGCTGTACTTGTAGGAAAGTTAATAGAATCGGCGCAAAAATTCTATGCACCAAATCCGGAACTTCAAAAAATTACCGACGTAAATACGCTTGAAAAAGTATTTGCGGCATTTTTCTCACCCCCTAGTAAGTGTGTTGCTGGTGTTGAACTTTCTAGTTTATCTCTCCTACCAGCAGAATCTATTAAAAATCTGACACACCGGTTAAATGTGTTAGCCGCGACTGTCTATGCAGACATTAACGATGAAAATACTCGCAACACAATTAAACTAATGAAATTTTTGGAGGCTGTGCCAGCTAACATAAGAATTAAATTACAAGAAGAGGGTATCAATGATTATCGTGCTGCTGTTGAAAGAGCACAGGTGTTACCTGAAATTCTGCATAATGAAATGATTCTTCATTCATTGCCCTCCGTCAGTAAATCTCCAAATAATGTCGAAGATCAACTTAGGGAATTATCTGAAAAAATAAATGCTTTAACACTTGCACCGTCTGAACACAAAACAGAGAAGGTAAATAATGAGAGTGAAAGTAGGCCAAAATATAACTCGAATGCAATGCCCTATTAAAAAAATTTAAAACGCGAAATTTCCCCAAACTTTTTTCTCCCTCACAAATTTCCACAAAGAAAAGTTGTGACATGCCAGCTATGTTTTCAAAATGGCCACCAAGCCCAATCGTTTTTAAATGGAAAAGAGTAAGCACAGAGAGAAAAGCAAATTTTAACAGAAATCAAAATTACCAAGTTCAGGAAAACTAGAACAGAGACACAATTTTTATGCTGATGATTTTGTGTCTCAACCATGGGCCATAACATCAGCAACATTTTCTATTGACCCTACATTACACATTCTTCATCCCTCTGGTTTGCAGCCCCCCTGACACCGAAGGAATATCAGATCGCTGGAGTCAACTCTGGCTACCTCTTGTGTTTTTCAAGTCAGCACCCCTCACCTTTTGCTCACGAAGGACTACTGTTTTTTCCTTTCATTGGCAACCCCCGGATGATCGTGTTAGCCTGCATTTTCGTCGCCTGAAATTCATCTTCAGTGCGGTACGATCGTTCACCCAAGCATTAAATTCCGTGTTTAGTGTGTCTGCGCCGTGAATTATTGATCGACAAATTCTGTTCTTTAGTGCTAAAGTGTGCGGTTTTTTTCTGTTTCCTGAGTCACGTTCACATCTATAAAGTCCGTGAAAAGTGCCAAAATTCGTGGAAGGTCTCTTGTTTGTGAAGTTTTTTTTATCGTATTAAAAATCGTGTGAAATTATTGTCGTATTTGTGTGTTCAAAGATAAGAAACCGCTCAAGTGCGTGATGAAAAGCCTTTACATCTAAAAAAAAAAAAAAAAATCCAGCAAAAATGTGCTTATAAATATATGATAGTGGATACCGTGTTATATTTTTCGTATGTGCGTACAAGATTTCATGTGTGCATCGATCACACAAATGACTCAGTGAACGAATTAAAAAGTTTCGTTCCTCGCAATTCTATCAATCCCAGTCTTTTTAAGACTATAATAAAAAAAAAGTGTGTACAATATATTAAAAAAAAAGGCTACTACAAATACTGTTCCAATCTAAAAATATAAATCTCATTTGCTTCGAATGAGAAAGTGATACAGTGCGCCTATTAAGAAGTTAAAAAAAAAAACAGTACACCACATATTCACCATTTCAGAGTATGAAAACAGAGGTTTTTACACACACACCCTCTTTTCTAAATATAAGAAAAAATAATAAATATCTGAAATATTATTTAAATCGTCCAGCAAGTTTCATTCCATTTTTCTGCTTTCATGCTCAATAAGTACTCACGAGTACTTGTGTAAAAAAATACGCAGTAATTTTTGAAGTTTATTTACTAATATTATTGTGTTTTTGTAAAGAATTTTTAGGATACGAAAACACAATGATATTACTATTTTACTATTTTTATGAATTATTTTTTTTTGCAGTTTATTATAATATATTTATATAATATTATTTTCCCCATTGCTTTGAATTTTCCAGTTTCTTATTTAATGTCAAATTCACCCCTTTTATTTATTTATTTTTTTAAACTCTCAATGCATACTAAAATGTTCATTTTTTTTCTAAAAAAAAGTTTAAAGAGCAATATTTTTTTGTTCTTTTTACTATTATGTTCTTAGGTTAAAATAAGAATTTGACATGTTTGAATTTTTTTTGGATTCAAAGTAGTTTGATTTGAAAGACTTTTAGTTATTAAAAAAAAAGCGAACTTTAGCAGTTTTTTATTTTCTCCATTGAAAAGGATGAAATAAGTATTATTTTTATTTGAAAAACACAGTTTTATAATTTTTTTATTTCTTTTCTTTTTATATAAAAGGTTCAAATAAGTCCTTTATTTTAAATTTTTTTTAAGTTAACTGTTATATATATATCTTTTTATGTGATAATTATACTATTTTATTTCATTATTTTATTTGCTTTGCTTTTTATCTGTTTATATATTTATATGTGTTAATGCAGAATCTCAGTAACAATTTTTGATTAGGGAGTTTGTTTACAGTAAACGTTGAAAATGTCCGCTAAACAAATTCCAATTAATATTATTCAGTTTGATAAAGATCCGGATTTGCTTAAATTCTTTTTTAATCAGATTAGGTCTGTTGCTGAAATTAACAAATAAAGTCCTCAGACTACCATTGCTGTACTTGTAGGAAAGTTAATAGAACCGGCGCAAAAATTCTATGCATAAAATCCGGAACTTCAAAAAATTACCGACGTAAATACGCTTGAAAAAGAATTTGCGGCATTTTTCTCACCCCCTAGTAAGTGTGTTGCTGGTGTTGAACTTTCTAGTTTATCTCTTCTACCAGCAGAATCTATTAAAAATCTGGCACACCGGTTAAATGTGTTAGCCGCGACTGTCTATGCAGACATTAACGATGAAAATACTCGCAACACAATTAAACTAATGAAATTTTTGGAGGCTGTGCCAGCTAACATAAGAATTAAATTACAAGAAGAGGGTATCAATGATTATCGTGCTGCTGTTGAAAGAGCACAGGTGTTACCTGAAATTCTGCATAATGAAATGATTCTTCATTCATTGCCCTCCGTCAGTAAATCTCCAAATAATGTCGAAGATCAACTTAGGGAATTATCTGAAAAAATAAATGCTTTAACACTTGCACCGTCTGAACACAAAACAGAGAAGGTAAATAATGAGAGTGAAAGTAGGCCAAAATATAACTCGAATGCAATGCCCTATTAAAAAAATTTAAAACGCGAAATTTCCCCAAACATTTTTTCCCCCTCACAAATTTCCACAAAGAAAAGTTGTGACATGCCAGCTATGTTTTCAAAATGGCACCAAGCCCAATCGTTTTTAAATGGAAAAGAGTAAGCACAGAGAGAAAAGCAAATTTTAACAGAAATCAAAATTACCAAGTTCAGGAAAACTAGAACAGAGACACAATTTTTATGCTGATGATTTTGTGTCTCAACCATGGGCCATAACATCAGAAACATTTTCTATTGACCCTACATTACCAAAAATTTCTAAAGAAAGGTTAGTTAATTCAACCGGGTCACAAACTACAGATCACATTAACATAGCAAATAATGTCACTACTCAAACAGAAAATGAAGGCGATAACAATCTACACATCATTTGTAGTGTAAACACTCATTCTCCGTCACTCCCTCTTGTAAAGGCCACTATTGCAAACCATAAAATCTCCCTATTGGCTGAGTCTGGAAGTAGCATTTCGTTGCTTTCACAAAAATTATTTAATGAACTTATGCCTACATTAAAATACAAGAGGCTATCAACAGCCATTAGCATTAAAACTGTAAATTCGGATGTTTCTTTTTCTTCGTGTATTAGAGCATCCATTAAGTTAGAAAAAAAATGCTTCTCGCATCATTTTTACATTGTTGATATTCCGGAATCCTTCAGTTTTGAGGGCATTCTTGGTTTCGATTTTATTATTAAATTTAACCTCATCATTGACACTTTCAATAAATGCATTCACATTAACAACATCTTGACTATTCCACTAGAAACTGCTGACTTTACTTCAAAAGTCAATGAAGGATATGAATGTAACATCTTATGTGATGTTGTGACAAATCAAGATGTTTTCTTAACTAGTAAAATCATTTTAGAAACCCAAGAGCAAACATGGTGCTCAGTTTACACAAACAACAATATCAAACATGACATAAATTATCTATTTGAATATTTGACATATAAAAAAGAATTAATAGGACAAGATGCTATTATTCAAATGGATAAAATGTCAAAACACGAAAAGAAACCTTCACAATTACATCATTTCTTTTATATTTCGCTTAAAAATAATTCTGACACTACCATTCATCTCCCTAAACACACAAAAATGGGTCATTTATCTGAGGTTGAGGAAATTTTTGAGTACCCCTCTGATAATTTGGACAAGCATCATAACTCAGAACAACACTTCCTAAATTTTATCCAGGCATCTAATGACATATTTAAAAAAAGGAAAGAGGATTTATCAGCTAACGATTTCAATCTTACACATTTAAGTTCTAATGAAGCAAATACATTGACTAAATTATTACTTAATTATTACACCGCCTTTTCAAAATCATTAGATACACTTGGACATACTGATAAAATTGTACCTGATTTGAAATTTATTAATAATTACCCTATAAAAACACTTCCATTCCCCCTTCCTCAATCTTTGCAAAAAGGTGCTTTGGAACAAATTAAACAACTTCTTGATGCCAAAATTATTGAACGTCAGTGTTCAGAATGGGCTTGCCCCATGCTACTAGTCAAAAAGAAACCAGACGGAACCGGTAAACAAAAATTCAGGCTGGCGTTAGATCGCCGTATGGTCAATACAGTAATTCAAGGCTCATCTTACTCCCCTTCCAAAAATTAAAACTATCATTTCAAATCTTTCTCAGTACCGCTATTTTTCTTCTCTCGACTTTCATCAGGCATATCATCAAATTGATTTGCCAGCAAAGTTCTAAAATCAGTTAACGTTTACTACTATGTTCGGTTCTTTTAGATACAAGAGATTAGTGTTCGGATTAAAAATCTGCTCTTCTATTTTCCAAACTTTAATGGACTCTTTGCTTGAAGAATTGCAATTAGATGGTGTATATACATATCAGGATGATTTCATTGTAGGTGCAAACTCTTTTGAAGAAATGTGTAATAAATTAAACAAAATTCTCTCTATCTTAGCCAAATATAACTTGACACTATCTCCTAACAAATGTACGTTTCATAAAACTAGCATCTACGATTTAGGATTTCATGTAGAAAATCAGGCTGTTTCCCCGATTCAGTCAAGCATCATAAAAATAACATCTTTTCCCACACCTGCAACTAAACGTCAACTAAAAAGACTCATTGGTGTTATTACTTTTTATAAGTCTCTAATTCCATCCTTTTCTGAGTTAGTACAGCCACTGATTAATCTAACTACCCCAAAAGTTAAATTTATATGGACTGTTAAACGTCAGGAAATCATGGACACAATACAGAAAATTTTCTTTAATTCTCCCATGGTTAGATTACCAGATTGGAACAAGACATTTTATTTAAACACTGATGCGTCAAATGTTGCAATTTCGGGTGTTTTTTTTACAAGAGCATGATCAACAACTTTTACCAGTTGCATATTTTTCTAAATCTCTAAAGGCGTCAGAAAAAAATAACCTGCACTTAAATTAGAACTCATGGCAATTTATAAACCGGTTACCTCTTTCAAATATTATTTATATAACAGACAATTTGTAATTCTTTCTGACAGTAAACCCTTAGAAAAATACAACAAGACTACTAATCCAGCCGATATTATCTCGCGTTGGCTCATGGATCTTTCAGAGTACTCATACACATTTAAACATATCCCTGGTAAAAAAAATGTTCTTGCTGACTATTTATCCCGCTGTACTTTTGAAAACAATCAACGAACTCTTGTTACTAATCGTGAACTAATTCAAAACCCTAAACCACTACCTATTGTTGAATATGATACTCCAGACAGTAATAAGTCATGTTCAAATGCCACTAATAAATACGTTAACTGTATTTTAGCAGGTAAACAAACAAATCCAGATCCTTTATTGGAAATTTCAAATGAAGCATTCTGCACTGAACAAAAAAATGACTCCACTTTGTCCACTGTTTACAATGATATTCTAAAGAAAGGACCGTCTCAAAAATATCCTAATTATTTCATACACCCTGATTCGAAGGTTTTAATGTTAAAGAAAGAAAACAATCTTAACAACACTTTTTCATATCACATTGTTGTTCCTAATTCGCTTAACATTTTCACGACGGCGCGCGCATTCAGAAGTGCGCATCTGAGGACGGAGCGGGAAAATTTGATTTCATCTTCTGGGCCGAAGGATTTTGCGAAACTAAGCCTAACTCTTGTAAAGAGTTCTTCAAAATTTATAAAAGATTCCTTTTTCCATGTAACATTTTGAAATGCACATACGTGAAATGTGTTATTATTATATATATTTACGCAAAAAATTGAAATATTTTCTCGGATATCTTAATGTAAAAATGACTTTTTAAACAAATATAATGCATGTTTTAATCACGTTTTTCAGTTAAAAATGTTTACACAACACATGATTACAAAACACATACGTTCCTTTAATATAGCAACATACGAAATGTTTTGCTGAAATAAAGGTTATTTTGTTTAAAAAAATAATAGTTTTGTTTCTAAAAAATTGTTAACACATTACGTAAATAAAACAAGTATTTTTAAAAAGCTGATTTATTCACAAATAAAAATAATTAAATAAAACTTGCATGCAACTTTTTAATACTTATTATACACACAGACATAAAAAATAGTTTGAAAACTTTTAATTTAAAATATTTGTGAAAATTCAAAATTTACATGTAAATATATAGTCAATCATAAAATATCTATCAAATAAAAAATGTTAAATAATAATAAATAATAATAAGTAAAATAGAATTATACTTAAAAACAAACCTGTCTAAAAAGTTGTTGATGTTAAAAATATTTTTGAAAATAAAAGAAATATTGCATATTGTAACGTATAATAAAACGAAATATCAATTAAAGAATATTTAATAAGAATAAGTAAACACGAATAACTTAAAATACATTTTTCCAAAAAAATGTTTATGTTAAAATATCTTTATAAACATCTTTTAACATATATATATATATATATATATATATATAAATTTATGAGGTTAAAAGTATTGAATAATATTTTTAATAATAAATAAAACTGAATAATAATTTTAAATATGCTGATAAAAAATGCCGCTAATGTTAAAAGTATTTTATAAAATGGAAATATTAACGAAATCATATAAATGTATTCAATTATAAGGGGCAAACTGACTATTAATTGAAAATATTAATTTTAAAACCTGCGAACATTTCTCAAAATGTCAGAGTTCAATGACTGTGTTAGAATCACATCACTCTCTTAAATTTTACTTTCTGAAAATACATTAATTTCATGCATTTTCTTTTTTTTTCACTAAATATTTCTACACTCAATATTTCTCACTATGCCAGCTATTCCATTGTCAGTAAAATACCTGCGTTTTTAGATATTTTAATGAGTTTGTAAAATAAGATACATAAATATAGCTAATTTAAGACGAAATTATTTGAAACGTTATGAGTAACTATTGAAGGAAAACTAAAAAAAAAAAAAAAAAAAAAAAAAAAAAAAAAGAAGAGCGCACAAAAGTTTTCTTGACTTGACGGCGCCGAAAATATTTTGAACAAGCATCCGCAAATATTTAAACTGCGTAGCAGCATTTGTTGAAACCAAATAAAAAATATAAATAGACCTCGCGCTTTCCTCCTCAATGAATGAAAATGCGAAACTATTAATCACCACGACGTACAAATAAACTCTTTCCAATCGAGATAAAAGTAGTAGAAAAAAAGTAATTGAAAATGAATCAACTGGAAGCCTAGCCATATGCGTACGTGAAGCTTACGTCATAAGCTTAGAGTTGATCAGCTGATTCCTTTTCCAAAGTGTCGAAGAAAAATTTCTGATAAACAAAAAATAAAGTTTCATTTGACACATAGATTTATATAGAAAGAAAATCCCGTTTCAGAAGCAATGCATGTGAAATAAACACTCTTTTTTTCATTGCAGTCATTTTTGGAAGAAAATTAAATTGACATGGATTAAAAATATATTAATTGATTCCATTTGCTTTCCTAGGTAGAAGGAAATATATTCTTCCCAAATGTATATTAAAATTTCATTACGATTTTTTTTTTCCTGAGTTAAACTTTCTGGAATAAAACATTCCAACTGCGTGGCACGAAAACCGGTCGCTCAGGATGTGAGTGCCAAAACCGCCGGCACGTATACCCGTCGCGCGGGATGAAAGTGCAAACGAGGTCGCCACGAATACCGGTCGCTCGTCCCGAACGGGTTAAATGCAAAGATTTAACAATTTCTCATTTATCTCACTTTGGTTTTAATAAAACCTATGAGTTCCTATCATCAAGATACTTTTGGAAAGGCATGTATGTTGACACATTAAACTTTGTAGCTTCATGTGTCAAATGTCTTCAATGTAAACATAATCAACCCCCCACTGCACCCTTACAACCCACCTACACGCCCAGATACCCTGGTCGTACTGTTAGCGCAGATCTCGTCGGACCTTTTGCTAATGGTAAACATGTTTTAACTATTACAGATCACTTTTCAAGACATGTTGAACTTTTTCCACTTAATGATACATCTGCAGCTAAAGTCGATAAATGTTTATTCTCTTATATAACCACCTTTGGGAGACCTTCTGTTGTCTTGTCAGACTTAGGACCCCAATATACATCTCAAGTATACAACATTTTTAATGATACTCTAGGTATTAAGGTTCTTCATAGCTCTGTTTCGAGACCTCAAAGTAACTCGATTTCGGAGAGAATAAATAAGTCAATCAAATACTCTGTTAATATACTCTTACAGGAAGGTCTCTCATTTGAAAATGCAATATTTATGCACAAGTCACTCTATAATGGTTCAAAACACCCAACTACATTATTCACTCCTAATCTTCTGCACATTGGACGTGAACTTTCATTAATTTTTGTCACTTTTGATCAGTCTAACAATTAACCTTTTCTAGATAAACATATTGAAATACATAAACTACTTGAAGATTTATACAAAATATATGGCAAGGCTTACAATAACATTAAAACAGCTCAAGATAAAATATATAAACATTATGGTCAAAAAGCTTAATTAAGAACCATTTGTCTAAAAGATATTGTATACCTAAACTCTGTTGATAAATTCAAACCTAAATACACTGGACCATACCTTGTAACATTCAAACATTCACCTGCATCATTTTCGATCAAGAGGTTGTATGCTGCTGATAATACAGCATTTCGTGTGCGCATTGATAGGTTACTTCTTGCACCACCTCGATATGGACATTTATTCTATGCGACAAGTCATTTAAACAATAACAACTTCTCTAATGCTTATCAACCACATACGTATAATCTAAGAAACAGAAAATAATATACTATTGTTTACAACTGCTATTTTGTTTTCTTATGACATGTATTGTGAAGCTAAGTGTACAACCAAAGGCCACAGTTGTATGTATGTTGCTTACAACGGATCTTTCACAACATTATGGCTGGCTTATGACTGTTTGCTTCGAAGATCTCCTGTGAACAATATTTTGTATCACTTAAACTCTTTTCAGGACACTTTATAAACTTATGTTATTTACAATACATTTACTTATTATTTACATTTTTTTTTAGCATTCACTAACGTAACATCTATTTTACATTTTGTTCTTTTAAAGTTACATCTTATTTAACACTGATAACTAACGCATTTAATAATTGCAGTTATTAAAAAAAAGGGGTTTTCTCTCATATAACTTGGTAACATTATTTTTAAGGCAACCAGTTACTTAGCTTTTAATTATAAGACTTGTGCATTACTTAACCTGATTTTGACTTTGTCAGAAGAGTCACAGTCGCTACGGCGAAACAAAAAATAGGAAATGCAAACAATTCTGTCACATGACTTTGTCAAATGGTAACAGAGATCCTGCTGTAAAGTCACCACTGGGAAAAGTGGTGAAAAGTCACCATGTGACTTTAATTTGACATTATTTGGTGATTTATCATAATGCAACGTTCACAATGACTTTGAAATTGAATCTCCAGATGAGAGTCACACGAGAGTCTCAATGAAATGACATTGTAAAGTCACGTGGTGACTCGCCCCAAAGCAGCAGTCACAGTGACCTGTCAGTGGAGTCACATATAGTAGTCATTTGAGACTCATAAAAGAGACGTATGGAATTTCCTATTTTTTGTTTCGCCGTAGTGACTGTGACTCTTGTGACCATGTGTGACCTGAATGAGATGTTATATGGACTAGCTGTTCTGCAGGAGTAGTAATTATTCGAATTATATTACTTCCTTTTGAGTATTCCCGTATTTAAAAATTGGCTTTTGTGACTTTTCCTTAATTTTTGATAATCAGTGTATATAGATGACATATATCTATTTTTTTTTACTTTTTAATTTACACCTTCGAAGTTTTGTTCCCGTTGAAAATTTTTGCCCTAAGGGTCCAAACTTCATTGTGTTGAGAGACAAACCCCTTTGAATTCGACTTCCAATTAAAAAAAAAACAGTTTTTGCTTGTAAATCGACGTGTGCTCCTGTAGAGGACCGCTAGTGTCTTCTGAGGAGCAGGGACTCATATAAGGGAGCGCTGTATGAGTCTCAAAACTCCCTCCTCATCTAAGGCCGAAGCCCTAAGCCGACGCCATAATACTTGTGGTCTACACAAGATTCAGGGTGACACACTTTTATGATCGTGCTCCATTAACCTCTTTATTTTGTCGTCATATGCTGCGTGCATAAAAATTACATTTTTTTTTATTTTATAACCATTGTTCAATTTCTTTTAAATCATATTACAATTGCATTTCAGTTACAAATACACATATTTCATTTATTACTATATACTCATTACTTTTAGTGTTGCATTTAAGTTTATATATTATATGTTCTTATTGTTAGTACTTGTGTTTATTTCATAAAAATAGATCCAAATCAGGATCACTATTTTGATGAAAAGTAGTTACTGGAATATTTATATGCTGCTTAAATTTTTGCTGTCAGAGTCGACTCAGATAATAAAAAAAACATGGTACAAATTTTTGTTAAGATGGATATCCATAAAGTCAAATTAGAAAATATCAATTCATAAAATCTCTTAGGACTGGTGAACTATTGATTACAGAGATTTTTTTAGTTTTTCCTGACAGCAACTTACTAAAAAAACTTTTCTGTTTGGAAAATATTTTTGTATGTGTAATTGATTTTTTTTCTGTGTTGCCCGTGCACACGGATCAACAAAAGTTTTTTTTGGCGGTGTCCCAGGTGATATATGTAACGACTATCCTGTATAAAAAAAATCTAGAAAAAATTATCCTGGGTGTTATAACGACTATTCCGTTATATATGTTTTCGTTATATCCCCCCCCCCGCAAGTTCACTTAATATTCTGTGTAATACTTTATTATTTATTTAGTGCAAAATAGTTACACAGTGCAGCCCCTAAATTAAATTTAACATTTAAAATCTATATCGCTTGTATTAATAGCCCTTCACATTTAAATTAAAGTATTGTAGTTACTCATTTCTTTAATAAAATAAAATCAGTGATTCAGTCTTCAATCCTACTTTCAGATATTTTCTCACATAAGACTTAACCATGTAGAAAAACATTACTCCTATCTGGTCATAACAAAACAGGGTTCGTACGGGTGCTTGAATTTCATGACTAAGAAATTCTTCGGTACCAGTATTTTCTTATGGAAAATCTCTCTTGAAATAAGGCGAAATTTCGTCCGTTTAAACTAGATTTTTTTAACTATAAAAAAATTCAGATATTGGGCCTTGAAAATAACGCTATCCGTAGGAACCAAGCAAAAACATTTTAACTTATTTCACATCCTTATTTGTTTATGAATATAACTCATCATTTAAAATCACTTAACATGTAATCTATTCATTAGATTTATTTTCGAACTGCACTTTAACATTCAGACCTTTATTGTCATACTTATGTGAATTCTGCATTTTTGTGGCATTGCACGTTGCTAATCTTTGCCCTCGCATCCGTTGTAGAAATACGTTCTCATGTCTTTTTCGCCTAACAACTCTCTCACTTTTTCCACCATTGGTCTTTATTCAGAAACATTTTTATTATTACACTTAACCGCACAAAGTACAGACTATCTTTGCACTTCCCATGACACATGAATCTATTAACCCACAAATCTGGCATCCCTACGCAATTCAAATATGTAATAAGTTCACCGTATGTTTTTGGCGAAATCGTACCAGTCAATGTTTTTAAATACCCCTTGTGCATGGCGCAAAATACTTGTAGATTGGCGATATTGTATTCCGCCAAGCAAGTAAATTGTAACTGCGTAATCAGCTCACTTCTGTCCTGACGCTGGTCTGAGTATGTGGCACTAAGTATTGTATTGTTATGCTTCCCTTCTTGTACCTCTCCCCTCTGCTCTCCTGGACTTAATAAAATCCAACATCTTCGTAAAGAACCTTGGAGGTTTTTTTAGATCGTTCTTGGTTATTCAAATTTTCCTAATGTACGTAATCCAAACTGGCTTTTGAAAGACAAAAACTTCTTCATAGGTGTCGCAAAAGGTCTTTTACAATCTTAACATGCCAATATCATGATAAACAATATTCAGATAGGAACTTGTGTTCGAAAATGCAAACTGCGACCGCTAGAGGGCGATGAGCGCAGGCTTAGGGGAGAGTGTGAAGCGTAATCATTTCAGGAGAGGACGTTGCAGGAGAAGGATGAATCGGTTTAGTAACGCAGAATTGGTAGATATGCATTACGTATATGGCATCGCGGATGGAAATGCACGAGCCGCGGTACGGATGTACTTTGAACGCTTCCCAAGCAGATGTGAGCCATGTCGTGTTTTGTTTGGACAATTGCACCACAGAGTGCGTGGAGCAGGAGCTGTCCAAGTATGTGGCCACATCGGTCGAGAACGCACTTCACGCACGCCTGCCGTAGAGGAAACCGTGCTACTGGAATTTGACAGGAACCCACAAACAAGTCTGTGCAAGCGAACACGCCTTTGGTGTACATCGTTCCAGCATTATGCGCATACTGTATGAGGACACGCAACACCACTACCACTTACAAAGTGTACAGGCATTGTGTGTAGACGATTTGCCCCAACGCGTTGCATTCGCACGCAGGTATTTGCAACAATGGGTCGCACAGCCGAATTTTCTATCGTGTATTTTGTTTTCGGATGAATCCTGTTTTACACAGGACGGTGTCCTGAACCTACACATTATGCACATATGGGCGCATGAAAACCCAAGGACTACACATGCCTATGCACGTCAACAAAGTTTCGCCGTAAACGTATGGGCCGGTATTATCAGTGACATGTTAATTGGCCCTTACCTACTACCTCAGCGCCTCGACGGGAATACCTATCGCATTTTCTTAGAAAGAGTCTTGCCTGATCTGATGGGTGACGTTCCAGCTGCTACATGCTGAAACATCTGGTTTCAGCATGATGGAGTGCCTGCTCATTTTAGCTACACTGTGCGAGAATACCTCGACAGGACATATTCTAATCGCTTGATTGGCAGAGGCGGACCTGTCGCATGTCCACCGCGATCCCCCGACCTGACTCCCCTAGATTTCTATCTGTGGGGACACATGAAATCCACAGTGCACGAGACGACCGTAGCGTCGGACATCGATCTCGTCCGCGGGATCGTGGAAGTGGCGACACATGTGCGTGATACACCTGCCCATTTTGAACGGGTCCGTGAATCCATGCGTCGACGATGAGAAGCAATCATTGCGGCGAATGGGAGGAATTTTGAACACCTTCTGTAAATTAAACCATGTTCTTTAATAAAAGTCATATTAATACTTCTTTCGATATCCTTTCTTTCTTCCCCTCCACTACTGCGCTCATCGTCCTCTAGCGGTCGCAGTTTGCATTTTTGAAGACAAGTTCCCATGTAAATCTTGTTCCTCATGATATGACAGACCAGCATTTTAAATTTGTAAACGACGTTTTGAGACATCCTGTATATACTGATTCATATTTACAGGCAGGTTGTATTGAAATTTATCATCACAGCCGTTTTTAATAGCCTTTCACGCCTCCTGATCCGAATCTTGGTACGGGTCAGGATTGAATACGGGCGACATCTGCTAACTTGGTTATAGGCAAAACATCAATTAAGAAAATTTAACTGAAAATTTTCCCTTTTCTCTCAATTGAAAAGGGACATTTCCATTTTTCTGTATTTGATGGAACAATTCTTATTTAACACGCAACGAGTAGGAATAAAAAGGAAACTTTCAGTTTATTCCGAATAAATTTAAATCTTCGTCTCAAAATAGAAAGTTTCCGTTAAAAGACAGAAATTTCACATAAAATCAGAAGTAGTTTGTTTTCACAGTGTATATTTTCTTGTCTATTAAGTGTTCCGTGGTGCACTTTACGTTGACATTCCTTATCTGAATTTCCGTTTTTATCTTGCCCAATCAAACTTTTTCACTAACTACTTTTTGGACACAAGTAACATTGATGTTTTGAAAACAATTGTATCCACTGTCGAGGGGCCCACCAGTGGCCAAGAAGTTCTGCTCTCATAGCTAGTAGAACGGATGTGCTGAGTTTGAACCCAATAGTGGCCGCCTGTCTAATCGTTCGGAGTTTTCCGTGGTTTTCCTCGAACCTTGGATATCCTTGCATAAATACGGGTTAGGATCTCTTCGAAAGACCAGACGGAGAGCAATCCCTCTTCAGGACTATATCCCTCGTGTAGATAATCGGCCGCCATAAAAAACACCAACACACCACTGTGGAGGCATTCAGAAACTAGTACTATGGATTATTTCCTTAAATAAACATGTAGAAAGTATGTATGCGCATATTACATGATAATAATGCGTTTATGAATTAAAGGAACATAGTATTTTTTCTAAACTAGTAAATCTGCAGATCAGGAGCCTCAACGTCATCTTTGCAAGTCATTGTTTTTTAACACTCATTGCGTAATATTCAACTTCCTACAAATCGCTTTTTAAAGCTTTCAAATTACATAAATATTTATAAGCATACAAGATACTTCGTAAAGTTTCGGAAATTAAAAGTTTTAAAGAAGTGGTTATACATTGATGTTCTGAAATTCTGATGAGCTACTTATTCTGGTAACTTTTCAAATCAAAAATTGCATTTCTTCAGGGGGGGGGGGGTAGAGCCCCCCTGAACCCCCCGTAGTCTATTTAAATTTACATTCGTAATTTTTTATTGATTGTGCTGATGGTTATAGTATATCTTAGATTTTTTTACGCAGTGACTTATAAGGATAAGCATAAGTTTTTTTTTTTTATAAATTAATAAAATTTAAATTTAAAATAAAATATTCATGTTAACCGTACACAGACAATTAATCTTGAAGTGACGCCAAAAATGTAACCCTAAAATCCGCTACATTCGGCACAACACAACGACTTGCTTAAAAAAGAAAAAAAAAAAACATAGTAATATTTTTAGTAATACAGTTTTTAATTCATAATACAATGAAATGCTACCTTAGAATGCTTATTGCTTAAATATAAGCAGATCATTTTCATTATACAGAAAAAATGCACGGATGAAGTCAAAGAATTCGGTTCCTGTTCCTCGTGCTTCTTTTGTTTGGGCCGAATGAGCGCATTTAAATTTGAGCAATAACGCACATCGTATTGCAAACTGTTTTTACGGCATACTGCATCTCCATCTATCTCTTTCCTCCGTGAATAATAGTTAATTTTATTTTACCCGAGATCTTTTTATTCCAGCATCTTTGTTTTCGATAAATGACGTCTAATTCACCTGCTATGCGTACTTACTCAAAACTTTTCATCTTGTTATATTAAGAAATACTCGATAGTTTTCTTTTTATTTCCAATATGCCGCCATATTAATTTTTCTATTCTTAATTTTATTTTTCATTTTCCTGTTTCACGACAAAACATTTCGATTGAAAATTGCTTAAAAGAAAATATTATTCCGGGTTTTGATTTTCTTGGCAACAATTAAAGAAATATTGGTAAATGTTATGGAAAAATGTTACGTTATTATCTATGAAAATAATGAACTTTTGTATTTTTAAGCAAAATATTTGAATAAAATAAATAAAATAAATGAAATATTGCCTATTTTTATTTCTGGGCTAAAATCCATCTATATGCAAAAATACAAATGCATTAATTCATCCATTTTGACGTTGGCTTTACTCAAACATTATACACGCAATTATACTAGTATTATTAGGACCAAATACGTTGCTAGGCAACAGATGAAAGTAAAGAAAAAAATGAAATATGCATATGTCAAATTGATAAAACAAAATCCTTTATATTATTGGAAAACATCCATAAAATTCCCCCAATATTATAAACATAATTAAAAAAATCTCGCAAATATATCGACAAAATTTCAAACTAATTGGAATAATTTAATAATCTTATTTAAAAATTTCAGCATCAAAAATTTACCATTTAAATCCATTTTTCATATGAGCCATTTCTTTCAACAAATGAAAATCTGAAAATCGTCTGACTTGCCATAGCAAAGCATTATAGAGCAAAATAAAATGTTCCATATTTCCCGAACGAATGAACCAAATTTAACCAAAAACTATACAGCTAAGTCCGGGTACATCATCAACATGCCTAGTGAATTTCAAGCCGATCGGATGCTTTTTGCGGCAGCTATCGCGGAACAGACAGACTAACAGAAACCAAAACTTTTCGTTTCTCCACAGTAAGCCTTCACTGACGTTTTGGCAATAAAATAAAACTTACATTTTCACATACTTTTCCGATGCACCATTAAAAACAATCTTTTGTTCCTCTTAAAATGTCATGATTACAAAATATTACAATTTTTGAAAATTTTTAATCACTTTTGTAATTTAATAATTGTACTTTTTAAATGACTTAAATTATGAGTATAAAATTTAAAATGCGAAATATACCTCACATCCTGTTACACGCAAGTTAACGAATTAAAGTAGAAAATACATCAATTATTAATTATAAATATCTCCTTTACACTTTACACTTAAATTTTTAAATTTATTGAATTTGTCAATAGTTTTTTAAATTAAAAGTTTAAAATCTGGGAATAATTAAAATTTTCACACTTAAACATACAACAAAATAAAAACTTTTTGTCCTATAAACAAATTGGGTGTACACAACATAACAATCCACAAGCGCAACGTAAATGTATTATTTCATAACTCTACGTTCGGAACTGTTTTATTAATACTGCAGATCTGTATAAAAATGAGAAACTGAGAAAACCAAGTTTAAAGATTTCTTTTTTAATGGTGAAGTCATGGTTAAAGTTTAACTTTTTTTTAATTTCTGTGTGAGTAGTTTTTATCCGATTCCGAAGCAGTTTGCTTTAAAATATTCCAGCAGTTCCCAGTTACTTTGTAGATTGCCCGAATTATATTTTTAAAAATCATTCTTTTGAAACCGTAAAAGAACAATATTCGAATAACAAATACTTTGTTTGCGATTGTGAAATGGAAGTGAACTACTGATTTTTTTTTAATTAACGTCTGTATTCCATCTGATAGAAGACGACTGAAAGTAACGTGAAGAAATGGAATATAGGACATCAAATTACCACATTCTTTTCATTTGCGAGGTTTGATGATGAGCGCGGTCTTCCCGAACGTTGCTCCTGAATATTTTGAACTGATTCTTCTACCTCGACCTAATTGTGATTCTAACGGTCGTAAACCACGAAGGGGAATTTCGTTTTAAATAACACTTTATGATAAGTTTCATTTCCTCGAAGTTTAGTCTGATTTCAGCGATTAGTATTTCAAATACTATTATTTTAATCTTTGTTATACTTGAAAGGAAAAGAGGAACATGCTCTTTATAGGCAATTCAATTGTGTCTACATTACTGGGGACGCCCTGTGTATACATACATTATTATCTTTACTGTTTTTAAGTAACATCCTTTAATTAAAAGAATTGTCATTGTGTATATAATAAACATAAATGATTATTTTCTTTAATTTCGAAATGTCATTTTATGCAAAATTTATTAATGAAACGTTTCAAAAGCAAACAGTAAAGACATAGCACATTCTATTTTAACAGTAACCGTTTCGACAATGCCCCAGTTCAAAAAAAAAAAAAAATTACACTCTTCATTATAAAATAAATAATAAATACTCTTCTGTTCAATAATAGTCTTTATATTCCGATGAAAAATAATGCTTAATATAAAATTCTTATTAACTTACATCTGTAGGTTTTACTGAATTATTTAAAAGGCATACAGTGTTAATTTTCAGCTGCGGAAAAAACATTAAAAATTAATTTCAGTTAATTCTTAAATTTTAGAAAGCAAGTAATGTTTTGCGGAAGTGAACGAAGATTCTAAATGTGCAGTTAAAGTATTTGCTTTATATTTTATATTTTATTAATGCAATTTTATAAAACGAGAGCTAGAAAAATCTTCGCAACTAATATTTGAATGCATTATATAAGTAAATGATAGAAAAAAGGAAATTATTATCTAGAACGCTAAACGAGGATTAATGTTATAAAAGTGTTCAGTTATCTTTTAATAAGTTAATTAATATGTAAATTACTTAGGTACTTAACGAAAGAGATAAGTTTCAAGAGTTAAACTTTGTTTAGATATCTTAAGCAGCAAAAGGTAACATTTTAAGTATCTGTTACTCATAAAACGATCATAAATCATCCAGCCGAATACTTTAAACATTTAATTAGAGAAAGCAGCATAGTTGAGACTGCCAGACAAGTAAGCTACTTTTAAAATATTTACGATAAAAACGCATTTTAATCAAGTTAAAATTAAATTATAAGTTATCGCTGACAGTGGCAAAATTTGTTAAATCATTTTAAGTTATTGTTTGGATACATGAAGATAAGTTTTTTTGTTTTATTCAAATAAAATATATAATTTAATTTAATTTTTGGATATTTTAAAAACAACTAAATCAAATATATAAAATATTGGATGGATTTGAAAAACACAGGATTAAAATTTGTTATATTTGGATTCATGGAGATAAGCTTTTTTATTTTATTCAAATAAAATATTCAATACAATTTAATCTTAGGATATTTCAAAAACACCTAAATCACATATATGAAATAGGGGAGAGTACCCATATTTGGACCGCCACTTTAATTGGACCGTTGCCATTTTGCCGTTAATTACAAGAAGATATGTCATCTACCGCTGAAATCCTTCTCATAAGAGTCACGTCACTCATAATTAGAAGTAGCAACAGCCTCCCATTTGCTATTTTCAGGCAATTTCAAAAAACCTAAAGTTAGCTGTTTTGATCTAATTTTTCCCCACTAAACGTAAGTGAATACTTTCAAACTAAGGTACGTGTTATGTTTTCATGTACATGTATGAATTCATCCGTTTATTGCGCATATTTTTTCACGCGGATTTGTTTAATTTCGTTTTGTTCTTAGTCTTGAGATAATCTGTTTTAAAAAATGGCGCAGTTGCCATAACTGGGCCAATTTAAGTTGCTTAAATTGGACCAGATATGCGATCATAAATTTGAAAAGTAAGTCATGAATTTCGAGGACGGTACGTTACTATCTCCATGCAAGGATTTTTTTTTATATCTGGATTAATTTTTTTATACAGTTTAGGCCTATATAAACATAAAAATATTTTTACATGTTTATGCAAAAAATTTTGATTGCAGTTTCTTTTATCTTGTATGTATTTGTATTTATTTTCTTTGAATTCCTTATTCCTACGGCGTATTTGGTTTACAGAGTTGAATTTAAACATTTTTCACCTGGAGGATATTTGCGAACGCATACTTTTTACAATTTTGGAGGGTGGAATTACACTTTTTTGCCATTAAAACGCATAAAATCTCAAACCTTCCGGGGGGTGTAGTTATTTCAAGGCTCCAGGGGGAGGGGAGGCTGAATTCAACACATATATAATGTTTGCGTTTGATTAATCGTAGTGTATTTTTCAATAGAGGATATTTTTCAATCACTTATATAATGTAATGTTGAAGATACAGAAAAACTGTCTGGAAGAAAAACACCCGTGACAGCAAAAGCTGTTAAAGATATAGGGAAAAAAAAGGATGGAGTAAGTTGTGAAGAAATTGACCTGCAAGAAGGCTGCAGCTACAAATCCTCTCCAAAAGCCAAAAAAATCATTAGAAATGTTATCGCCCTTACCATATTCAGTTAAATCAAAGTACAGAGGGAGCCAAAAAACAGTTGTGTTAACATCTTCGCCATATAAATTAAACCTTGAAATGAAAAACAAAAAACGACAAAAAGAAGCTATCACAGCACAAAAAATGGAACAGGATGTTTTAAAACATAGGCGTAATGCAATTAGCAAGAAAATGATGAAAGGGAAAAACAACAAACATAATGTAAAGAAAACTTCTGTCTAAAAAAATTTAATAATTCAGAATCTAAAATAAAAATATGGACAGTGGAGATTGGTTTTGCCCAATTTGTAAGAAATATAAAATGGCCTTAATGATTCAGTGTTCACATTGCCCAATACGGTTCCCTGTTGTGTGCGCTGGAAAAAAAATCAATAAACGGAATTCATGTGTAAGCTTTGCATCAATCCTTGCATGATATTCAAGTAACTGACAATTAGTTCCATAATTTCTATTCGTAATTACTGATAACTTTGATTTATATTTTGAATACATTTTGATTTAAAACAATTACTCTTATTTTCAGATATTTTATTTCGTTATGTTTCATTGATGTTATTATGTTTGACAGTTTCATTAATTGCAAACTTTGCTTTTAATAAAATTAGTTATATTCCCTAGTCATTAAAACAACCTGATATTATTTGGTCCAATTTAGGAGACTAGGGGTCCAACTTAGGCGACCAGTTGCTCAATTTGGACCACTTTTGACAATTTTTTCAAATTAAAATAAAATTTAAGATTTTCAAAAAGAAATTGATTTAAAGATTTATTTAGTTAGTAGATGAATAGATTGACTCCATGTAATGATGTTTTGCAGGTATTCCAATAATTAAGTGAGTTACACCTGAAAGTAAGTGAAGTAGTCCAAATTCGGCTACTCTGCACTATTGCATGATTTTGCAAAAAACTGGATTTAAAAATTGGCTGCTAAGTTATGAATTAATCATTTAATGAAAAAATAACAACTCATGAATTCAAAAGTAAAATCTGGTGAGACGTTTACATATTATTGTTCTAATAACGGATGGATGGAGAGGTATAGTCATTACATTATAAAAAGATGATATTCAGAAATGTACGACTCACACTCGTATTTATTTAACTTTTTTCTAAATTTAATATTAAACAATTAAACATACTGATCCATTTATATCTGTATTAAAATAAAATTTCTGGAATTAAATTTCATCTGTTAGCGTGCTATGCAATACTTAAGTAGAAATAAGGTGTTCTACATTAAAACCACATATTCTTATTAATATTTTTTACTAGTTCTCAAAATCATTTTTAAATTACGTAATCATTTACTGACGCCGAACGTGGTTTCATTTTTTACATAATCCCGATTATATATTAAAGAATTTTGACAGTAATTATTAATGATTATGTATTTGAATGCGCTGCGCGGAAAATTTTACAGAACAATAGATTCCACTCCTTAATCGTCCAAAGAGGCGTTAAATTTCACATTTACATATAATGAGAAATTTTAGGTTAGGAAAAGGAAATTGATGATACAATGCTTCACCGAACCATAAAGAAATAAATTATTAGTTAATAGATTAATTTATAAATAGGTCTACAATTTAATATGGGAGAAAATTATGCACCGTGAATGAAGCCAGTTTTCTTGTTTTGCGCATGGAACACATTGGTTTAAAAATTATAAAAATTATAGCCTTGTAACATGCATTTCCCGGCAAATATTATCAAGAAATGTTCATTATATTTTTGACACTAATTAAAATTTCATGACGTTTTAAAATTTGGATTTTTAAATATTTGTTACCATTTCAAATATTTTAATTTAAATAAAATATGTTTTATATTATATTGAGACATAGTCATATCTATTCCATATATAATTTTTGATAAATTTTAATACTTTGTTTTCCAAAAGACATAAAAATTGAAAATTATCTATAACTTAACTATGACAAAATTACAGATTACAGTAGTGCACATTTGCCTCATACGACTGGATGGTAATACATGAATTCGTTTTGATGCAGGGAAGCATGTATTAATGTAAAACATGTTTGTTTAATCTTTGTATCAATAATTTTTTTTCCCTTTAAGACTCCACGAAATATATTTTATATAATATTTATTAAGTATTTCTGTATCCGCTTGCTTTTTCAGATAAAAATATTTTATGTTAATGCCACAAATGAAACGTATTCTTTTAAGGGGCAAAAAGAATCATTATGTATATATTACATATACACTGAAAATAATTAACATTATAGTATAAATTTTCATTTCACATACTCCAGAAATAAGTATATCTGTAAAGTAAGAGAAGGATTTCCTTAAATATTCAGAAAATAGAATCATTAATCATAATTTTAAATTAGAATATTATTCGATGTTTAATATACAATCTAAAACACATTAAAATAATTTTACTTAATAAAATTGATTCCACATCTTTTATAGTACGTGTGGGTGCCGCAGAAGACAGTTTTGCAGTGTGGGCGATTGATAAAAAGTACGACGCGTGGGTTATACTGAAGCATAAGTTTTATCTAACAATTAAAATTGCATATTACCAAAATTTTATATTTTAAAATGCTCCCACCTAACAAACATTATTATGAATATTGAACAATGCTTTAAATGGAATTTATTTACTTTATTATACTTATTTATAAACTAGATTTTACCCACAGCTCCGCTGACGTAGAATTTAAGTTTTGCAATTCTGAATGAAAATTTTACATATAATTTTTTTATTTTTTATAATTTATCTGACTATTTATGAAGCTCAAATCAAAATCCGTTCAGTAGAAACTAAGAATCTAATCATTCATAATCGGTTTGACCTAATTATAAAACTTTCTCCCATAGATCTATAAGTAGGGGAGACCGGGGCTAGTAGGCGCAGTTTTTATTTACTATTTTTTATTAATTTTTTGTTTAAGATTTTTAACAAACTTTAACAACACTTTTAAAGAACAGGCATTTGGCTATAATTACCCCGGAATTTTTGAGTTTGTAGCTTTTGTAGTTTATGTTTAGCAGAAGCCTAAAGTAAAAGGAAAATATTGCGCCAACCTACCCCGTCACGGGGCAAGTTGCCTATACCTATGGGGTAAGTTGGCACATGCTTTATAAAAATTTAAAGACAACTCAAATAAGACACGTAGTTAAGAGAAATCATTTTCATTATTACCAGTAAGTTTAAACAAAGGCGTCATCGCCGTAAAATGTAAGTTCTAAATTATACAGACATAAAAATAATGAATAAAACATTAACATTGAGTAAACTTCTATTCTACTCGATATCATCATCAGAGTTACAGTTGTCACAAATAAAAATTCGACTGTCTCCGTTTGAGCAAGCCTCATGTGCCCAAAATCTTGCATTGCAACCAGTTTTCTCGGTGCTGTTTTTCAAACTACCAGCACACACCAGACACCGAGCCGACTTGCCCCGTGTTCAATGCGCCTACTAGCCCCATAATAAATTTCTTCACAAAAGGGACACGTAACCTTCTAAACATAAATAATCCAAGTAAATCACAAATGGGGTAGGTACAGTTAATCATACACTAAGAAAAACTGCACAAGTTAAATCTCAATTATTAAGATAAGTATTAGAAATTAGAAAAAGAATGAAGCAACAAAAAATTACTTATGAGTACAAAGAACAGAAAAATCGTAATAAATGTCCACTACACGTAGGTAACGCTGTAAAACTACAATGAGGATTGTAAAAAGCAAGATGAAAGGTACTCTGTGATTGGTTACGCAATCTATCCATAAACAGGCGATTTATGAGGACTGCGCCTACTTACCCCTGTAGCCAACTAGCCCCAGTCTCCCCTAAACAGCGTAGAAAAATGTGTTATACACTAAAATCTCCCCCATCCCCCCAAATTACCTAGCTGGCAATGTAAATCGCATAAAAATCGTTTTAGCATAACGTATTACTTATAAGAGTTTGGAATGAAATCCACGTACATAATGGGAGTGACAATTATAATTCTTTCCCCCATAGCCCTATAACAAAGAAACGTAGAAAAATATGTTCTTCCAAAATTAGCTATCAAATTACATCGAAATCCATTCAGCAGATACTTTTAAAAAGGCTAAACGTTCGTAATTCAGTATATTTTAATATAGAAAATTCCCTTGCAATTCTATAAATAAGCAACTTATAACGATATATTGTATACTAACTTCTTCCCTTTAAAATATGTAAGTATTGATTTAAGACCCATCAAAATACATTTAACAGAACTCAAGTTATAAGCAGCCTACACGAAATTTCCAATTGTATTATATATATGACAACGTGAGTTTCAGAACTCGCCTTATCCAGAAAATCAAGTTTTGGTAAAACGTGAAAGACCAGTAACTGCGTCCAAGATTTTTCAATGGAATAGATTGATAGAGAAAACAGGATTTTTTTTTTTTTTTTTTTTTTTTTTTGATAAAACGAGTTTTGAAACTCTAGTCTTCATATATGTCAGATTCAAGACATTGCTTCAAGACTTATTTGCTGCAAGACTAAATTTCTTGAAAAATCCATTTATCAAACTTATTTGCAATGTTCACTAACTGTACGACTTATACAATTTAAATGTAATTGAATGATACTCCACAAATGGGAACCCAGAGATGTCCACCAGGAATCTCGCGTGCGTGTCGTAGAGCTCCCAGCGTTTCTCAATAATAAAATTAGCCTTATTTAATACAAAATTTCTCCGAATAGAAATGCAAAAAAATACGATTCTGAAAAGGTTGCATAAACTGTTTCGCAGGCAGAATGTTAGTGTTATGTACCCCATATACACATTAAACGACAAGAATAAGAAAAAAAAAAACTTCGGAGACCGCAGTGGTATCTCCATCCTAGGTTAAGAAAAGAAGAACCATTTTACTGTGACATAGTGAACATTAAAAAGCAATGTGCAGATATTCAAATTCTGCCAGCGTTTAGAGAATTTACCGACAAAAACATTGTGCCTAATGAATGTTCTGCGAAACAGAAATTTGTCTTAAGAATATATTTTGAAAAGACACCATTTTAAGAGTCCATCTAATATTGAAAAATCTGCAATGGCCCACATTAACACTAAATTGCCCAAGGAAGTTATTTTGACTGCTTTTTAATTTCAATTAGAAAAACAATTATGTATATAATGACACAATTTCTTAGAATTTTGTGACTTTTTGTGCAACATATAAATGCGTTTATTAATAATTGTAGTTACCTCCCCCTCCTTCATTTCCTGTATATATATGTGTGTTATACCTATATTGCCCAAAAGCAGTTATTTCGACTGCTTGGGAAATTTGTAATAATCAAATGACTCTTGTTATTGAATTGAGTAAATTTCATATATGATCAGTTCGGCTCTGTATTGAAATAATAGTTTTCATTTTTTTCGATTACAATCACATAATAAATTATCGATGTGGGCGTATACTTGATAAGTTGAAATTGCTCAATAAGGTAAAGTAGTACTTGTTATTCGGGTCTTTATGCAGTGATACTTGTTCTAACAAATTGTTTGTTTTTTCTTTTGCGCCCTAAATTCAGGAAATAAATGTCGAATAGAAGTTATTGAAAAGATAACGAACATAAGTGAAGAGTGCTCCGATATAGAATCAGATGCAACAAAATTCTGAACTATCATCTGAAGATGAAGCGGATTATATTCAAAGTGAAACATAAACATCTGACACTGAAGATAGCGATGAAGAGTCGATCACCAATGATGAAAATGAAAGCGTTATCAATATGCCCAGGAAAAGGTGTAGGGTGGTAAGTAATTCAGACTCTAATGGAGAAACTGAAAACACATTTCAGGAGATCGAAACAGCTGCCGATAGTACTGCGTGGTCAAAATTTGACAAAGCTGGTATTCCTGGAAAGTTACGATCTACTTGTATTTTCAAAGGTGTGAAAGGGTCAACAGGCTACGCAAAAAGGGACATTATGGCAGATAATCCCATCAGTGCATTCTCGTTGATAATAGATAACTATATTATCAAACATATAAAAAAGTGCACAGAAGAAGAAGACCGCTGAATTTTGAGGAACGATTGGATAACATCATTACCGGAAATACGTGCATTTATTGGGATTTTATATGTTCGTGGAACCTACGAGGCAAAAAAATTAAAACTGAGTTGTTTATGGTCAGCAAAGTGGGTCCCAAATTTTTTAGAAAAACTATGGCCAGAGAAAAGTTCAAGTGAATCCTACGGTTTATTCGTTTTGACAAAAGAGCCGAAAGAAGTAGGCACCTAGAAACAAATAAATTTGCCTTTGTTTCGGAAATATAGGTTAGTTCATTGAAAATAGTCAAGCTTGATATCAACCAGGGCAAAATATAACAGTTTACGAGCAATTATTTCCATCAAATGCCATACGTAGGTTTAGACAGTATATGGCTAATAAACCCAACAAATTTGGCATCAAATTCTGGCTTGCATCAGATGTTAGTAGCAAATATGTTTTGAATGGTTTTCCTTACTTGTGAAAAGATGAACAACAACCATCGTCAATGCTTCTAAGTGAACACGTTGTTCTGAAACCTGTCGAGTCATATACAAGTTGTGGAAGAAATATCACGGCTGATAATTTTTTCACTAGCATGTCACTTGCGACAAAATTATTAGCCAAACAAACAACTATAGTTGGAACTATTGGGGGAAACAAAAGAGAACTACCCAAAGCAGCCAAACAAACGAAGGATAACATGCCTCATTTTTCCAGTCTCGTATATAAATCAGAGAATTGTGTTCTTAGAATATATTAAAGCAAACCAAATAAAAGAGTAGCTGTTCTAAGTTCTAAGCATAAATTTGGGAAAATTGATAAAAGTAATTAAAAAAAATGTTACCGGAATCTATTCAATTTTATAACAGCACAAAATTTGGAGTTGATATGGCAGACCAAATGGCCGGAAAATATACAGTAAAAGCTAGTTCTCGTAGATGCCCCCCCCCCCCCCCAAACATTTTTCAATATTTTAGATTTGGCTGCTATAAATGCTTGGATTCTTTACAAAGAAACGACAGGAATAGAAATGCAACGAAAAGATTTCTTGTTTCAATTAGCAGAAGAGCTTTCCACCGAATACAGAGCTGCAGGACAGAAAAATTCATCAGAACATGAAGACCGACAACGATCAACTGCAACATCATCAAATGCAACCCATTCTAACAAATTCAAATATTATGAAGTACGACTTTGCCACAACAACAAAACAAATAATTTATGTGAAAAATGTCAAAAGTATGTTTGCGGGAGATATACACATAAAAAGATTTCCTCTTTCATTTGCATAAAATGTACAAATAATACTGCATAGATTATTTTATTGTTAATACTTACTAATAACTTGTTATATATCTCTAAATAATATAAAAAATGTTAAAAATTAATTTTATACAAATTTCTTTACACATTAGTTATTCTTTCACAATGCAGTTAATTTGACTGCTTTTGGGCAATATAGGTATATACTAAGTTTCAGTCTTTCTAGTTTTAAGACCGCCACATTGAAATTTTTACAGGAATGTTTTCAGCAACTGTATTGGTGTTAGAAGATATCCCTGGCTGAAGAAGGGGAGTACATTGAAGTACTTTGAAGAATCATCAATTCACACCCGTAAGGGAAGCCAGACACAATTTTTTTTAATCTAATAGTATGGAAATATTATATTCTAAATAATCAATTTATATTGTCAGTACGTGATGTTTGAAAATATTTTGTAAGAAAATTGTATTTTTCAGAGAAAAAATATTTTCGTTTAAAAACGCATCATAACTAAAATAGTTGAGTTGCGACAGTACCGCTGTTCTTCTAATTTAAGATGAAGAAGAATAAATGTGAGGAAAAAGAAAATCTTTGCTTAAAAAGTCTCTAATTAAAGAAGACATATACTAAATCAAGACTTTCTGTCCATGTACATATAATTTTAACAAAGCATACAACATATCTAGTAACAAACCAATGTTTAATAGAGGGCGGTCAAATATTATGAGTAATAAATGATATCCAGTATTGGAATAACATTTAATTTATCAGACACCATTAAAACACATTAAAACACATTATCTTAGTCTTTTAATGTGTATAGAAAGGGTATACTAACATTCTGCTTGCGAAACACTTTACAAAACTATTTCAGAATCGTATTTTTTTTTTTTTTTTGCATTTCTAATCGGAGAAATTTTGTATTAAATAAGGCGAATTTTATTATTCAGAAACTGTGGGAGCTCTACAACACGCACACGAGATTCCTGGTGGACATACCAGGGTCCCCTTGTGGAGTATCATTCAATTTTGGAGTACTTAATAGTGCAGGTGAAATGCACCAAAAAAGGGGGTTACCCTGCAAAAGGTCGGGTAGAAGATTTTTTTCTGAATTGTTTATAATGGTGCAACATGGAAAAACCAAGTTTTCAAACAAAATTTCTTAAGGCTAATTTTTCTGTGGCCAAAAATCAACAAAATTTTGACTTTTTTTGATTTTTTTTAAATATCTCGAGACTCGTTGCATATTATTTGTCATTAACATATTATTTGTCAAATACTATATTAAAGAGCATAAAATGCTCTACAAATTTCATATTTACGACTTTTTTATACACTCAATAGCAAGGACGGTAGGCCATTTCAAAAATAGGACAATTTTTTCAATGTTCTTAAAAACCGTGAAAAACTTACTTCTGCCCCGATTATTCAAATGTTTCCCTCGGATTTAATCGTGTATGTCAACTTCTATATATTGGTATCAGTAAATTATGTGTTTCAGTGCCAAAACTAGCCTTTTTTGCGCCCTTGGCAAACATGGATTTTTCACTCCCCCCCCCCCCCTCCCCCACCCCGCTTAAAAAGAAAATTTACCACGTGAATTTTAATAAATCTCTAATAGCCGGATTTTTAAAATATTAGGTGTGTAATAATTAAATATGTAATGTGAGCTACGCAGTCTTTGCCAAATATTGATTCATTAAAACCTTGAAAACAGAACCGAAAGGAACCTAAATCATTCCTCTTTAAACAGGTTTCCATCTTAGCAGGTATAATTGTTCGTATTCTCTCTCTTTAAAATATATTTTTTTTTCTTTAAAGACCGGATTCCGTATATACAGATTTCATTTTTAAAGATCTTACGGTAGTTGTAATATTGAGGCGTTTAAAGTCACACTTATATGAATTATTAGACTAAATTAGTCACACGAAGACATTCGCAAGGTAATATTAAACATATGGGAGCGTTCTTGATATACATCTCGCTTGCATTTAAATTTTTTCTTCTTTTTTATGGTACATCTTCATTATGGACACTTTCATTTTTGGAAAAATGTTTGGAACCCGTTCTGAAATTTAAAGTATCCTCATTAAAAAAATGCAACCAAATTCGAAAAATTAAAAACGCACAATGGTAGATATCGACCTGAGGTATCATATGAAAAAAAAAATTAAATATTGAAATTCCAGCAAGAATTCTTAAAAGAATGCTCCCTTAGGTTTAACATTAGTGTGAGACTACACTAGTCACGCGAAGATACTGGAACACTAATGTTAAATCTATGGGAGCGTTCTTTTTACAGTTTCTCGCTTGCAATTTAATAGTTTTAAATGATTTTTTTTTTTTGGCTTAGACTTGATGACGTAGAATTTTAACGGGATTAGTGTTTACCATTTCTATTTTCGTTATTTTTGTTTTCTATTTTGATTACAGGTTTTTTGGTTGTTTTTTTTTTTTTTTTAAGTTTTACTTTTCTTTTTTTAGTTTTCCGGCAGCGAGACATTTTTCTTCATATTTCATATATATACATATATTAATCGACAAATTAAAACTTCATTCGGCGCCCCCTTCACCTTTCTTTTATCTTTGATCCAGATTCAGGATAAGGATATTCCTTCGAAACGGGATGCTAATTATCCTACAACAGTGCCTTCAGAAAGAAAAAAAAATATTGTTAAATAGTCTGTACAAATTATTATTATTAAAATACACTTTTTCTTTTAGCTTATGCAGTCATATTGTGTACCTTACTTTGTGTTGGGAAAGCGGAATTAAATGAAACAGGTGATCAATGCGAAAACAAAAATGTTTATATGGTCTACATTCGTAAATAAATTGGTATTTAATTTGATAAATGGCATCACTGAGACAATTAAACAGATATAATTTCAAAACTGTACATGTTACAGAAGATTAGAATATTCCACAAAGTATATTTTTCAACAACAAAAGTAAGCTTTTCTGTTTGAGCTTTAAAGCAATTAATAGATAATCTTAAAAATTTTATATATTTTTGCATGCTAAAATGATATAATCTTCTGTTATATTTATTGACTAGCAGACCCGGCCGGCGTTGCCCGGGTCCGTAAAAAATAACCTTAAACAAAACTGAAGTTTGTATGATTTTATATCTTTTGAAATTCTTTTAAATTAACCTAATTTCGGAGGTATCCATTGGGTCTTAACTGAAATTTAGAAACAGGGTAGAAACTGAAATGAGAATTCACACCAAAAACGAAAAGTTCGGATAGAAAAGAGGCATGTTATGAACAATTTAGTGTACTAAAATTTAAAGGGGCCCAGTTATGGGCCCATTGCAAGATCGCAGGATCTTAACTGAAATGCAGAAATGGGGCAGAAACTGAAAGGAGAATTCCCCCCAAAAACGAAGAAAGTCGGACAGAAAAGAAGCATGTTATTAAGAATTTAGTGCACTAAAATGCAAGATGCCCAGAACAGGGCTCCTTGAAGTTTTGTATGGCCCTGTACTGGCCCATTGCAAGGATGCCAGGGTCTTAACTGAAATTTAGAAATGGGGCAGAAACTAAAAGGAGAATTCACCCCCATAACGAAGAAGATCGGATTGAAAAGATGCATGTTATTAACAATTTAGTACACTAAAATTTCAAGGGTCCTGAACTGGCCCCTTGCAAGGGTGCCAGGGTCTTAACTGAAATGTATAAATGGGGCAGAAACTGAAAGGAGAATTTACCCCAAAAAAAGAAGAAAGGTACCCAGGGGCCCCGGCCCTTAAAATATTAAAAATACGAGCCTCAGGTGCATCAGGACATGTCTTGGACTAATGACACCTGAACTTTCAAGCTTCTACGTGCGGTAGTTTTCGCTAGCCATCGAACACACACAGACACACAGAGCGATTTGTTCTTTTATTAGTAGAAATATTAGTGGAAAAAATATTGACAATATTTTTTAAAACTAATCTTTTAACTGTTTTTAAGAAATCAGTGATCTCAAATATTTTATTGACAGAATTTTAAAATTTTACAAGAGTTAAATGCATAACATTAGATAGTTAAATAATCTGTTGTCATTTTTATTGTAGCTATTTCATAAAGTAAAAGTATTTCTTACATAAAAGAAATTTATTTTTAGAGTGCTCCCTTTTATATTGAACTACAATCCAATGTTTGCTATCTTTAAAACATTAAAACATATGTTATCAATAATTTGCAAATAACATATACCATTGTAGTGTGTAATAAAATATGTTTATCCCAAATTTTCATACCTATCCCATTGTAGTGTGTAATAAAATATGTTTATCCCAAATTTTCATACCTATCCCATTGATACCTGGAAAAATATGTATGCATTATAAAAATTAAAAAATATATAAAATTATTATAATTAAACAAGAATTCTTTCTTAATTGAAACTATCGTGAAAATAAATTACTAAATATTGAAACATTATTTTACAGATTGCTTTGAAGTTATTATTGTATACACTTAATAGAAATTTATTTTTCGAGTCCCCCTTTTTATATTGAACTACAATCCAATGTTTGCTATGATTAAAACAATAAAAAATATGTTATCCATAATTTGCAAATAACATATACCACTGTAGTGTGGAATAAAATATGTTTTTCGCAAATTTTCATACCTATCCCATTGATACCTGGAAAAATATATATGCATTATAAAATAAAAAATATATATAAAACTGTTATAATTAAGCAAGAATTCTTTCTAAATTGAAACTATCGTGAAAATAAATAACTAAATATTGAAGTATTATTTTAAGAATGCTTTGAAGTTATTATTGTATACACTTAAAGTCACTGTCTAAATATGGAAATTGTCTCATTCATCTACACTCTGCCCTACTTTTAAAATTATACAAATTTATTGAATGTAAAATGTCTGTTGAGATGAAAATAAAGACGACAGTTTGCAAATAATAGATAATTTACTACTATCAATTGTTAGAAGTCGACATACACGATTAAATTCGCGGGGAAACATTTCAATAATCGGGGCAAAACTTCGTTTTTCCCGGTTTTTAAGAAAATTGAAAAAATTGTCTTATTTTTGAAAGGGCGTACTGCGCTAGCTATTGAGTGTATAAAAATGTTATAGGTATGAATATTGTAGAGAATTTTGTCCTCTTTAATATTGTTATTGACAAATAATATGCTACGGCAACAGGTCTCGAGATATTTAAAAAAATCATAAAAGGTCCCAAATTTTGTTGTTTTTTGGCCACAGAAAATTTAGCCTTAAGAAATTTTGTTAGAAAACTTCGTTTTTCCATGTTGGCATCATCATAAACAATTCATAAAAAAACCTTCTACCAGAACTTTAAAAGGTAAAATGTACAGTTCCCCTGGATTATAAATGGAATACCATGATTAGGAACTTATTGGTTTTATCACGGAAATATTTGCAATGAAAAGCCATTATTCTATAAATATTAACTTTATTCTGGAAATATTTGCAGTTAGATAGCGAGTTATTTTTGCTAATATCTCTGCAATATTCTCAAAATATTAATATTTCTCATGTTTGGAAGTAACTCATGTATGCAATATAGTTATAGATATTATTAGCTATAGATATTATTAGCTACTAGGAATATAAATCTTCAAACTACAAAAACAGATGCATTTTTTTTTCTTAATGAATTATTTTTTAATTATTTAAAATTTAATATACGATTAGTTCAAATACATTTAATGAAATTATAATGTGGATTACATGTAATAAATTTGCGTTAAAATGCTTGTTCACTGCAAGCTTTCAAATAATTAAGAATACGTCTGACATAATTAACACCGCTTAAATATTTGGAAAGTAATCTAAAATATCTGACCAATGTGATTTAGTCAAGAGTATTTTTCATTACTACTCTTTACTGCCGTATAATAATGAAAGAAAAAACTTTATTCAATCAATGAAAAGAATAATGCACATTAAAAAATCTGTTACATTAAATAATATATTTACGAAAGTGCACTTTCCTTCTGGCATACATCACTGCAGTTAATTAATGCAAATTATTAGTTCTATAGTGCACATTATACCCCTGACGTCCATTCTACATGCCAATAGCAAGTCATTGTGCGTAAATGCGATAATGTTCCTGTACTTAATATCTTCCCATATAGCACGAAAGCTCCTGACTACTCCCCCAGGATCTCCAAGTCATCCAAAATTCCTCCTGATACTAAATAGACAAAATGGGTACTTCCTGAGGAATAGACTTTTAAGATTTCCTCAGGAGCGAGTTCCCGTGACGTCCTACGAAGCAACGTCCGAGGACGTCAGTCCAGGGGACGTACCTAGGAAGCCATTCCTGGGGAAGTATTAGGAAGTTACAGTGCTGGCGCCATCTCATGAATGATTCTGGAACACAATAATCATTTTTTTTTTCAAAAAATGTGAATTCAATTTTTATTTAAGTCAGTTTTATTTTACTATTTATCGATTTATTTTGCTTAGTACATCAGATAACTATTATTAACTTTGGCTTAGATGCTTTATATTCCCTCGCCCGTTGTTTTGAATTGTTTGGCGATTTTTTGTTGGCGTGTTGGCGGTGTTAATGGATATTGCAACCTCGATATGTGGAATCCCGTGAGACGTGTGTGTTGTGACATGTCTTTCTGGCAACCCTTGAGAAGCTCATTTTAGCTTGGAATATTGTGAATGTATTTTGATATCGTGCTGTATAGCTCTGCCTTTTTATTTTTATGTGAAATTTAATTAATGTATTTGATTGACCATGGTTTCTGTAGTCCGTTTAAACGCTCTTGCTGAAGTAATTATGAAATATGAGGAAATTTTGACAAGAAAAGAAGGTTTGTTTATAGAGTGTTAATGCGTATTCATAAGCCTATTTTCGAAAATGACGGTGATGATATTCAGTGTTGGGCACGTTCACAAAAAAAACGAACTAATTCAAACTCAAACTCAGTTTCTCAAAAATGAGTCAAGTTCACGCTCAAATTCAAAAATTTTCAAACGAACTCGTTCAACTCAAACTCACTTATGAAAGTGAACGAAGTTCACTAAAAACTCTTTTTTTTTTTTTTTTTTTTTTTTTTTTTTTTTTCCTTCATGTTTTCTTTTTTTAATATACTAGAACTTCATCGTCAAAATTTACAAAATTTTGTGAACTAATCTTTTGGTTATTCGATGTAAGGGTCTTCATGGGGCCGGCCTAATTTTCCTTCTGGACACTGGGCTCGAACTTCGTTTGGGGTTTTCTATTTTCTAGGGGTTTGGACCGAGATGAGCCAGGACTACATTTATTTCCCGGCCCAAGTCGGGGTTGGACTGCATGCATTCTTCTTGAGGTCTGAACAAGCAGAAATTTTCAGTTCCGCTTCCAACTCAGCTCATATGAAAATCATTGGACCTGCAAGAATCTGGTCTGCCTCGTAAAAATATCAGTAAAATTTGGACAGGCACAACATTTTTTTTTCAAAAAATACATGTTTTTTTAAATCGCTGTTATTCCCCAATTAAAATTGATATAATTTGTTTTTATTATTTTTTAGGATGGGTAGATGCATTTCTAGGCAATAAAATTAACGTATGATAAAACCAGTGGAAAAAGAACGGATATGACGGAATCCCGTGTTTAAGAAAAAAAATTGTTGATCTATGTAAATTAAGAATAACACTACTTGCGAAAAGAATATAATGCATTTACAACAGACGATGAACCTGTTAATGGGGGAGCCTGCCCATAACGGATTTTTTTTCTTTCCTATGCAATTCCGTCTTAAAAGATTATATTGTATAGAATTTTTAAAATTTTTAATTCTCCAAGCCATAGAATGATGTGGATTTATATTAATGATAACTGTGACATTTACATATAATCCGATGCATTTAAAAAACTTTTTTAACACTTTTTTAAAAATGAAGAATATAAACATGAAATTAAACGATAAAATATGTATTTTTTATTAGAACTTCTCGTACAAGACAATTTTAACCTTAGGTTAATTTTTAAACTTTTAGGTGTAAAAAATACATGTTCAGCTTGGTCGGGCCGAGTCGATTAATTTTTTGTGCAGGTTGAGCCAAACTTTTAGCTTTTATTCAATAATTGGATCAATAATTTTTATTCAATAGCTAGGTCAATAATTTTTTTGAACGGGCCAAGCTCGGCTCGGAGCAGTTCTGGCCGAACTTTAAACTTTTATACCGAGCTAAAAGAAAAATTGTCTACTGATCGCACTTGGCTTGAAAATTTCTTTCCGCCCGCAGATACTTCTATTTCTATTTTTTAATGAACTAATTCTATATAAAAAGAAAGAAAAATAAAATTTAAATCTAACGAGCACAGGAGATATATTTTCAAACGCTCAGTGGTATTAAGAATTTATTTTTATCATTTCGTTTTTTTTTTATATTTTTTCATTCTTACAGAATGGCGATGGTGTAATACCCGGTAGCAGAAACTTCAAGACGGGAGATGGGCGTCGCAGATTTGCTTTTCTATTTTGCGGATTAACTTTCCATCGAACATTTGTTTCCCTTTCTATTAGTACTTAACCCGGGAGAACTCGCTACATGAGATTTTGTCTCACCGTCGTACTTTTTTTAAGACTCTTATTTAAACCGTTTTTCATTTTAATTAAAATTTAAAAATGTTATTTCAATTATTTTACCTATTTGTGAGTAAAAGTACTAAGCAAAGCAAAAAAAAATTATATTAAGCGAATGTAAAGTAAAAGAAAAGCAATTGGGCACCGTGAGAGAAATTCTCACTAGCGAATTCTCCCGGGTTAATACAAAAACTTAAGATTATTATTAATAAAAATGAATAAAATGCATAAAGACATCACAGGTCAGTGATTGTTTGATTAATTAAAACTTCAATTGTAAATTATTTTACCTGCCGATTATTTTTTGCCTCTGAAGTATCTGTCGCAGTCACTTGGGGGAATATTCTGCTACTATAGTGTAATAATTAGTTTTCATTTATTATTTTATGTGTACAAATAAGTAGTATTTTATATGTACAAACACCGTCTCGGAGGGATCATGCCGGCCATCTTTATTTTGAAATTCAATTACATTTTATTTGTCACTAATTTTGAAAAAAAATGTAATTTAACAAATTACAAAGACCATTTGGAAAATGATTTTTTCAAAGACTAAAATTTAAGACATAAAATATCGCACGGAGTTGATCATACATTACGTACGCCATGAATTAAACATTAATAGTGTTATTACACGTAAAAATTGCTAGCGACAAAAATCGCCTGCGGCTCGTCAGATTTCCTGAAACTTACGTATTATCCACCTGAAACTTACGTATTATCCAAACATTTCATTGGCTGTTCGGGAAAAGGCCTTTCCATCGTAGAAATCTGACAACCAATTTTAAATGAAATTTCATTCTTAAACTTCTGAACATCCCACAATATTACTTTTTACACCGTCGTATAGAGAAAAAAATGTACTTTTAAATGCAATTTGTTTGAAAGCTGTACCTCAATTTGTTTCTGAGTTATTATTTTTTTTTTGTAGTTTTTATTACTTTTTTGTCATAGTGGCAACAGAAGTATCCATCTCTGTTGAAAGTAAAGGGAAATACAGATTACTGTATAGACCAATCAGAAAACGAATAAAATGCGGATTCAACCAATAAAACTCTTCAGATATGTTTTTGATTTCCTACCCTGACAGAGAACAATAACCATTTTTCCAAATGGTTAAAAAAAAGGTAATTTTATTCACCTTAAATAACTTAAAATATTTAAACACAACGAGAAAGAATAGTAAAAAATTTTTCTGTCATGATATCTCTACTTCTCAGCCTATCCCTTAATCCCCTAAAAGAAAAATTTTATTTATTTATTTGAGTTCGTGCATTTCAAATTTATATTAAATGGTAAGACGAAAAAAAAAAATGAAAACTGTACAATTTATTGCTGTCTTAACTAGAATTATGCAAACTTTTTGAATTTATAAATGAAAATGAATTAAACATAGGTTGAAAAATTATGTATTATTTTAGAAGTTAATTTTTTTTAAAAACAATAATTTATTTATAACTTATAAAACTTCCTATTTCGAATTAAAGAAAAAAATTGTCAAAACTAGCAATTTGTGATGGCCCCATGGCTTGCCCTCAGATAAATCGGGACCTATGCATCATTTTCTTAAAGCCAGGCCTCTTTCCTTTTGAATCCAAAAAGTTACACATTTGTATGCATTGTAAAAAAAAAATCCGGAAGGTTCCGGCAAAAAGAGGTGGCATTAAGATGCCACGGCTTTTTGCTGTTACGTTTACATTCCAATTTTTCAGAAACATTCCATAATACTAAAAAGCAGAAAAACCAACGTTTAAAATGCACAAATAATAAATGAAAACAATGAAAAAATAATAAATTTAAACGTTGGTTTTTCTGCTTTTTAGTATTGTTGCACAAAGGCTTTATTTGCTATTTTTACATTCCATAATATATACTCCGAAACCTTTCATATGAAAATATTAAAATATTTTGGTATGAAAGTTTTCGGAGTATTTATTATGGATTTTTCATTACTTTGTTGTGAAACATAACAGCAAAAAGCTGTGGCATTTTAATGTCACCACTTTTTTTCCGGAACCTTCCTTAAAATTCAGATACGAATACATAATAAACATTTAGATCAATCTATTTTTTATTTCTTATTCTACTCCAAAAGAATACAATATTGATTGTAATCAGTAGAAATTTCTACAATACATTAAAAATATTTAAAAACTTTTACAAATATTGCATACCAAATGCCCCCCCCCCCCCCGCCCCACCGGAAAAAAAATTGAAGGATCCAGCCCATGTTTTAATTAATTAAAAAATTCGGACTTTGATCTTTTTCCATTGGCATCAAAAAATTACAAAATTTGCATTTTGATCTTTTTTTATTTTCATACATTTATGATAATATTTTGCAGTTTTCACAATAACAATACACATTTTTATTCCTAATAAATTCGTGAATGACTCGTATTTCACAGCAAAAAAGATGCTTCAACTTTAAACTTACTATTACAGTTTTAATAGTAGAAAAATGAAACTTTTTTTTTGTCTTACTTCTTAGGATATTTTTACTAAATATAAATTATAGGACCCGAGGGGGGGGGGGGGGAGGGAACCATATAAAAATTTTAATTTCATATTATTTTAAGATATGTTTTTATTGAACCAAATCACTTTTAAAATACTTCTGTATCTCATTTAAGACTGTTCTCAAGTCAAAGAGGGCAACTTTATGACACAAGTATTAATTTATTTTTATTCGGAAATGCATGAAACTAGCAGGTGTTGTTGTTCAAAAACTAGGTCATCGAGCTGTTTCTTTCCGTATTTTTTTCTGTAAACGCAAATAGATCTTTCAGAAAGTGGTGTCAAAGTGGACGTTTAGAACCAAATTTCCGCGCGAAAATAGAATACCTCTCAAGAAAGGGCGAAAAAACGTGTTTGTGACGTGGTCAAAATCGCTTATAACTCAATAGGTAACTTATTGATAAAAAAAATTGGAAAACACAGTTCGATTCGAAATCGCTTCAATGGTCAGGTTTTACCAATTTTATATCTTTGCGTTAAAAAATGAATTTGTAAATGTGTCAAAATGTTTTGCACTTGTTGAGCAGAGCAGTTCAGAACAGCCTTAAAACATTTTTGTAATTGGAACTATATGTCTATGCCTTACGCTTAGGAATTAGCTATGGCAAACAGTTGAGAGTGGACACCCTGTATAGTGAAACCTCCGAATAGCGGACACCTCGGTACCCATGAATTCGGCTGTCATTCGGAGGGGCCTTTATTTAGAAATAAAAACTAAAGCATACAAATATATAGAGTTGTTATGGGATTGAAAAGGTGTTCGCTAAATAGAAGTGTCGAGGTAAAGAAGAAAATGAAATAAAGGAATGTTTTATTGTTTTTGTTTATAAAAAACAAACATACAAACAAAGTCTCGGAATCTGCATAAAAAAATCTAAGGCCCGGGGCCGGTCCAACACGGAAAAAATTAAATCTAAGCCCTATTCGAATCTTCGGAACAATTATGCCCAGCCCTGTCACAAATCAAATGATAGAAAATTAGCACAAATTCGTGCTTCGTGTCCATTCAGACGTCCACCCTTTTCCTCTTCTCAGAATTAAGAAATATCCGGAAGGAAATGAATATTTATTTCATATTAGAAATTTTCTAAAATCAATATGATTGCAAAATATTTCTGAAAAGGTACATATAGGATAATTGAAAGACAAGCGTTCACAAACTGAGTAAATAATAATACGTAAAACTGAAAGTCATAGACATATTGCTAAATAGATATACCGGAATTACTGATAACTTAGCATCTCCCCTCTCCCCCTCCCCATGGAAATATCATCGAAACAATAAAACTGTTTTCCTTTCTGTAAAATAAAATCTAAATTTTTTATTAATAAAAATAAATATACTTTCGAATGTTACTTACCCTCTCATACATAATCAGTCTTTGTACAAGAGAATGTTAAACAAAGCAAAATGCTGTATCAGATAATGTCTTTGAGAGGAGACAGAGATATATAGCTTCCTAGAATCTATTTTAGATTTCTACCGCAAAGGATCAGACAAAAAGTCCAATTGCCTCAGAATATTTCCTCTTCGCGCTTCAGGCATTATCCAGACTTTACAGGATCCGAAATACCCCAAAAGAATCAATCTCACTTCTGACATGTTTTTAGCAGGCACCCTCCCACACCCCTAAGTGGCATAGTACACTTTAGGTAAAGATGAGATAACATTACTTAATAGTACTGAATAGCCAACGTCCGGTTCTTTATTTTCTTCTTCTGTTCCTTTTCAAAAAGGGCCATAAAAATGCGACCAAAACGGATTGCGATGGGATAAAAGTTGCGTTTTTTTTTCTAATCTTGATTCGGTATCAGGTCGAAACTAGGGGAAGGGGAAGAGGAGGCACGCACCCCAGGCGCCTGCGGAAGGCGAAGCTCCAAATAAAAATTTTGTTTGTCGGTTTTCTCACGTCTATGTTTACTGTTTAACACGATTGTTAAAATTGTCCTTTCTGGGGTACATCAAAGAATAGAAAAATCCAAGAATGATATGGGATAAGGATCCTGTATAAAGCGGAATTTTTTTTTCAGTTCCTTTCGATTCCGTTTTCAAGGTTTTAATGAATCAATATTTGAGATAACTGATTACGTAGTTCAGCTTTGCGTATTTTATGATTACTTATTTTAAATTTTAAAATAAATCGGATATTAGAAACAGTAAAATTCTCTTTGAAAAAAGCTTAGCGGAAGTGTCTGTAGCGGCAAAATGCCTGTTTGCCCCGGTCGTAAAAAAGGCTAGTTTCGGCCCTGTCTTTATAGTATTATTGCTCTTTAATTAATTCTTTTAAAATTCATCATATTTTAACTAATAAAATATTTCTCAGGTGTGCAGTCCGAAATCTGGGGGGTTCATTATCCCCCCCCCCTGGACTCCCCTTCCTGCGCCCAAGCCCATGTAACACACATGTGTGTGTGCATAAATTATCACAAATACGATACATGTGTGTGTATCAAAAATGAAATGCTGGCAATATTTTTCATATTCCGAGAGAAGAAAAAAAAAGTTCTTAACTGTACAGTAAAGAAAAAATAATCTATGATCACATTTCTTACACATTTTATTTCTCATGTTGTAATTTGAATATATACTCATTGATACTCAAAAACGTATTTATTTTCATCTGAAACATAGTTGTGCTCAAACTTTTTTGTGAAAATCCAAACAACCCGACTTTGAAAATAAACCAACTATGGAAAGAAAATTAAAATTATTAAGACCGAAAACAGACGGCAGCCGATAGGTTCTTCTCTCAAAGCTGGTAGACGGAAGGTGCTGGTTTCGAACCCAATCGCGCCCGTTGGCCTAATCGTTCATAGTTTTCCGTGGTCTTCGAACTTTGGATTTCCTTGCGTAAATACGGGTTAGATTCCCTTAGAAAGACGCCCCGGAGGTCACCCCCCCTTTCCGGCTCATATCCCCGTGTAGATAATCGGCCGTCGTAAATAACACGAACACCACCGAAAACAGAAATTTATGGACAACCTGATCCGATGAATTCTATTCAATGATCCCGAGGTATCCACTATACAAAGGTTTTACTATACTTGAATATTAAAGAATGAATTTTATGAATATTTGAATAATAAAGACTTGTTTTTTTTTTTCTATAAAAAAATTGTATTAACGACATAATTGTAGATTACTTTTCATAATTGGATTAAAACATAGTTTACTTTCCTTTCATTTCGAGCTCGGGTAGTGTTGCGAGTGGAGCTTATTCTTTTCGTCGGGTTCGGTTCGGGTTTTGGGTTGAATTCAAATGGAATTTCGGATTCGGTTCGAGCTGTACCTGACCCGCGCATGACTATCTCTATACATATGAAAAAATAGTAAACGTTATTCGTCGTAAGTGACGCAAAAATGTTAAACACCGAGAAAACCAAGAATGTGAAGTTTTCGACACGCTTTACACTCTGAGCACCCCATGGAAGACAATTTTTATTTGTGTTTTTCTTTTTGCGTTTATCCGTTCGAAATTTATTTTAAATATTCATTTCAGGAGGCCAAGTACAGTTCTGAGCAAATCGAGTTGTACCCGGCCCGAACCCGAAAATTCCATTTGAAGTCAACATCAAGCCTACCCGAATCCGGAAAAAAAAAATTCTTCGTATCACAACCCGACAAAAAAATTTTCGATAACTCACAACACGACATATTTCAATCCGCCATTAATCCTAATCCATTGATTAGAAACCGAAATACTTCAACCCGCAACCCGAACAGAACCCGAAATGAAAGGAGAGTAAATCATGTTTTACATTCATCTAATACAAATTTTATCCTTTATATAAAAAATGTTCATATCTATTTTCCTTAATATTCAAATATAGTGAAACCTATGAATAGCAGACACCTCGGGATGGTTGAATAGAGTGACTGTGGATTGGGCTCACTCTTCAATAATTCTTATCGGTCAAATTTAAATTGTTTACTAATCGGGTTGTTGAGATCTTCAAAAAATTGGAGCAGAGTTATGTTCTAGAAGAAAATTGAGAATATATTCAATTTAGTGTTTGAGAAATAAAATGTATATAAGAAATGAAATCATAGATTATTCTTTCTTTACGGTACAGTTAAGAACAAATTTTCCTTTATATAAAAAATATCATTAACATTTTTTTTCGACACACACAAAACACATATATAATGTTTGTGATAGTTTCTGCACAGGTAGACATATTATGTATGTAGATTGTAAGATGTCCAGCCCAGTATTCAGCGGTAAAAGCAGTACAAAGTAAATATATAATTGTGTTAAAAAATTGAAAATTGTTTGCTAAATAGTAGTCTCCGCTAGCCTTTTTAACCACTATACAGGTCAAAAACAGTGTTGCTAAATCTGGCGGATTTTTTACTCAAAAAATTCGAGTTAGCACCATAAAATTTTTAATACTAATTTTCTTTCATTTTATTCACGAAATATACTTATAATAATCAAAAAGTTCTATTTAAACTTTTTGGGAAGAATTTGGAATTTCATAATGATAGTTTTTATAAATAACGCATAAAGTGCATCAACAGACTGTGTAGTGTTAATTTTTCTGTACAGATATTTATTTTTAAGTCGATATGTTGAAAATTTTGTCTTGTGCTAGAAGTTCTGAAAAAAAAAAAAAAAAAAAAAATATATATATATATATATTACAGTCTATTTTCCATGTTTATATTTTTCATTTTAAATAAAAGTGCCATAGACTGCATAGTACAGGACCTCCGTTCCAAAATACTGTTTCTCCTACATTTCTTTTTATCTATCCTATTGTAAACCATGTTGATTTTTTAATTAATCACTATTTGTATGTAAATATATCTGATTATTATTAATACCATTAATCCATTTGCATGGCTTGGAGACTTAAAAATCTGAAAAATTCTATATCGAAAACCCTTCTATGACGGAATCACATAGGAGATAAAAAATCCTTATAGTTAAGTTCCTTTTATACCAAGTCTGTCGTCTCTTTCGAATGTATTATTTATTTTCAAACGGATTATTATATCCATTTTGCACCGATGAAGAAATTTTTCCGCTTAAAACAGGCTTCCGTCATACACACATTCTTGTAACAGGTTTTACAGTACTGTATCACCCCCACCCTAAAAGTGTACTATTATTCTGTAAGTGTACTATTATTCTTTAAGGATAATTTTAATTGTAGAATAATGGTAATTTAAAAATAAAAGCATTTTCGGCAAAAATTGCTGACCTAAGGAGGTTGTTCCTTAAACAGATTTTTGGGATTTCAGGGACGGGTCAATGATTTTCATACAAGTAGAGTTGTGACCGGACCAGAAATTTTCGGTTTTCTTTCGGTCAGAAAATTTGCAAACTTCTATGAAGAATAAAGCACAGGCCCAGAAATAAGTCCAGTTCGGCCTGGTCCGAGCTTCCAGTGAAAGCAAGACCCAGACACGACCCAGAAAACTAATGATCAGACACGACCCGTCCCGAGTTTGTGTAGACCTCTGAATTGCATTTGAATGGAAAAAACGTGTTCTTAACGGCTGGAAAAAATTTAAATAAAATATGAAAAAAATTGAGCTTGAGTTGGAAATTTCGTTCAAACTCACGGATTTTTTGAACTTTCGTTCAGCTCACGTTCGTTTATCAAAAATTGAATCAAGTTCAACTCAAAGTTCACAGAAAGTGAACTAAGTTCGTGAACTTTCGTTCAGTGAACGCGTTCATACCCAACACTGATGATATTTCGTGCTGGAGCTTTCAAGAAAGCAGATGTCTGTTAAGGTATGTTGATAATCTTATGTATATTTTGCTGCTTTAAGAGCTTTTACATTTTGAGATTGCTGAGATTGCCGCGAGAAATGCTGAATGCTGTGATATTTCTTTCGGTTAATGTGCGCAAAACGCACATACAACGGTAACTGATTGCCATTTTAGCGAATTTTGTTTTTTATGTGTATTTTGCTGCTTTAAGAGTTTTTACATTTTGAGAATGCTATACAGCGAGAACTGCTGAATGCAGTGATGTTTTTTTAAGGTTAATGTGCGCGAAGCGCACATACAACGATTACTGGTGCCATTTTCGCGAATTTTGTTTTTTATGTGTATTTTGCTGCTTTAAGAGTTTTTTTACATTTTGAGATCGCTAGAAAGCGAGAACTGCTGAATTTTGAGAATGCTATACAGCGAGAACTGCTGAATGCAGTGATTTTTTTTCGGTTAATGTGCGCGAAGCGCACATACAACGATTACTGATTGCCATTTTAGCGAATTTTGTTTATTATTTACATTTTATTTTCGTTAAGATAAATATGCGTATAACCCGGGTCTTGGCGACATTTACTACTTGGCGGAAAAGAGGTTTTCACGCCAAGAAAGATTCCAAGATGGCGGCCGCGAGAACTTATGACATCTGTTCCTTAACTTTTAATTATTTTTATTTATTGGAATAACTTTTAAAATTTTTAAGTTTAATTAAAAATTTTATTTGCTTTAACCCTTAACTGGAATCGTGCCGTCAGTGAGATGGTTGCGTCTACATATCTGCCCTTAATATTTTCGCTTTCCGACATTCAAAACACATTTTTATGTAGTTATTTAAAAAAAAAATGGTCCTGTTAATGCATTGCTATTAAAGATTAAATGTTTAAGTTCACTATTTGGTAAATTATTAAGTGTTCTGTTTGTGTACGGAATTTTCACGTTTCCGGTTAAGGAATAAGGGGTCAGGCAACCTTTGAAACAATAAAGTACATGGAAAAGTAACCTTTGTAAGAATTGCGGTCATTCTTTAACTAATTAACTTTTAATTATAAAATTGATAACATATGTTCGGAACGATTTATTTTATCAATCAAAGTTGTAAGAAAAGGCATACACATATATAGTTTTTTTTTTTTTAATTTATTTTTAAAGATAATACCATTTTTACGAAAGAATTATTCTTGTATGTGTTGCGCGCATGACTTTTCCCATTTGAATGGGTGTAAGTATGGCTACAAGTCAAAAATTTTTTAATGAGTACAGATATAAAGTGTTTTCAAAATGACCTACAATGAAAATAATAAAACTTGTAGATCCCAAGAAAAAAAAATAGAGTAATTCGAAATATCGAGATTTTTTTTCATACAAAAGTAGCCGTGAATTCTAAACTTCTTACTTGAGAAACATAATAATAGGTCACTTTGTGCTTCTGTACACTTAATACATCCACCAACAATTTCGTGAAATTCTAGACAACCGTTTTTCAGAAATCGTGCGCGCAATGATCAACATCGCTGTTTTGAGAAAATTGGCTTTAAGATTGAAAAACCCGTTGATCATATAGCAAAATCTCAAAGTGTTTTAGACATAACTTCTCTTCTAATGCTTTTTTTTGTATGGGGTTTGCTTTTAAATGTTCTCAAAGAATCATATTTAATTATAAGCTATTAAAAGAAAATTCGATTTTTGGACGCTTCAAAAGTTACCTGACCCCAATTAAATAATTAAATTAACTTAATCAATTATTTTAAATACCGACTATTACTATATATCTTTAAATCTAAATTTTGTTCCTTTTTTGTCATTTTATTAACTATTAAAAATTAGCATATGTGTTTCATTTTAATATTATTACTTTTTCATTAATCAAGGAACTATTTTAATTTATTTAACCCCTTAATTCTTGCTCCCGTGATATTCACGGGCTGTGGCTTTTACTCAGATTGTTTGATTCCCAACAGTTTTATAAAATAGTGCAATTGGCTTTATTATGGTATCATTTTACCTGTCATTAAATAAGGTGAATATTTCTTTTTCAAACAAATGGTGCCAATAAGCAATTTGAATTTTTAAACCGTAATTTAATGCGACCGTTAAGAATACACTTAAGTCAAGGGAAAAAAGGGAAATGCTAATGTTAAGTCTATGAGAGCGTTGTTTTCAAATATCTCGCTCAAATTTTAATATTTTTGAATATATTTTTTTTTTGCATAGGATAACTGAGGGCAATCTACAACCGGGCTAGTTTTTACTTTTCCGATTTCGGTTTCAGATTCCTTTAAAATTTTATATTACTTTCGGAACCGGTGCCAACCGGTTCCAAAATTAAAATCATCCTATTATATATATAAAAAAAAAACCTATAACCAAAATCGAAAATTAAAAACTAGCCCGGTTGTAGATAATCCACAGCTATCCTATGAAAAAGGTCATTCAAAAATATTAAAATTTGGGCGAGAAATTTGAAAATAAAGCTCCCATAGACTTACCATTAGCGTTCGACTTTTTCCGAGTTAATAGTGTGGGCTCTTAAGCGGTTAAATTGACTAGGTAATAAATTTCTAAATAGGGTACTGATCTGTACCTCATAATTGTTGTACTATTTAAAAGTTAAAATATGTAGACAAATAAAAGAAGAGAGTTTGTCCGTGTTGTGTGTGTGTGTGTTATGACTCGAAAAATCCACCACAAGTAAACGTCTTGCTCTGAATAAGAATTTCTACACACTTTAAAGCTCAAAATTAGCTATTTTGTCAAAATATGGAAAAGCTTATAACACCACTTAAAAGGAATAAATTTCACATTGAAATGGCGCATTTAGTTTTTTAAAATAAATAATGCGGGGTCCCTGATAGGAGTTTTGTTTGGAAAGACTTTCGTTTAAAAGAATAAATTCTTCGGGTAAAAGATTCCCGAAGAATAAATTCTTCGGGTATAAATTCATACAAATTACAGGTTTATTTAAATTTATTAACTCGACCCTGGGAAGCAACGCTCGACTCCTCTGAAGAGAAAATATTCGCTAAATAGAAAGTGCCCACTATTATAAAGGGTCTGTTATAAATGTTTTTCTAAATTTCGTTTTATTTTATTTTTTAAGCATAAGTTTGATTTATTAATTATTTTTCTATTATTCTTTTTCTCTCAGTCCGCACAACTTTGAAAAAATTCCGTTCTATTTGTATGCTGCCACCACCGATATGATTACGTGATATCGGTCACGCACTGAGAGGATTGTTTAAATGAAAACCAACGCTTTCAATTAACTAATTTAACAATTTATTTACACTAATTACACAACACAAAACACTATTTACACTTAAAACTCGGACGTAGGTGATTCGGTTCAACATTAAATTAAATACAGTAAATGCTGGCTGTGTACTGTTAAAACTACGTTATCTCACTCTCACTCTCACTCTATAAACGTTAAATAAGCTTTACCGGAGATCAATCGCAATCTCCCAACACATGGGCTCTAAGCCTAAGCTCTCCGAGCCTCACTCAACCTTACGCTCTCTCTCAGAGCTATCCAAGGAACTACCCTTGCGCTTGGCACTCAAGCCATCAACTCAACCCTACGCTCTTATCTAAGAGCTATACTCAGGAACTACTGTCCAACCTGCGTTGTCGGCTTCAACTGACTGTCTCATCAGATGAGCCTGCCCCTAGCAACCTTCTGCCTTTTCTCAACGTAACCTCCTCGGGGTTTTCTACCTGGATCGCAATTAAAGCTCTTTAATATTACTAATATTATTATTACAGAAAAACTACACATGCTAATACATTATTATAAACACAAAATTCAAATACTGTTACAGATACATAAAAAAATTTTTGAAACGTGATGACACCCCGTTAAGGTTTGTCCGCTATTTAGTCACTGATGCCGATAGCTTAGAAATTGCATCAGCATTCAAATGTTGAGCTCCTGGACGATGAGAAATACTCAGGTTCCAGCGTTGCAAGGCAAGAGCCCATCTAGTGAGTTTGGGGGACCTTGGGATTGTTTCAGTGAGAAATTTTAATGGATTATGATCCGTTATGATCTCAATTTGAGATCCATATGTCCATTTTTCAAACTTCCGCAACCCGAAGAGAACAATCCAAGCCTCTCTCTCTATACTTGGTCAAGCACGCTGAGCCCCTGATACTTTCTGACTGGCAAAAGCTATCGGTTTAAACTGACCCTTTTCATCTTTTTGAGTAAAACAACATCCTACTGCCAGGTCAGAAGCATCGGCGTGAAGCTGATATTCCCGGCCTACGGTAGGTGTAGCCAAACGCGTCACCTTACATAATTCCTATTTAAAGGTATTAAATGCTTCTTCTGCCCTTTCATCCCATGGTACAGTATTTTTAACCTTCCCTTTAGTTAATTCAGTTAAAGGTATAGCAGTTTCTGCATAATTTGGAATATAAGATCGGTAAAATCCCATTAATCCCAAGACAGATCTAACTTCCTTTTTAGTTTTCGGTCTCTTTAAGTCCCTCATTGCTCCTATTTTTCCTCATCAGGTTCATGCGTTCCACCCCCAATTACATGACCTAAAAACTTAGTCAATTTCTCTCCAAATTTACATCTGTCCAGCCTCATCGTAAAATTTTTATTTTTGAGTTCTTCTATGACAGACCTAACATGCTCACAATGCACTTCCCAGGTGTCGGAGAAAATGATGACTTCATCAATATATGCTTGTGCATACCTCCGATGACCTTAAAAAACCTCATTCATATCTTTTTGGAACGTAGCAGCCGCCCCTGATAAACCAAAAGGCATAGTACGCCCCTGATAAGTCCCATTATGAGTTGTAAACGCTGTCAAATGTTTACATTCCTCAGCCATTTTAATCTGTCAATATCCCCTCAATAAATCAGTCGAAGATAAATATTTAGATGCCCCCGCAGTATACATGATTTCCTGCGAATCTTCCATAGGAAATGTTGGGACCTGCGTTACTGAGTTTAAAGTTCTATAATCTATGCAAAGCCTAACAGTTGCGTCTTTTTTCGCCACGCAAACAATAGGATGGCTAATTTCTGCTTTGACACTTCGATTAGATTTAATTCTAATAACTCCTGAATCTGTCTATCTACTTCCTCTTTGTAAGCAATAGGTAAACTATATAACTTTGTCTTTTTCCTTGCCCCACCCGGTTTCAAATCAATACGGTGCTCCCCTACTTCCGCTGGTCGCACCGGACCCATAAATACCTCTTTATTCTCCCTCAAAATGGACTTTATATCCTTGACTTGACTATTAGATAACCCTTTTATTTCGAACCTTTCTATGCCCCGTTCTACCTCTTGTTCCCGGTTTAAAATAGGAATTTCCCCAACTTCTCCAAATTCCTCATCACCTTCAAAAACAATATTCACTATATTACACTTAGCAATAAATTCTCTTATTTTATTTTGGTGCACGTGCTTCCTACTCCCGTAGGCTAATTCAACTATAAACGAATGCCTGTTTCGTTTTTCGACAATAGTTGCCGGCCCTTGCCACCTAGAATATAACTTATCAGTTGAATCGGGGATTAACAGTTTTACTTTATCGCATACTTCAAATGTTTTTCCTTTTGACCTTGAGTTATAATGATCCGCAATTCTGCCTTGTTGCACCTCGGACGATAATTTTGCCTCAATTGCGGCTCTTTCTAAGCGTCCCCTAAGTTTATTCAAATATTCATGAATTGACAGAGTATCTAATGTGCCCCCTTATTTTCTCCTGCCCAGGATGACTTCAGAACTGATAAAGGACCCTCCGGCGCTCTACCATATAGTAATTGAAAAGGTGCGATTCCGGTCGTAGAATTTGGGACTTCCATATACGCCCATAATATAAATGGTATTTGTTCATGCCATCTTTTCCCTTCTTCCCTAATCGTACGATGAAACATACGTTTAAGCGTCTGATGAAATTGTTCCACAAGACCGTTAGACTGTGGGTATTATGGGGTCGAAAATCGTTTACTAGCCCCTAACCTTTTCTCAAATTCCTTCGTTAAGTCGGCAGTGAAATTGGTTCCATTATCACATGCGATTATATTTGGAATTCCTGTCCTCGTAAATATTTGAAGTAATGCATCACACGCTGTTTTAGCATTTAAACTTTTTAGGGGGATTGCTTCCGCCCACCTGGTATTCTGATCAATTAAGGTTAGTATATATTGATGCCCTTGTGAACTTTTAGGATCAATAGGCTCAATTAAAACAATATTAACTACCTGAAATGGAAGTTCTGGCCGCGATACTGGGGAAATAGGAGCTCTATCATTCACTTTAACCCCTCTAGTCAATTGGCACTCTAAACATGACTCACAAAATTGTTTAGATTCTTTCGCCATCCCCTCCCAATAAAACGAATACCTGATTCTCTCTAACGTTTTCTTGGTTGCATGATGCCCTCCAAATACCGAAGTATGCGCTAATTTTAGGATTTCTTCCCTTCTTACCTTGGGTACTACTAATTGCGCTATAGTTTCGCCTAACAATTTCTCTTTATGATACAATGAACCATCTACAATATAATAATCTCCTTTATCCATTTTAGCTAAATCCCAAACTCTCTCTAAATTTTTGCATTCCAATTGGGATTTCTTAAACATATCTGAATTACTATCGATAACTTTATTATTTTCCTCCACTTCCGTTTTTTCTGCATTTTGAATTTGTAAGTTTTCCGATCCCGCTTCTATTGCGTAAACATAAAAATTTTCGCTACTCATATCTTTCCTTTCACTCGAGTTATCAATGCTAATTTCCGAACTTTCTAATTTTTGGGTTTCTAGCAATGGCTCCCTTATAACTCAATAATCACCTCGGGATGTAAAATTACCTGCTCATTAATATTATCGGTCACCGCGCAAAGTACTTTCTGATGAATTATATTAGTTTGTCCGAATTGCGGAATAGCTAATGGTAATTTAACCAACGGTGATTTAACTGCTTCACCAAATAATCCTTGTAAATAAATACTACCCGCTCCTTTTAATTTCTCTTTCGGTACCAAATCTTTATGAATAACACTAATTTCACATCCAGAATCAACCAATCCTTTTGCTTTTTGCCCATTTACACTAACTTCAATTTTCTCGAGTTTATTTAACTTCTCACCAGTAACAGTAGTTCGCTGTTCGGCCTTTGCCGATATCCTCGCTACAATAGCTCCTTTAGGTAACTCTTTATTTCTTTTCACGACAATCTTATTTACACCCGCTTTCTGTTCATGCCCTTTACTAGCATTATTTTTTCCCTCATTACCCACTTTATTACCAAAACGTTGATAATGACCTCTTAAACCACATTTGAAGCATCTAGGAGCTGAATCATCACTAGGTTTCTTAAAATCAGTTTTCCTACCCGAAAAAGAATTAGTCTCATTACTCCCGTTTTTCGTCCGATTACCACTAAATTTACTATCCTCCCTCGGTTTCACTTTTTCACTGTTTACATACCTATCTTTACCCTTAAAACTTTTATACGTAACGGCATAACCCCCTCGGGGTTTTCTACCTGGCTCGCATTCCAAGCTCTTTTCTTCGTTCGTGGAATGCCTTTGTCTCCCCATCTTCCACAGATATGTCAAAAGGTTGTCAAACCCCTCTCCAACTCTCTTCTTCCCCCTTCATTCCATCAATATATTTTCACCGGCTTAGATCCAGTTTTAGACAATGAAAGAATGTTATTTTGAAATTCCAGTACAAAGACCTATATAATATATAATATATTAAGACAAAATAATATCGAACCCCAGTACCTAATAGCAGATGTTTCTCAGAACCTGACACTTTTCATATTTTTTTACATAATCTTATTATTTATATTCTTAATAATAAAAGTGAAGTCTCCACTTTGTTAACATCAGATATATATATAAGATATAAATTCAGAAAATATAAATAAATATTTATCTAAATTTTCTAAAGAACAATATTTTCTAAATTTCTATTATATTCTAAACTTTTGCAGGATTCATGGGTATTTTGCATTGACTTCATTAATTAAAACCTCCATTTAGGAAACAAATTTTCTATTTAGCGGACATTTTATTTTAAGTATTTTATAATAAATTATTTTTCCTGTGTATTCCCTGCTTCTCTTTGAGCTTGCACATATACCCAGTCAGGTAAGGTGAGAATTTTTACTCGTTTATCAGTGGACCCACAATAATATAGGCCCGCCTCCAATCACTTTTGTTATGTGAAGCATATGTGTGTAGTTTGCCGGAAGGCGTGCAATACTTGCGAAGGAAATTCACTGAACGGGAGAAAACTCATTATTCCGAGAATAAGCAGTAAACTGTTTCATCTTTAGCTATGAGACAACAAAGGAAACATGTTTGACGGTACATTGAAAATAAGAAATCTCTAAAGAATCGACAAAGGTCAACAAAAAAAAAAATATATTGCTTTGAAAAGATTTTTGAGTATGAAATCTGTACACAATAATTCGATGACAATCATAAAAAGAACTGATATTTTAAGTGAACGTATCCGTACTTATAGGTATTTTAAATATTATCGAATATTAGTTTTTTTAACCAAAATTATATTATATTTAAAAAAATCCCTCGAAAATATTTTACATCATTAATTAAATAAAAAATATTACATAATGAATTTTCTGCGCAGTGAATATTTTAACAGAACTTCTAAAATCGGTAAATGAAGACTTAACATTGAATTGGTTTCAGTTATTACAATAAAATAATAAAATTATTTTGTTACAGACCTGAATTTTAATAACAGTTTCTAATTTTACATATTTTTACCTAACTCAACATGTTTTCAGTATGTAAAGATGGAATTTTGTTATCAAATTTTAATCCACTGCTTGATAGGCTAGAATTATAAGAATTACATTTAAAGTGTGCAATCGTAAAAGAAAAAAAAGGTAGGGTACGTTTTTATAATCGAAGTTTAGTGCCCACGCCAAATCAATTTATTATAATGGAAACTTTTGGGAAAAAACATGAATTGCAATTTAAAGATTAGACGTGATTTCCAAGATCAACATTTAATGCATATAAAAGAGTGTCTATTTTAACTATTTCTATTTTTACATTTATTGTATGTAAAGATGGGATTTTGCAATTGATTTTAATCCGCTTCCTAATATGCTAGAATTATACAAATTTGTACAAAGATATGTTTACAATGACAATTCGGCAATTAGAAACAAAACAATGGTTTTACTAATGCCCAAATAAACACTCGCGAAAATAGATCAAATAGCTGAAGCTCCAACAATGAAACTTTTTAAAGACTAAAACGTAGAAAATAAATTATATATAAAAAAACGATGTTTGTAATTTTTTTTAATATGCTTTTTTCTGTTAATTGTTTAAGATTAGCTTAAGATTTATACGTTGAGAAATCAATATAGAAATCCTCAAAATATAGTTTAAATAATATTAATATTTTTCCTGTTGCCATGTCTTAAAAAAGAAACTTATGAAAAAATCTATACTTTTTAATAACTTCACATAATAGGATTTTCTGTCAGGCGTGAAAAAATCAGTAAATGTTTCATAATTGAGTATCGCTTCCCACGATAAATAAATACATTGTAACGGAAATTTTTGAGAAAAAACATGAAATGTAATAAAAAAAAGAGGAGCGATTTTAAAAATAAACACTGATTTTTTATATTTTTACTTTTATACTTATTCATATTTAACTAGACACACATGTAGATAAGAAATATCCACATTTTAATTATCAAAAGCTGAAAAACATTATTGTAGAGATTACAAGACTTCTTTTTTTTTTTTTTTTTTTTTGGATACCAGTATTTTAATGCAAAAAATCTCGTTATATTTAATTGGCACACTTGGGCGATTTAAAAGAACCAAATTTTCTCTAAGATAATAGTAGTGTGCAAAAATCCGGAGACTTGGCCACTCTGTAATTGTCACTTTTTAACCAACTTCAAAAAAAGGGGAGAGGTTCTCAATTCGACGCATATTATTATATATGTGTGTGTGTGCGTATTTACCGATATCTCCAAAACTATGCGACCAATTCTTATGATTTTTTTTTATTATTATTTAAAGAGGATACTGTCATATCTAATCCATTTAAAATTTATCAAAATTGGTTAAATGCTTTTTTAAAAATTCCTCTAAAATAAAAAATAGAAATAAACATATAAATATATTTCACTAAAGTCGTTATTTTATTTTGTTTTATATTGATTTTATTTATTTATTTTTTTATTTTGTTTAAAATTTTTATATTATAAAGTTTACTATCATGTAGGACTTAAAAAAATTAAAAGACATTTATGATATCTTATATAACTATTGATACCATTTTTTTAGTTATAGATTTTAAATTGTATCTAATATGTATCAAAGGCTATGCAATTTTATTTGCAATGAAAAAAAACATAATTCCTGGTATACGAAAGATAAAAAATTTTATGTTTTCAATTTTCTGACTTTCATAAAATGACAAAGAAATGCACGAATACCTTATAAACGATTCTTGTTCAAGACCCTTGCCCTGTACCAAGACCTTGGCCCTGTAGCAAGATCGGTAGAGCGCGTATCCTGTATTCGTAAGTACCCAGGATTAAACCTCGGACGCGGAAAAATGCAAAAAAATTGCTTCCATGAAATTTCGTCAGTTGATTCCGTGTGCGTGTTTAATAAATATTTTCATAACATCTAAATCCGTCCAATTAATTTAGATTCTTAAGAGATCTTTTGTGTCATTATTTCTAAAATAAGTAAATACTTTTATATTACATCGAATAATCTTAACTTTGAATTTTTTAAGGCACATTAAGTGACTTTGAATTTTCCCAAATTTCTCCAATAGCAATTCCTGAAATCTTCCCCAGAACCTCCTGGGAAGGAACCAGAGAGAGGTCATAGGATGCTATAAGGCGGTCATTTTCTGTTCCTGCGGCGCTCCTGATATTTTTTTTCTGCATCCTGCTGGATGCTTGTAGTATGATGGTGTTTTATTGTCAGTCCTTCTGGGGATATCCTGGGGAAGCAAATGTGCTATATGGGAATTAATGCAAGAGTCGGAAATAAATGCTATATAATGAGACATCAAAACTTCAGGAATAAAACCCAAAACATTTCTCTGCATTTAAAACGTTTTCTTTAAAAATAATTCCCCTTAAAATGCACATAGTTCATTATAATGCGTCCTGATCTTCCCAAAATAAGGGGGGGAAACCCGAAAGTGGTTCACGGTTTTTTTTTTTAACTTTCAAGATTAAAAAACTGTATGGAAGTGGAGGACTACAATTTATGTTTCAATTACCTGATGTGTAAGCTTAAAAAAGGCGACCAATTTTAAAATTAGTGTTATAAACAATTCTACGCATTTTGGAGACTTTGATTTCTTAAGATACTTATTATCGGCAAACTGAATGCCAAATATGCGGAGAGACTTTTAGGAGATTAACGAGTTGAGTTTATGTGGTATTTTCCGTATATTGTTTAAAATAACGTTTAACACGTTCACGCCCTCGCGGTGGGTTATACTCGATTGTCTCAGAGTTATCAAGTTTTCGGCTTTTTGCACACCACCGTCATTTTAGAGAAAATGTTGTTCTTTTAAATCTCCCAATTGTTCTAATTAAATAAAACATTTTCTGTATAAAATGCTGGTATTCAAAATGCCGGAGACTTGGCAGCTCTGAGACAGTCGAGTGTGACCCACCGCGCCGGCGTGAACGTGTTAAAGCAGAAATTATGCTTAATTAAGCTGTGTTGAGTTAGTCAATTAGGAATTTCAGCATGATCCTCCAATCGAGTTTTTCTTTAACCTGGTATGGAAATATGTGTTTAATATTTAGAGAAATAGAAAATGATCAAAACAGAAAAATACGTTTCGTTAAAATTACTAATAATAAAATGGCGTAGGAATTGCGGTGTATATTCGAGACAGAGAATGTAGATGCATAATTACGAGATTCACAATACGTCTATATGATGGAAATTCTGAAAAATCTTGTAACTATTGAAAACACATATATTATGTTAATGTGATTAATAAGGTTAATTTTACAAGCATTAAAACTTTCGGTAGATTAAATGCCAAATCTGATTAAAGCATGATGCGACTGAGTTATGGTTTGGTTTGGGAGGTGTCCATTTTTACACTTTTCTTAAATCTGATATTTTAACACTAAAAGGATCTAGAAGGGTCATTTGACCCCTACCAAATTAATATATTTCTGATCAAACGAGAAATTTCTTTATAAAATATGTTTAAAAGACAAATAAAAAGGGAAATGTTACATAAATAAGTTAAACCGTTTTGAATAAAAATTCTGGTGACAAATATTTTTATAAAACTTAAGTAAAATTCCCAGTCTCTTCAGTGTTCATTCTATTTTCAACTTTTATTCGTTATAATAAACATTTTCCACTTTTAGATCAGAATAAGATCAAAAAGAAAACTGTTCTTATCTATACGAGTACGTATGTTTCCATATAGGAATCCTGAGGCATAGAAAATAATCCAATTTTTTTGTGAAAATGCAGGAAAAAGGAGGGGGATAGAGGCAACACAATATCAGGCCCTGGGCCTCTTGTTGTCTTACTTAGGCTTAATTAAATGTAATTATTAGAACAACTGCACTATTTTATCTGTTTATAAGTGTAATATTTTTATCACGTGACATTTTATAATAACTTAAGGTATATGTAATAAATATTCTTGTTAACAATGTTATAAATATCTCATAAAAAATATTTTAACACGTGAACCACACATAATTTGCAACGATCAAAAATTGAAATGTCGGCGTTTGCTTACATGCTTTCATTATTTTGTATTTTTCATTAACAAAATAAGATTTTTGATAAAAATTAATATCCCATTTCGATTCCTTATTAAATTTTTTGTAGAAGTCATGTGTTATATTTCATTATCACTATATTGCCAATAAAGGTATACGCAGTGGAAGTTACAGAATCTCAAATCGAACGATTGTGTAGTTTACGAATCAATATTCACTCGAGAATTCCACGAATTTTAAACGATGTTTTCCGCTTGAAGTGTTTAATCCTCAGCTGCTTTTAGCGGTCTCACAAACCACTTCTTTCTAAAATTGTCACGGATTAACATGAAATGTTTAGTTTAACTGTAAATATTCTTGAAATTTTGTTTCGTTTGGAGCCCTATTACTAATTCTATAGACTTCTGAATAAGTGAATTTAATTATAATAGCTCTGTACAAAAAGTGTAGTAAAGAAACAGTATCCTATGAGTTAATGAAGCTTTTTATTTATCTTTCAAAAAGCGGCCTTCGACGTTATAATTCACATGTATCTTTTAAAATGTCTTTATGGTGCCATTGGACTTCAAAGAATAACTTTATTATAGTAAAATAAGGATTTTTAATACTTACCAATGGATATAGCACTGTCTCTTTTTATGATATTGTTTTAATCCGAGCTGAAACAGATATTCACTACAACGTAGATAAAGCACGATGTCTGCGATTGATGAATACGGGAATGTCCGTGCTCAAAACCTGATTTCATCACCGAAATAATTCACAGTTTATAGCCAGTTGCCATCTGCATGAATAACTGTCATAAATTCGTAAACTACTAAGAAAAACAACAATTTGAATTAGCATTTTCACAAACTGTGAAATTCAAAGTGATACAGGAAAATATTAATATTTACGCATATGAGTTATCTCACTTCATAAAATGGACGAATTCCAAAACCAAGTCGCCTAGCGAATGTCTTTATACATATAAAAGCTCGTATTTGGACAACTCGCCACAAATTATTATTTCTCTAAGGAAATCATATAATTAGCCAGTGGAGTCTTGTGCGGGTTGTCACAAAAATCAAACTTTGAAATTTTCAAAATTTAGAAACTCTAAAATATATGTTACTCTAGTGGAACTGTCATAATAAGTGCATATTTCATGCCCTTTACATTGTCAGATATTTTGGTAGAAATTTACTTTCTAATAGGAAAAAGATCTTGGGCATTTTAGTAATATCGCAACAACTTTCTCCTGTCATTTCTTGGTTGTCAAAATATGTAAGGTTTGTTGTTCCAAGTTTAGACTGGAAAATTTTATTATAAATATGAGCGTCTTGTTTTATGATGGTACTGCATATTCTTTTCAGAAGGGTTCCCTCAAACTTTACTTTTGCGACTACTTTACTACTATTATTCCCGAATGTTTAACTTCGCCATATTTATTTGTAGAATTATATGCTATTAAATAATCCAAAAAGTTTAGTACACGGAAGTAGAAGAAATAATGTTTTTTGAAAAGGAAAGACCCTGAAAATAACATACAGTACCAGCAAAAACATTCAGCATCGTGCCGCTTTGAAGTATATAAATTCAATTTAATATAAAAAATTTCATGAGCTAAATGTATTATTTTTTGCGCATCATGCAACGAACAAAGTATGCAGTAAATAATTAGTATTAAATAAAGGAGACATTAAAATCAAATTAAATCATCAGTTAACCGAAAAAGACTTTGTTGCATAGGGTAACTCCGGGAGAGTCGCCGCATACGGGATAGATGCCGCATCCCTTGTATTTCTTGTAATTATCGATAGATGATCGTCAAACGCACAGTATAGGTGCGCAATGAGATTATTTTAACCAGTGTATAGCGTGAATTCAATTTCGATGTTTTCTTCTAGAAGTACAATCCTTAATTTGACGTAGGTGCATGATTTCACTGACCAAAGTTTTAAACACGTTATGTTTAAATACTTTTCATACACTAATTACTAAATGCATGGATGATTTCGAAGTCAAAACTAAGTGTAGCGTTTGCATAGAGTATTGTGTGTATGGTTACGTCAATCCCCTTAGCGATAGCAGGTAACTGTGATGACTGACGTCAACACCATGCAAAATGGAATAAATGCCGCAATGCTATTCCGGTATACATGCCGCAGTCTCTTTTGTACGGGATCATTAAGTGTTATTAAACTTTTCCTTTTCTTTTTGCACAGACTAACCATGTTAGGCATGTTATCAAGTTTACGAAAACCAAAGGAGAAAAATGGGAAAATAAAAGGTAAAAAGAGCAAGGAAATTGCAAGTCAAGATGATAATAATGAAAAATTGGATTACGCGTAACGCAGAAGTTCTTTTCAAACAACTTCAAAAAAGAGGAAGTGTAATTGGCTTCGTTGCATCATGTGTTTAAATGTAGTTACATAAAGATAGTACTTTTTCGACATTTTTTCTGTAGATTGGAGTCGAAAAAACAGGTCTCTTAACCCATTCGGGACCATAGGTGCATATAAGCAAGTTCACAAAGAGCTTACAAAATTTGTTTCTGGCACCAGTAAAAAAGAAAAGCAATATTTGCTTTGTTTAATTAGAGCATTTTCATGGTTATTTAAGTAAAGTTAACTTATTTTAAAAAAAGTGGTACAAACCGAATAAATTATTAAAGGTACACATATATTAAGACAGACTTTAAATACAATTAAATACAATAAACCCAACTGGAGTGAAAAATTAGCCGGGGCCAGGAGTCGAACCTGGGTCGACAGCATAACGTGCTGTTGCTCTACCGTTAAGCTACCCTGGCCGATGTCCTAGCCTGGCAATTTCTCACTAATAAACCAAGTTGGGGAACGTCACCGTCCATCTATCAGATAGCACAGGATGACGTGACAACGATGAATAAATTTCTTTTTCCATCGATCCACAATATATATTAAAGCACATAAATTAACGTCTGCATTCCATTCTTAATTATTAAAGGTACACATATATTAAGGCAGACTTTAAATGCAATTAAATACAATAAACCCAACTGGAGTGAAAAATTAGCCGGGGCCAGGAATCGAACCTGGGTCGACAGCATAACGTGCTGTTGCTCTACCGTTAAGCTACTCTGGCCGATGTCCTAGCCTGGCAATTTCTCACTAATAAACCAAGTTGGGGAACGTCACCGTCCATCTATCAGATAGCACAGGATGACGTGACAATGATGAACAAATTTCATTTTCCATCGATCCACAATATATATTAAAGCACATAAATTAACGTCTGCATTCCATTTTTAATTATTAAAGGTACACATATATTAAGACAGACTTTAAATGCAATTAAATACAATAAACCCAACTGGAGTGAAAAATTAGCCGGGGCCAGGATTAGAACCTGGGTCGACAGCATAACGTGCTGTTGCTCTACCGTTAAGCTACCCTGGCCGATGTCCTAGCCTGGCAATTTCTCACTAATAAACCAAGTTGGGGAACGTCACCATCCATCTATCAGATAGCACAAGATGACGTGACAACGATGAATAAATTTCTTTTTCCATCGATCCACAATATATATTAAAGCACATAAATTAACGTCTGCATTCCATTTTTAATTATTAAAGGTACACATATATTAAGACAGTCTTTAAATACAATTAAATACACTCCAGTTGGGTTTATTGTATTTAATTGTATTTAAAATCTGTCTTAATATATGTGTACCTTTAATAATTAAAAATGGAATGCAGACGTTAATTTATGTGCTTTAATATATATTGTGGATCGATGGAAAAAGAAATTTATTCATCGTTGTCACGTCATTCTATGCTATCTGATAGATGGACGGTGACGTTCCCCAACTTGGTTAATTAGTGAGAAATAGCCGGGCTAGGACATCGGCCAGGGTAGATTAACGGTATAGCAACAGCACGTTATGCGGTCGACCCAGGTTCGATTCCTGGCCCCGGCTAATTTTTCACTCCAGTTGGGTTTATTGTATTTAATTGTATTTAAAGTCTGTCTTAATATATGTGTACTTTTAATAATTAAAAATGGAATGCAGACGTTAATTTATGTGTTTTAAACCGAATAAAATTTGTGTAAAAGCCACCGGTCCCGAAAGGGTTAACAAATAAATTATATAAACGCAATTTTACTTTTTTTCTTTTCCCTTTCTAATACATTGATGCTACGTTGTTGCTGAAATAACAATTAAAATTTAATGTAAAAAAAATAAATAAGTCGATAATTTTAATAGTGAAAGTAGGCAAAACTGATTAATTTAAATCTACTAATACGTTTCATTGTACTCATTTAGTTTTATTTTGTTATTACATCGTTAATTATAGTCTAGATATGAATATATTTTTTTAATATTTTTATTTATAATTTCATTCTGTTCTTATTACAAGCACGGCATAACTAACGCAGAAGTGCGGAGTCTCAGCCTGAATGTACGGGTGCGAGCCGCAGTGTAATGTTTTAGAAAAAAAAATGTTAAAAAATATTAATAATTTGTTTTGAATCTTTTTGTCGCACTACACGCGTTGTATATTTAACATTAATTAGCACAGCCTGATTTTTTTTTTATGTCCACCATGGGCTTTATACACAAATAAAAAAAAAAAAAAAAAAAAAATGTGCGGCATAAATCCCGGAATTACCCTATTAAATTTTAGTTTAGTCCTTTATTTTATTTCATTTGTGAATTTATATAGTTGTTTAGGTCCTAACCCAAAATAAAATTTGGATACTTATTTCAAATAATTTGCAATTATTTTTGGACTGGAGTTGAAAATACATGTTTTATTTAAAAGAAAATTAATTGTGGTACTACAACATTACCATTTAAGTCCGCTTCTCCAACTGATGGGCATATCAAGCTGGAGGGCGATAATTAGCGTTCAAAATACGGGTTGTTTGGCAAACTCAAAGGTCCTCGGTTTTTATCACCTCACCTTTCCGTTAGTCCTCAGCACAGCCTCTGGAAGGATTTAACTGTGTATACTACTGTTTTCAAATTCCTAACTATTATAAGGAGTTAATTTTCTTCCTAAACTCTTTAACTGTAGTTTCTACTATTGTGGTAGGATTTCACGTGAGAAAAATACCCCCAAAAGCAACTCCAATCGAAAGAAGGTCAAATACTGTATCGTTAGAGCTTTTTTCAAATTTGTTTTCAATTTTAATGACTCATAAACACAATCTAATAGTCAATAATTAATAATATAGGATCTAAATTCAGAACGATATAAAATAAATACTCACTCAGCACAAAACAAATACCTGTTGAAAGAAATATGTTAAATATAATTGGGTCTTTCGATGAAGGAAACAAAATTAACCTAGTAATCACAGATTACAATATAGGAAAATTTTGTGTCTATGTGTGTGTATATAGCTATTTACAAAAAAACAACTTTTCAAAAGTAAAAAAAAAAAAAAAAAAAGCCAAAAAAAAAAAATGGGGAAAGTTGTGGCTAAAGAATAGTGTGATATCAAATTTCCAAGCTTATATTATGGTACTTATTTAACATTTTTTATTTAAAATTTACCATACGTAAGTCGAGTACCTAAGTATGCGTTGATAGAAAGCCTTTTCTCCTTTACTAAATACATCATAACGTGTTTCTGTAAATTAATTTTTCTAAATTATGCATGATGGGCTTGGCGGCCATCTTTCCATATTTTACACAAATTTCTAAGCACACAAGTACATTGTTAAGATCGGAAATTCGAAATTGTTGCTAAAGCAAACATTTTATGCTTTTAATTTATGGAAATGAGTGCCTAGAAATTTGTCTTAAAATAAAGTTGAAGTAACTTCAGGTTTCATCTTATGATTCTTTTTTTTTTGGAGGGGGTTAAATAATTAGTTAAAGCAGTAAAAATCAATTTTTTTTTTTCAAAATAATAGACAATCTTAATTTATCTGTCTGTAGCCAAAACTAGAAGTTCAAAATTCTTAATAATGCAAACATATTACGAGCTTGTCTGCTTAGAAATTTGTGTAAATATGGAAAGATGGACGCCAAGCCCATCATGCATAATTAAAAAAAATAATTTTCAGAAACACGTTATGATGTATTTAGTAAAGGGGAAAAGGCTTTCTATCAACGCATACGTAGCTACTCGACTTACGTATGGTAAATTTTCAATAAAAAATGTTAAATAAGTACCATAATATAAGCTTGGAAATTTGATATCACACTATTTTTTAGCCACAACTTCCCCCCCCCCTTTTTTTTTTTTTTTGGCTTGGTTTTTTTTTTACTTTTGAAAAGTTGTTTTTTAGTAGATATCAGTCCGTTTTTTTTAAACAGATTATATATAATTGAAATAATTCTACTCGCTAAAATTAGTCCTTGTATAGCCTTTATCAGCAGGGAACAAACACAATAGTATACATTTTGTTTACCTATCATTCATTTTTTAGAGTAATTAATAATTTAAAAGTAAGGAAAGTCAATTTCTTCTTTCAAAATATCAGTCTTTCTCAATTTATATCTCCTTAAAATTTTCTATGAAGGATGAAAATTTAGTAAAAATCAAATAGAGTCAAAATAAAATATATATTTACAGTTAGTCTGTTAGTCAGTTAATTGTTTGTTCTAACTTTTTTTTGCTGACGGTTTTGCAAAATAAATTTACCTTTACAAATACCTAGAGATAATCCGAGAATGAAGCCCCGCCGGCATCTAAAGAATCGAAGATCTGTCTAAAGAAGTAAATCTAGCAATTCTAGACATGTTGAGGAAACATTTTTGAAAAAAATAAAATCTAAAAATTTAAAGATATAAACTGTACATATAACTTCATCTTCATTTAGATCGTGTTATAGAGAAGAAAGAATAAATATGTAATTTTACTCAAGTCTGTTTATCCATACCTATTTGCATAAATGTGAGAATATAATTTCGTATAAAAATCCCAGTAAATTGATTATCTTTAATAGTCTATTATTAAAGCCGCATAAACATTAGAATTAAATTTTTTCCAGTTAAAAATTGGCTGAAATCTATAGTCTTATCGTTCGTCAAATTTGTTTTATGTTTTTTTTTAATACCCAAACACCTTTTCTAAACTCTGGCAAAAGATCACAGAAATACTGAAGTTATCCAAATACTTATATCTTTCTATCGTATTTTTTTTTTTTTGGGGGGGGGGTGGGAGGGTAGGGGTGAGGAAGAGCACTTAAGAACTTCGTTTTGTTCTTAGAATTCTGAATTAATCATTGAAAAGATCTACCTACATAAGTCTTGTTGCAGAATTTTCATTAGCTAAGAGTTGTATCAACTTATACATCATGTGAATATATTAAATTACTTTTGTAAAATACTAGATGGGAGCCATTGATATTTTCAGAGCATTTGCCTACATTTTAAACTTAAGTAATTTACGACTATTCATTCATTTTCTATACAAATTAAAGAAGTCGTTATTTCTATGGCAACTGTACCTTTCACTATTGCTTGTTTGTTTGTTTTATTGAACACATATATATCAGATCACGTGGGGATCACTGCGGGATTTGAACCCGCCCCACCTACGCTATCAAGCGATTAGCGGCATGGTGTCTTATCCACTCAGCCACAGTGGGCCACAATTGCTTTCTCTAATACACAGATACTCAAATTTAACCTGCTGCGCTTATAATTATGCTCATAACAGTGTACATTTATATGTAAGAGTGGTGACATATGCAAAAGTCGTGTACTCATATTCAAGTTTTTGTCCAAAGTACAGTAACTCAGTTTTCAGTAATAGACGTGGAAGATTTCGATTAAACTAACCAGAAAAATTAAAAAACATTGGCTTTCTGATTTGATTTTATTCAAAATAGTCTCAACCAACCAAAGTTAATGACCGGGATCCAGATAAATTTTTCTCTGTTAGTAAAATTACATTGACCAATCAGTAGCCTCCATCCTTGCAGGCTTTTCGGTATTTACTGCAAACATCAAAAAGTTCGGAAAAATGCAGACGTCTGATTGATCAATCTCATCTCGCTAATAGCGTAAAATCTATCTTGATCCCGGCCTATTCAACGCCCTTTAAATATTGGAGAAAGCCTTGACACGCGTCAGGAAAATATCACACAAAGCAGGCAAAGCAAAGAAGAAAAATCATTCATTGGCTCGTTCATATCCACGAGCCAATGAATGATTTTGTTCATTTGCTTTGCCTGCTTTGTGTGATGTTTTCGTGACGCGTGTCAAGACTTTCTCAAATATCTAGGGGGCGTTGATTTATTTCACCATCAGGAAGATATGAAAGGAGAGGAGCAGACATGTCAATCTTCCCGTGTGAAAAACTACATACCAAAAAAAAAACTAGTTCTTTCCCCCCTCTTCTGCCCTTTTCTCTTTTGATTTTGACCGATAGCAGCCCATTTAGCAGTCTCCCGTGCAAGATGCCGCTATATATGGCGGACGCAAGGGGGAGTGTGTTAGCGTGACCAATGGCATAATAGGCCAGTTCATGACGTTTAAAAGTCAAACGGAGTTGGATCATCTTTACACGATGATTAGTACAAAGCGGTGCGCCAATTTTTTTTGTGTCCATTGCCGGGTACAGATAATCAACTCCGTGTGACGTGATGAGCTGGCCACACTTTAAGAACAGCTTCAAATGACGTCATCTATATCTACTTCGAGGCAAACGAAAAAGACTGGCTACCGCGGAACAAACAATGGAACAATCAAGATGGTGTGTGGATTCCCTAGTTGCTTGGCAACTTTACATCCAGGCTAAGAGTATATTGTGTTACAATGCAATGGGAGCCTTAGAAAAAAGAGCATTTAAACGCGGCTAGTAGCCACGAAAAAATAGAGAGTAAAAGCTAAAAAGATAGACAATTCTTAAGAAAAAATTGTTAGTATAACTAGTAGGGAGGAAAAAAAAAGTTCCATATGATCCACATAAATGTCCAGGACAGGCGAAAAAGCTACCAAAGGAAGCCCCATAAAAAAGACTCAATTCAGAGACCATACATTAATATAACTTGATAAGTAAAAAAAGTTTAACACAGTGAAGAAAAGAAACAATAATTGGATATAAACATATTTACAAGAGAAATTAATTTACATAAGTAAAAAAGAATAATAAGGTAAGAAAAAAGCTACAATGAGGAGAGTTCAAACTAAATAAACAGTTAAATACAAAAGCCGAGGGGATCAAACGACAGCAAGAGGACGGCGTCCACCCAGTCTAGTAATTTGAGGTGAATTAACAGAAGTATGAAAGATAAGAGTAATAATAACATGAGAAAAGCATAATAGGTAAGAAAAGGTTTTTTTTTTTTTTTTTTTTTTTTTTTTTTTTTTTTTTTTTTTTTTACAAACAGCACAAACAAAAAGAAAGAAGGCAAAAAGTTTATCAAATGAAGAGCTTAGTCTTCGTTAATGTTGATATGACTTGCAAGTTTATCAAATTCAGTTAATATAACCATCAATTTTTGCATCGGATTATCGAGTTTCTTAGTTTGAGTTGAGATATTCTTTATACATTTTAGGAATTTAGTGATTTGAAAGATTTGTTTAACTTCGTTGAAGGTATTAAGAATGTCTTTTATATCATTAGTGTAATTTGTAGGAGCATTGGAATTTTCAATAGTAGGGGAGGAATGGGTGTTTGCGGTAGTGCTATCATTGTTATCAGAGTTTAATTCTTCATTACTAGTTGAGGGTTCAGAGTCTTTAGTATTTTTGGTATAATTATAGTTCTTAAATATATCCGCTAAGATTTGGGTTTCCTGGGATAGATTGCTGACGCTATTACTTGTTTTTCGGTTTTGTTTATTTTCAAGTCTATAAGGATTTTTTGGACAACCACGGAAATTCGCTGGGTGCCCCAGTCCACAATTGGCACAAGTGGGTTTAATACGTCCCTTGTGGTGACAATCTGTACTTAAATGTAGATCTCCGCATTTTACACATTTAGCATCGAAGCCACACACTCCTGATGCGTGACCGTAACCTTGGGATTTGTAACACTGTTTTACACGATTTTTGCTAGTAAAAGCTTCAATCTTAACAGAAATATAATGTATATTGCTAATTTGGTAAATTTCTTCAAAGTTCTTACGAGGTATAACATTTACCATGTTTATCGGCATTGGTTGGCCAGTTTTACGATTTTTAAGCATGGCAGCCCTAGTGACTGCGAAACCATGCTCCCTGAGACTATCTTCAATAATTTTAGTATCGGTGTAACAGGGGAGGCCCCGAATGCATATTTTTTTGGGTCGAAGTTCTTTAGGATCAAGAGTGGTATATATTTTTTTTTGTTTTGGTCTAGCCATTTCTGAGTAGATTTAAAGTCCTTATCAGAGTTACATTGTATAACAATGCGTTCGCCTTTTAGCGTTATTTTTGGTTTTTCCAAGTTTAACACCGTAATTTCATGTGCTACCGTCGCCCAATTGCTGTCGACTTCGACGTAGAAAGGGTTAACAGATTTTTTAACTTCGACAGTATTCTGAGTATTATCACTAACATTTGACTCATCCATATCTACATTTTCAGTAAGGGTAACTTCATTAGCGATATTCTTATATTTATTACTTAAAGGGATAGGTGAACTCTCCTCTGAAAGAGGACGCTTAACGCCTTTCTTAACTGCATTGAAAATTTCGTTTTTAAGGTTAGTATTAGTAAGAAAAAAATTAGGATTTTCTTATACTTAATAGAGCAAAAAAAACTAAAGATAGCTGAATTTAACAAATTATCATGGGTTGGCTCCCCAAGCAAAGTAATAACATCAAGGCAAGTTTTACTTACCTCTTCCTGTTCAGAGGCAGAATCAGAATATCCAGCTTTAGCCTTAATGTCCAAGATATATTGGTCTACGAAGGTGAAAAATCACCCAGTATAGTCTTAGAATAGTCCTCAAAGTTCGAAGAAAATCTATCAAATTGGTCTTTGAAATTACTGTTTAACGTTCCTTTACATATTTTTTCGATAACTTCCTTGATATAATAATCTTGATCATCAGTAGCCGTCATAATGCAGCACTAAATAGCGAGCGAAAACTATTCTAACGAACCGCCACACCTGCCATTCACACTGCGAAAAGTATAACATGCGATGGAGCTAAGATTTGGTACTCTGCGATCTTACAAAGGAAACTGGCCTACGCGTGTGCTGTTTGGTTTCCGCGTATGGCGCAATATCACGGTCGTCGACATTTGCTCTCGGCACAAAGGAAAGCTTTGTTGCTGATAACGAGAGCATATCGCAATACGTCAACAAACGCCCTGCAGGTCCTCACAGGTCTCCCCCCACTGGATTTGCAGTTGGAGGCGGAGGCGGAGTATTCGGGGACGATTCGTCTCGGCAAGTCAACAGAAAAGGCTTTTGCTCCACTATACTATCCAAAATGCTCAAAATACAAAACATCACCACTAACAAATGAAATACAAATTTGTGAAATAAACGACTATGTAGGCAAAATTACAATATACACGGACGGTTCGAAAATGTCCGAAGGCACAGCCTCGGCATTTTGTGTGTACGAAAAAAACGAGCAAATCTATACTTGGAGAGCGAAACTGTCCCAGGATAACTCCGTCTTCCAGTCAGAACTCTTCGCGATCTCTTCAGCATTAGAGTGGATAGAGTCGGACAAACATTCTCAATACTTAATCATAACGGATAGCCTATCAAGTTTAAAAGCATTAAACAATTTTGACAATACAAACTATTTAATACTAAAAATTCTTCAACAATTACAAACAACAGTAAAAGACATATACTTCAATTGGACAAAAGGACATTCAGGTGTTGAGGGCAATGAGGCAGCTGACCAACTGGCAAAATCGGCAGTAACGGATGAAACACTAATACATACATTTTTACCATATCCAGCTTCTTCAGTAAAATCACAGACAAAGCAGAATCTGTTAAAAAATTGGCAAAAACGCTGGACGGATTCAGACACAGGCCGATATACGAAGGAATTCTTGCCATTGGTTGACCACAAGTATTTCGTAAACAACAGATACTTACACATATTTTTAACAAATCACGGCCCCTTTCAGGAACACTTATACAAAATTAACAAAAGAGACTCCCCACTATGCATTTGTGGCTTGCCGTCAACATCGTTACACTATGTATTATACTGTACATTAACATCGCATTATCATCTCAAAAAACACACGCGTATGAATTTAGCAAGTTGGTGGTGGGATGTAAAAGAGAAACCACAACTACTCAACAAGATCATACAATGCATGAGGTTTATAGAAACAAATGAGTACATCTTTTCAAATCCAGAGCCATTCTAGTCCGACTCCATCACTAGGGTGTAGCATGGAGGGAGAAACGGGTTATTAGCGGGTGCCAGAAACTTCTATCACTTTTGAACTTTTATCTTGTGAATCTCTCCAAACTCTTGTATGCGCAAATTGTAAATAGTAGGTGTGTTGTAATGTGTTTCTAATTGTGATGTTCAATATTGTGTGTTTAATGTACTGTGAAATCCCTGTAAATCCATGAAAAATGTAAATAATTATGCAATCACATTCAAATGATCCACATGTAATCACTACACACAGTCATGTAAATAGTAGGTGTTTGATATTGTGTTGTAATGTGTTTCTAATTGCCATGTTAAATATTGTGTGTTAAATGTACTGTGACGTATATATATCCAAGAAAATTGTAAACAATTATGCAATCACATTAGGTGAAATGATCCTCATGTAATCACTACATACAGTCATATATTTCGATGTGAAATCTTCGGTTCGCCCAGAAAAATTGGGTAACCAATTGTGAATGTAATTGTAAATCTCATAGTAACCGAAATAAATCTCAGCAGCTTGATCAGGGACCCGACGCTTCCTCTCAGACTCTGGTTGAGAGTCGGGAGGAGTGGATGTGGTCTACCCCTCGGGATTGCACTAACACTCTAAAGCGAAAGCTGAGTTCCCGAGGTGGTCATCGCTGTCATCGCTGTCGCCGTCTACTGAAGAGTGGATACCGCGGTGCTACAGCGTCTAGAATATATAGTGTGGAAATCCAATCAGCGATCACAGCGATATCTGCAGGATATTTCCCAAAACTCCAAGACAATTTGGTCTAGACGCTGTAACTTTTTTTTATACGTTTTATTAACATACATCTGACCTGTGTGCTTGGCGTCAAACCCGCTGTAATAATACCATGTTTACTTTGAAATTTGAAAATATATCGCAGATGTGGCTGCAACCGTCTCCCTGGATTTCAGCGTCAGTGCACATTTAAGGGATACACTATTTAGCTGTTCTTGGATAGCAAATTTCCACATTATGTATTCTAGACGCTCTAGCGGTGCATTACACATGTCTCTTTCTTCTTTAAAAAATATCCTGCAGATGACGATGCAAATAACTGTGTGGAATTCGACATCATTGTACATTTAAGGGATTCAATACTTCCGCGCTTTTTTAAGTATTGCTGAGATAGTTGATTTCTACAACATATAATCTAGACGCTATAACGGAGCTATAGATTCTAGAAGATATAGTTTAAAAATCGGCTTATTAAAAAGGTGCTAAAAAATTGTATCCCATAAATGTTGAACGAGGCTGAACGATGAATGTCGATTACAGCGACATATGGTAATTCCAATGTAACTATTTCAAAAGAAAACGTTTCGCTCAGAGAAGATCTAGAAAATGTTGCTCCTATAGACATTTGTCATTCAGTATTTTTTAATATTTATGGGATTCAATTTTTAGCACTTTTTAAAGCATTACTGGAATAGCCGGTTTCCACACTATGACCGTGATCTAGGTAGATTTTTCTCTGTTATCGTAACGAGATTGACCAATCAGAAGCCAGAATTTTTGCTAACTTTTCACTGTTTGCAAAAATGTACCTGGATCCCTGCCTATATTTCTAGCCGCTATAACTGAGCTCAGGAATAGTACAGAAAGCAAACTCCGTATTTTGATACATTAAGGTCGGGATCTAATGGAGGCTATTCCAGTTTCGTTTTGATCACGTGGTCAAGGTAAAAACTTCTAGCGTAAATAAGGGAAGGCTCCGTAGATATATAATGTAAATCCCCGCTAGCCAATGAAACAGTTCGTGAGGCAAAGCAGTAAGATCTTCCCTTCTCATCAGTTAGACGTTCTTTGTGTAAATTACCGGTATCACGTGGCTTTTTTCAGCCTAGGACCCATATTTGGAATATCCTCCATTAGGAACAAGTGTGTCTCTATAACGAAGTAGCTACATACGGCCAATAAATGTTTATTGGTAAAAGTGATAAAAACAAATCGTTAAAGTTCTTTTGAGCATGCCATTATCGTCAGGCTAATGCATGTTGAATTATTTCCCTAGTCTAATGGAGATCGTCTATGCGCGTATCTTCTTCTTCTTCTTTTTCTCATAACCTTTTTATGAGAAAGGCGTTTGTAGTTTATATGGCGCGCCTGCGCGTATCTTCTAATGGAGGATATTCCAAATATGGGTTCGAGGCTGAAAAAGTCACGTGGTACCGCTAATTTACCCAAAGAATTTCAAACTGATAAGAAGGGAATCAGGAAAACTACACTGTTAAAAATATCGTGAAAAATTACCTCTGTTCTTAAAGGTTCTCTATTTTCTGACCAATGAGAACGCTATATAAACGCCTATGAAGCGTTCTCATTGGTCATAATACAGATAGCCTTTAAAAACAGAGGTAATTTTTCTCGATATTTTTAACAGTGTACTACTGCTTTCTCGCATGAACTGTTTCATTGGCTAGCGGGGATTTACATTACGTAGACGGAGCCTTCCCTTCTTTACACTAGACGTTCTTGCCTTGACCATGTGATCATGACGTAGATTGAATATCCTCTATTCAAGAAAGCGGATTGCCGTACTTTCGGCAAAAACTTGAAATGCGCATGCCTCCTGTGCATATATCACCACTCTAATGTATAAAGGCTCTCTGTTATCGTGTTGTTTCTGATACAGCGCCTAGAATACCTAGTGTGGAAATATGCTATCCAAACACACTGTTAAAAATATCGTGAAAAATTTCCTCTGTTTATAAAGGCTACCTATTTTCTGACCAATGAGAACGCTACATAAACGCCTATGGATCTTTCTCATTGGTCAGAAAATAGATAGCCTTTAAAAGCACAGGTAATTTTTCACGATATTTTTAACAGTGCAGTTCTAAAAATTTGTATCCCTTAAATGTGCGACGATACTGCTAAAATTTCAATTGTCGATCGCAGCGACATCTGCGGGATTTTCGTAATACTATTATTACATTGTATAGACCAGCAATTTCTTGCAGTTGTAGAAAATATCCTGCAGATGTCGCTGCGATCTGCATATTGCAGCAGTATCATTGCACATTTAAGGGATACAATATTTTAGCGCTTTTTTAAGTATTACAGGATTAACCAATTTCAACAGTATATATTCTAGGCGCTATAGTTTCTGAGCGCTGTTGGTTAAATTTCGATATTTGTGTTTTAGAGTGAGCAATAGAGAAAAGTACTAAAACTATTGAAACAACAACTTCTTTAATATTGAAATGTATAGCAAAGGAGTTCAGAATCAATGCATTAAATAGTTTTGAATATGCACTGTTGTTATGACATCAATACCCTTCCTGGATGTGGGAATATAAAATTGTGTTCAACATAATTGGCCGCAATCTAGATAGATTTTTCGCTGTTAGCGAAACGAGATTCATCAAAGAGAAGCTTTCACTTTTGAGAACTTTTCGCTGTTTGCAGCAATGCAGGCTATAGATTGGTGAATCTCGTTTCGCTAACAGCGAAAAATCTATCTGGATCCCAGACTAGATTTCTGTAAACATTACACTTCATCCATGGCACTAAGAAAATGACTCAAAACTTTTATGACATACGCCGGGATCCAGAAACAGCAAAAATTCTCAAACATTCTGGCTTCTGATTGGTCAAACTCATTTCGCTAACAGCGAAAAATCTATCTGCATCTCGGCCATAGTTTTCTTCGATGAAATCAATGCAAAAGGATAATATAAAAGAATAGTATAAGACTTCTAAAATGGTTTGGCGGGTTTATCGCTGTTTGGCATAATTTATAATCTTTAGAATTAATGAACAGTTTTTCGCTAATTAAGAATAGAAAATTTGTGTTTTTAAAGCTGAATTTTATAAAAGCACGTAGATTGAGTAAATATCTGTCCAAAAATTCAATCCTTACTTTTTTATGTCCATTATTTAAGTCTCTACCTCGATTGAAGCATAAGTTGTGACGAAGAAAATAAATTTGTCATTTTCAGTATCTCGACGTTATTTTAAAAAATCTATATCTTTGTTTATAATTAATTTATGAGGATGCATTTGGTCTCAAATTGAAGATCTTTTCCATTAGGTCATTCTGGTTTTGGTTTTATTTTTCTGCGATGATTGGTTCTTTTGATATGGGAAATTTTACGCTGGCATGTTTGGTCGATTTAACATGGAGAAGCTGTCTTCAGTATAATAAGCAGTTACGGTGTCTTGCGTTTTATTCTTGGCGTTTGTTTGTTTGGCGAGGTTAGCATTTTTTTTCAGCTTGGCTTCGCAGAACGACCGTCCTGCTTGGTATGCAAATTGTATCGAAAAAACTACTCTAACGATTTTGAATAAATTTTGTACCCTACCAATTTGGGCACGAGAAGACCAGTTGGTTAGGACACAAGGTCTAGAAATTTCAATTATAGGATCGTTTAGGGGTCACTACGGGTCAATGGATTTCAACAGGAATAAAGGTTGAAACAGTTATTAATTTGTGGAACAGTTGGCAGTAAACGAAATCGCAAAGTTGGTATTTCACGAAATTTGGCTACATCGGTGAGATTTGGTGGGAAAATCGACTTTCAAGATTATCAATGCTAAAACAGAGGTTTACTTTCAAATGAAAGAATTATGCCAAATTTGGCGACATGTTGGCGGTATTTGGTCAAAACATTGACTTTCAGAATCTGAAAGAATTTTCTAGAAATTCCCAATAGGAGTCTAGATACATAATTTAATAGTAATAGATACAAGATAATACCTTTTTAAATGGTAACTGATGTTTTCTATGATGAATAAATACAATAAATAAATTTAACTGCATAATTCAATTAAACTATATTGTACTTTTATTTAATTCATAAAATTTATTACTCAAAATCGTAGTAAATGTGAAATGCATATTAAAATGCAAGAGTTTTCCTTTTCTATAAATGATACACCATGAATTATGAAAAGTCCTTTTTCTTATAATTTAAAAAAATATATTTTTCTTAAAAAATATAATTTTTCTTAAAAAATATCTTTTTAATTTTTTCATATCTTTTTCGTCTTAAGCTCAAAAGAATATAATATAAAACGTTCATTCAGTTTAATTATGTTAATATTTGGTTTTCTGCTTAACTTCCTAATCTTTCATTTTTAATGCATAGCGGTCTACCTTTAAAATATAAAAGTGATTGATGTTTGTTATTATCTATAGGAGTCTAAAAATAATTAGAATAAATAAAGTTTTAGATAAATGTTAAAAAATTGTAAAGAAACTCATGAAATTAATTATAAAGTGCTGGCGGCCAATCATTTAATTTCTTGCTACTTTAAATTTCCTTTCAAATCAAAGTATAGAGAAAGTTGACTTTTTATTATGAAAAAAGTTTTTAGTGGAAATGCAATATCTTGTTGGAATAAATTTTATTAATTTATTCCAATGTTTTGTATTTAAAAATAGAAAGAATAAAACATTTGCTCAATACGTGTTCTGTGATAATCACATTTTTATAGAAAAATAAAATAAAATAATTCGGTTTAAAAATGATTTCTGCGTTCTTTAATACAATTTTCTGATTAACTAGTTTGTTTCGTTTTAACTTAATGAGATATTGATTAATTTTGATAAGCACTAACTGTACGTTTTTATAAAGAAAGCCCTTTTTAATTTTTGTATTTTTTCTTTTACTTTTTTATAGTATTTCTCGTTTCATGGTGTCCTTGATTTTACATTCATCTTCTTCTAACATGAAAATCTTCTTCATTTAAGTTATTAATGGATTTACCTTGATTTTTTGTTATAATTCAGTTCGGAGAAAAGTTTTGAATATGTAAATCTCTTAATAAAATAATTTTTTGGAAATAAAAATGAAAATATCGAAATTAAAATTTCACGTGCATAATAAATGATGTACTCAGAGCTGCAAGTCTCCGGCTTTTTGTATGCCAGTATGTTAATACAGAAAATGTTGTTTTATTTATTTAGAACTTTTGGGTGATTTAAAAGAACAATATTTTCTCTAAGATAATAGTCGTGTTCAAAAGCTCGAGACTTGGGAACTCTGCTGTATTACAAAATAAATTAAAGTGATATTCAAAATGAATCCAAACAAAAATACCATATATGAATAATTTTTTGCCTTACGGTTTAATAATATGTTGACAACAAATCGCTAAATGTTAACAAAAAAAAATAACAAGTGGATAAGTGTGATCATCGATCGCACAAAGGGTTTCGTTTAATATTCTATTCAAAACGTCCAGTACATTTATCGCCATGGAACACCTTCTAAATTTTGGCAAACCCTTCCTAATCTATCCTAAAGCTTAAAAAAATTCGCCTTGTTATATTTCCTAATTTTGTTCGTGCCCCCCCCCCCCCGAAATACTACGATATATCACATGACGGGTATCTGCCAAATTTAGAAAAGTGCCCCATGGTCACCATGATTTTTGACGCGGCCTGATGTTTAAAATTTTGTTATGTTTTATAAGATATATTAAAGTTTCAAACAGATTATCCAGCTATATTTCCTAATTTTGTTCGCGCCCCTCCCTCACCGCCCCTCGAAATGCGACACGCCATTCTTCTTTATACTTTTTTATCATGTGTTATAAAGTATCTTAAAGTTTAAAACAGATCGCACTGTTAGATTTCCTACTTTAAATGAAATCGCGGTCTGTTAGTTCCACATTCCATCACCAGGGTGCGCACTCTATTCTTAACAAAAGCGTATCTGCACGGAACTCCTTTACACATCCTATCAGTACATATGTTACTTGAGGGGGTGGCGGCCCTCAGCAAGAATTTAAGATGTTTGTTGAAATAACTGTTCGGAAATAGTGGTAATTTAACTTTTGACATATTTATATTTAATAAGTACCATGTATATGAGGACTCCATAAAAAACGCACCTGAAACGGTATGAAACAAAAAGGTAAAAAGAAAAAAAATATTTTGCCCCTCCCCCTATCCCCACCTGCCCGAAATTTCACACGCCATTTTTTATAATTTTTTTCTTATGTATTATAAACTATCTTAAAGTTTCAAACAGATCGCCTTGTTAGATTTCCTTTTTTAAAAGAAATCGCGGTCTGTTAGTTCCGAATTCCACCACCAGGGAGCGCACTCTATTCTTAGCAAAACTGTATCTGAACGTAACTCCGTTAAACAACGTATTAGGAGATATGCTAGTCGAGGGGGGTGGCGGACTTAACCAAGAATTTAAGATAATTGCTGAAATTACTATTCGAAAATAGTGGTATGAATACTTGTAAACTTTCTCATAAAGAATAAGTTATACTTGTCTCATAGCGGTGTTCAAAAACCCCACGCAAATTGTTAGATTTCTAATTTAAATTATTTCGTGGTTAAGCACATGCCTCCATTTTAATCTACGCATTTGTTAGAAATGAAACCGATTAATTAAATAATAATTAATATCTAAGCTTGTAATTAAGCTGTGAGTTTGAACTAGGTATGTATGAAATCGACAAGCAATTTCTCATTCGGATGCAAGAAAATTGAATCAAAAAATTTAATATTTAAAAAGTCTAAATTTCGTATTAAAATATTATATTACGAAAAAACCGCAAGCACCTTCATGTCTGACACCTGCTTCGCGCGAAAATGAAATCTCTTTTCCTTGTCTTCCCAAATAAATAAATTGATTTTTTATCGATCGATTTTAAGTGGATATTTTCACTTACACACATCGCAGAAATATGGAATTTATACCAAAATAAACTAGACTTTTTTCCGCATCTGTCTATATCTTTTACAAATTTCTCGGACCAATACTTTCTGAGATGGAATTTCCAATTAAAATGACCACTTGATTTTTCGGCTTAATTTCCTCCATGATAACCGTGCATCCGCTGATTTTACTGGCAAATCTAAGGAGAAACTCCGAAGATTTGAAGAAGGTGCGTTTGTACCTGCGTTAAAAAGGTTAATTGGTTAATTTTAGAAGTTAATTAGCCCGTAATTCTGTTAATTACCAACTTTTTCAAAATTTTATGATTTGTCGTTTGATGCGAGGTGTTCAGCTATAAGTACCCAAAATTTCAAGCCTCCAACATGTATAGATTCTAAGAACGGGCTCTGTGACGGACAGACGGACAGACAGACAAAGGAGTGAGACGAATAGGGTTTCGTCAGATGAACGAAACCCTAACAAGGAAACCTAGCTAATTAAAAGCAACATTTCTATTAAACAAGTAATAAAAAATCATGCGTCGACCATAGATTATGAAACACTTTCCAACACATTCAGAATAATGTAACAAAACTGTACTGTTTAAAATATTAAAATATTAGGTCTAATTGAACCATATGGAAACGCAGAATACATTTCAAAACCCAATTTCAGCTGTTCCCATCCACAATCGGAAAATTATGCGAATTTTTTCAGCAGCCCTGTATAGGATTTGTAGATTTGAATCTATTAGCTACATGCAAGGCAAGATTTAGTTCACTTAAGAGATACATATACTTCAGTTAAAAATTTACTTTCAGAATTTTTCTCTATTAAGAAGAACGGTACGTGAATACATTTGTGCAGCCCTGTATTTGAGGTATGGAATTTATGTATAACGAGTAAGATGCAAAATATTAATTAAATTTAAAAGCGCATACCGAATTTTAAACCGTGCACTCCAGCAATTATCACTCAAAGACAGTACAGTAGTGTAACCTATTTTTTTTGTGTGTGTGTGTCCCTGTAAATGAATAAAAAATGCCATGAATGTCCTGTTCTAATATGATCGTTGTGAAATTCCGTGATTTATATCACTTTCAACACATTTGAAAGAGCATAATGTCATTAAAATATTCTGCAAACGATTTTTCCCCCATATACCACAATGTAATGGAATACTCTTGAGTGCCCCTGTAAACGAACGATTAATCCTACATACTTCATATACAATACCAAACATGCTTTGGTGACCCTAAATAACCCTTATCAATTTCATGAAAATCCGAGTATATTTACGGGAGTTAGAGCGTGGACAGACGGACAGACAAACCGAATGCATAAACACTTTTCAACTTTGTTCGAAAGTGTTAAAAAGCAAATACATTCATTACCATGCATCTTTTAATCCTCATTTGTTTTTGTACTTATACTGTAGGGTCATAGAAATATAATTTGCCATAGTGCGCAAACTTGAAACAAAAATAAAGTTTGAAACATACGGAAAGGGGAAAAATTAGCAAAAACTTGAAATTTACTTTGCATTCAGTTGTTGAATTTAAATAATATGAAATACGTTTTTGTGTTGTCTATTGATTTGCATTTTTTTTTACCTCTGTGTTGCTAAATATTAGATAAAATCGAAGAACAAATTTAAGACTTTTTTTAAGTATATTCGATTTTGAATGCCCTGGAATTTTATTTTATTATAAAAACAAGTAGCATTTTATTTATTTCAAATGAAGTTATTTTTTATCTTTGAAGTATTTTATATTATTGCGTTAAAAGTTATGCGACATATTAAAATGAAAATATTAAAATGAAACATATCTAAATGAAATTTTGAACAACGTTGTTCGCAAAATATGAATAAAATATTTTTTGAAATTGTAGGACTTTTTTTTATATTAATCGCATTGCAATTGCAGTTTAACAACATTTTGAAACAGAAAACAAACTCAGTTTACCTAAAGTTTTCATTAAAACATTTTTTTCTACTTTTTTAAAATTTATATGCAATAGTACTATAGCAATTATTCCCAAGTATTTTTTTTTTTAATTAACGAACAATTCAGCGTTGCAAGAATCTTGATGTCTGCATATTAAAATCTTTCATTTTTCATTTTTTTTAATCTGATATTACCGATATTTCAAATATATTCCATTTTCATACAGAAAAATTACTTACAAAAAGAATATTATTTTATCTATCTGAAAAGTCTTTCATGAGATGATACTCTCCTGATCATTTCTAAAATGGAAAAAAATTAGATACGAACAAAAGAAATTATGTAAAGTTTTTGTAATGATGATCTTTGTTTTATCGATTGATCACGAGACAAGCATTTCCTTGTTTTAAATGGTAAAATTATACTTTGGATCTTAGATTTAAAATGTTCCCTTTTCCAGGACATTTGTTCGTGCAATTTCGCCATATAATCCATTACTTTTATGTAATATTCTTACTTTAAAATTACTCTATAAGCCATTCATATGTTTCTCAAATATAGTTATTAAAATGCTTGCATATGAATTTCTTCTTCATGGTATCTAAATACATATTGAACACAGACATACAAATAATTTGATAGCAGGTGTGTAAAAGAAAAATAGACAAAAAATACTTACTGTTTCAATATTCAATTTTATTAGTTATGCAAATAGAAGAATTTGTATATTCTCTAAAAAATAATGAATCTAATTTTGATTAAGCATTTGATTTTAGTTGTTAAAAAGAAATTTTTATTCAATATCCAATTCGAAATTGGTGTAAGTTCAGAATTTTTCTGCGACATAGTTATGGAGAGATTTTTTATGTATAGTAGAGATTGGGGAGGGTTAATCCATTTTTAGAAAATGATTTTTTATTTTTAAAATATTAAACCTATAATAAAGTTTCATATATCAATTTATACATTATACAATCAGTTATCAAAATAAAATTGCGATATAAGTGTAATATATAAAAAAACTTGAAAAATGATTCATTTTAATCATGAGAAAATAATGGGTCAAGGCATCCCACATATGAGAGTCTTGACCCACTTTATTTTATATTGAAATATTTGTTAAGGGAAATACAATAAGTTTTAAAAAAGGCAGAATAGCTTTAGGCTACATTGTTTAATTGTTATTAAAAATTATTTGGGAAAATATAATGCGTACACAAACCTGTTTACACGGACTTCAAAACACTGTAGAAAAATTCCATTTTAAACACCCATTTTTGTAACACTCGACGTCAGAACTCTAATTGGCACTTAGTTCGGCTTTATCTCATTGTGTTCATTTTGGTGAAATTTGTCTACATAACTTCCTAAAGTGTTTTGATCAATGTTATGTTCCATTGAAGATCTATAAACACTTAACATTTCTTAAGCACACTTAACATTCTGCTTTCATCCTTTGTAGTTTTTTCCATTCTTTCTATTTACATGCTACGGGCACTATTTAAATGAAATAAAAGTTCCTATCAACATTCCAATTTGTATTTTTTTTTCCTGCTTCTATAGCCATTTATCATATTTTCCTTTAATAAATTTTAAACGTTTACCTTTCTATCACCCAATTTTACTATATCTTTACAGAACAAATTTACATTATTTTAGAAATATAACTATTAACCCTTGATTATGTGCAGTGTATAATAAAAAGATTTCCAAAGACTCTTAATTTAGGAAGCTTTTACCAGCTGGTCAACCTACCAATCACATTGATTGGGTCAAGCCTCCCTACTGTATCTAAAATCATATGGTGCTCAAGTTAACCATTTTATTCGAACAGTTAACCTGGTTCCTTTGCACCTTCTGCCTAGGGGCGCATTATTTTCTTTATTGAATCGTGCTTTCAAACAAAGGAACGGAAATACTACCAGAACTCGCCAAACCTCCTGTTATGGGAACATTCCAAAGAAATCTTTCTATCGTTGTTTTAAATGGATCTGTTTACTTTGAGTTTGAAATGAATTGTTTGGTGAAATGTTGTCTTTAGAACTTCGCTGTATGTGTAAACTGTGATAAATTTATTTTCTTCTTTTTAGTAAATTTCTATAGTCAATCGAAAAAAACAAAAATTCTATTAAAAAAATGCAAAAAATAGAGAAATGGAAAATATGATTCTGACAAATATATATATATTAAACTATATACTATTATCTTTTCCATAAAAAAATATACATTTTAAAAAGATTAAAAATATTTTGGAAAAAAAATAAAAAATATGTTGTTCCCGCAAAGAAGGCGTTAGCGTCTAATGGATTGAGAGAAATAAGTTGCACCTTGATAGTATTAATTTTCAGAATTTTACAAGAAAATGCATATTTGAGTTAAGTTTTTACTGAAGTGTTAGTTATTGGTTAGTTGTCAATAACTGGGGTTTCACCCTATATGATTGCTTCAAAAATTAAAATGTACAACAAGCGAATATGTACAACAACAATATGTACTCAAGCGAAAATAAGCTGCTTGAGCAAGCTGATCAATGTGAAGTATAAAGGAATAAAAGTTTATAAAAAGACTCTTAACTCATTATGCATTGTTTATGCACAATTTTTTGTTATGAAATAAGCACACTGATTATACTTCTCAGACCTTTAAAGTCTTTGCTGGTTACCAGCTTTTCATATAATTGTCAATAATAATATATCTTTGATTTAAGCTGTTTCTGCTACAAATAACCTTAGGTGCATAATAAATAATAAAACAAAGAAAACGTAGTAGGTAAATTATTATTAGAAATTTAAGGAAGTCATAACAAAATTAAATGTGTATGCTTTTAAGGCTTAATGTTCAGACGTATGAATTACGTCCAAAGTAAAACATTCATCATCGTCTTTTAGGATATTTTCTTTACGTTGTTTAGCTAGCCAGAGGAAAATGCCATATAGACAATGTAATATATCACTACTTGCTGTCCAATATTAAACCGTCTATGTTAAGGCATTTGATAATATTGTTAATGCTGTGAAAATATAATTTCTAAAAAATAAGTTTTCCAAAGCGGTACATTTTACGAAAAAATATACCAATAGAATTTTTAATCTCCAATACATTTATGTCTCTAAATAAATTTGATTATTATTACTAGCTCACCTGTATGGCGTTCGCTCTTGATAATAACATTAAATATAGCTCAAATTTGTATGACTTTATATCTTTTACCTTTGACTTTACCTTTTATTCTCTGCAATGAAATCTTTTCTGTTAAAAATAACCATTTTTTATTATTTTTGCATCGTGATAAAACAAACATGTATATAAAAATATAAAACTGCATTAAAGCAAATAAAACACCTAAAATGCAATTGATATTTATTGTGATTGGAATTACCCCCCCCCCCTCTTCTGCCTCTAATTACACCTTTATTATATATTAATTTTTTAAAAAAACGTTAAATAAGTATCTATGACAAAACTGTTATTAAATATAACTTTAAATTTATTTCAAATACATCATTAAAATGTTTCGTCAATTTAATTTTAATGTTTTATATAAAAATAATGCATGACCCATGGTACAACATGCTTAGGAGCAAGGTACAACATGGGTTTTATACCTTGGTTCTAAAATTATTTTTTTTTTAATTAATAGAAAATCTATGATAGGCCTAAAATTAGAGTTCAAGAAAATTATGAGAAAAGCAGAACATGGTAAATAATTAGCAAATATCTTTATATTTTATTATTTACATATTTTAATTAAATTAAAAATTAAAATGTCAAAATAAGACTGAGGTAAAACACTTTCTCCTATTTAAAATCACATAGGTCATTTACAAATATATTTTATGCGCTTCGCAAGAGATAAATGTATTCAAAAAGACTTTTTTAGTTTTTATAATCACTTATTTACATATCTTGTAAAATCAAGGCCATCCAAGAAAGGTAAACTGATAACTGATAACTCAAAATCTCAATTTTTGGAAGTTCCGTCAAGTAAAATAATTTTACAAAACTCAAAATAATTAACGAAAAAAGCAAATATAATAATATGGTATATCAAAATAACTATGGCTATGAGTGATCGGTTAAACAAGGTTTCAGATGTATGCTTTTAATAATAATTGTTTTGTACACATAATAAAATTACACATATCTATTAATTGTATCGTCCTCTAAAAACAAATTAAATATTTTATAAGCAAATATTCCTCTAAATTCCATAATTATGTTATCCCACGGCTTACGGGCCAGAACTGTCGACTTTTACATTCAATTGTACCACAATTTATAAACAATTGGTACGTTTTAGATTTCTCATGAAAATGTCCTAATATAAATGTCTGGCAGATGTTATATTTCAAAAAGTGGTATGTATATAATATTTAAAACGCAATTGGGAGGATTGTGTCCCAAAACGTAGTCAAAGGTTTAAACAAGCATTATTCAAAATGATAGAAACAATAATACCCGGAATAAAATGAATTAGTAGCAACGACTGTTGGGAAAATTTAAAACTATTTTTAAATATAATTATTATATCGAAGTTCTTGAATATTTTCTAAAATCCTCGCAAAGTAGTTTCGGTATATGCTATCAAACAATAATTATTTTTATTAAGATTGATGGAATCGATTTAGCGTTAAGAAAAAAAGTTTAAACAATGCTCGAATTTAAAAAGATTGAAATATACTATCCATTAATTCAAAAATATCTAGAGCCTGAAAGTCGTAAGTACCTAAATTCAATTTAAATCAATGTAATTCAATACCTAATAATATATATATATATATATATATATATATATATATCATTATTTTTAGTTATATTAGTACTTAAAAAAATATATAATAGTGGAGTTTTATCTAATCTATACTTATAGTTCACATTCCATCTTTACAAAGTTATTTTATTTTCACTTTGCAGAAAGGAATACCTCGTGAAAAGCAATATAATCTCTTTTGTCAAAGATGAAATTAATCCTCTTAAAAATTTATCAGTCATTCTAGTATGTGGATGAAATATAGATCTTTTAAAATGAAGACATTAAGTACAGGCAGCTTCTTTTGATAATTCAATGATACATTATATTTCGAGTACATGGAACATTAAAAGAAATTTCAAGAAGACGATATTTGATAATACCTCTTTTAAGCACTTAAAATCAGAAATAAATTGTCGATTCGTAAAATTGTTTTATATTGATTACTGTATTTCATTTTTATTGTTGCTATTTTGAAAGAATATATCACATAATTTTCATCTTTCATGAAGTCATAAATTTTATCCACACTGTTAAAATTTTTGCAGCATTCTGGCAGGTCATTCGACCGTTTTTTGAAAAAACTGTTTCATAACCATAATTTAATTATATTCTGACCATAAAATGACCGATAATATGGTCAGAATAGTGTTAAAATTACGGTTGTGTAACCGTTTTCGGAAAAAAAAAAACGGTCAAATGACCTGCAGGATGCTGCAAATTTTTAACAGTGCAGTGTTGATCTAAATAGATGAAAAGATGTATCTTGTAAAAAAAAAAAAAAAGCATTAATTGCAACCCATGAGATACATTAGAAAACACCTTAATAAAACTTAATTGTCCAACCTACATTTAGTTATGGTTCTGAGATATCATTTAAATTTATATCCAAATTACGACAAAATTTTTCGAAATATAGGAAGATATATATGGCCAAGTGCAGATATTTTGTTACTTTGTGAATAATTTTGTACAGTATGTTACAAAGAATGTTATGGTAAATTCTCATAATACTTGTAATGCAGACTTTTTAATGTTCTTTGTAATCAAAAGTATAAAGCTCTTGTAAGGGAATTTTAAGAAAGATATAGACACGTAAGTTTGTGAACAGTTCCACAGGTGTGCATAGTTTTAAAAGAGTTCAATGTCTTTTAAGTTTTTGTACTTCATTATTAAAGTTAATTTGGTGTTGAGCATCTTACATGTTTTAAAGCTGGTTTAAATCACTGTATTTTTTGTAGAAATCAGAAGACATATTCTTCCTCTTCAGTCGTCTTTATATTATTTTAAAACAGGATATTTTACGAAATTTTATTTGGGCGAATCAAAATAATCCAATATAAATTAAAAAATTACTAGATTACTAAGAAACAAAATTACTTGTGCTTTCACTTCTTATACTAAAATTTGCATTCCATCATTTTAAAATATAATAACACTGGTAAATAATAATTTTACTTTTGAAGTTGTATCCAGCGATAAGATTTTTTGGAAAACCTCGTCGCTTATGTGGGCACTTTAGTTAGCTAAAACTTTAATGGGCAAAACATCCTACTCGTATAACATTGTAACGTCACAGTAACGCTACGCTGAGTCTTTATGACTGTCGACTTGAAGTCTCAGTGAGTTGGATGTGAAGTCACTTCTGTGACGTCACACCATGACTAGTACTTTGTAAAGGCACAATCTGACCAGTTTGTGCAAAATGCAATATTTGTAACGAGTCTGCTTCGAGTGGCAACATCAGATCGTTCTTGAACCCGACGCGATCATTTTGGGAGTTTTTTATGTGATTTACCGGAACGCACTGTGCTTCCGTTTTGACAAATGCATTGCAAAATAAATATGGGACGAACTAATTCATTATATTCATATATTTTCGTATATTGTATGTCTGTATATTGTGTCAATATAAAAATGTGAATTCTTTTACTTCCTAATAATTTTTTTTATGAAAATAGTCACATTTTGACCATTGATACATGAATACTTCATTCCAAACAGTCTGTATTCACTCATCCACAGTTTTGTACAACATTTGTAGACGTTAAGTAAACTGTTTTATTTTTTTTAGCTCCGTTTAATCTTAGTTTTAATCTACTAAATGGATCTTACTTTAATCATTTTTTACAAAGGTTTTTGATATGGAAATTACTCTTTCTCCAATAGAAAATTCATTTCTCTATTAATGACTTTTTATGGATATTTAAATTGTTTACAAACATAAATGTATTATAGAAAACAAATTTAAGAAACTTTTTTATTTTTTTCCTTAAAAAAATATTCCTACATTTGTCAATGAAATGTAAAATATTTACACGTTTTTAAAAAGTCCTTCCGGCCAGTGCCGGAAGGAAGAGGTAGCTTTCATATTCCTTATTTTAAAAAAGCAAACACATATTATTCAAAGACAATAAGCTCAATTTAGAAGAAACCGATTATAGGAGATTCAAAACTAATTTTTATCAATACTAAATCATTATGAATGAGAATTTCGCGAAATTAGTCAGCTTTATCCAAGCTGCTTTTATTTAAAGTAACTCATATTTTGTTTGCCAAATTCGGCGATATCTTGAAGTTTCTGTCATTTTAAGACAACATGGTGGATGAGGCTAACAAGTGAACTTGATCGAGACCTTAGTAACTCCTGTGCACATGCTCATTCACATCGGAATCGGTTCAAGTGCTGTCGGAGGCAAAAAATCAGATTTTAGGTAGCTTTATTTACAAAAAGCTAACTATTGCAGCCGTTCGGAGGAAAACGATTTCGAAAATTTTGGTATATTTTCACGGATCATGACCACTAGACCCCGAAACCACCCTCCGTTCAAAAGTTATATATATATACCTGATCTTTGTCATACTGTAACTCTCGTATTTATGAACCGATTTGGATAAAATTTCGAGTGTACATAGTATATACCAATGTCTCGACCGACTTCGTTGGCCAGCGTCATCCGCCATATTGTTTCAAAATGTGGCGGCCATTTAAATTTTTTTTAAAATTTTAAAATATAAAATGAGGCACAAAAAATTAGACATTGAAAAATATTTTTTCCTTATGTGTTTGGGCTTGATACAAAGATTCTGGAGCATTTTTAGTTTCGTCTATATCTTAAAAAATGGCTGAGTTATAGCACTTTAAATTTCTAGCATGGCTGACATTTTGAAACGATCTGATTTTTGTCACGCGATAATACACGTATTTATGAACCGATTTGGATGTGACAAGGAATGTGCACAGTACATAGCAATGTCTCGACCGAGTTCGTTGGCCAGCCTCATCCGCCATCTTGTTTCAGAATGGCGGCCAGTTAAAAAAATTTTAAAAATTTAAAATTTAAAATGAGGCACAAAAAAATTAGACATTGAAAAAGATTTTTTTCTTAAGTGTTTGGGCTTGATAAAGAGATTCTGGAGCATTTTTAGTTTCGTCTATATCTTAAAAAATGGCTGAGTTATAGCACTTTGAATTTCTAGCATGGCTGACATTTTGAAATGATCTGATGTTGTCAAGCGATAACATGCGTATTTATGAACCGATTAGGATGTGACAAGGCATGTGCATAGTACATAGCAATCTTTTGGCCGAGTTCGTTTGCTAACTTCATCCGCCATCTTGTTTCAAAATAGCGGCCATTTAAAAATTAAAAAAGTCCTTCCGGCCAGTGCCGGGAGGAAGAGGTAGCTTTCATATTCCTTATTTTTAAAAAGCCAACTTATATTATTCAAACACACGAAGCTCAATTTGTGGAAACCGAATATATTAGATTTAATACTAATTTTTATCAATACTAAATCATTATGAATGAGAATTTCCCGAAATTAGTCAACTTTATCCAAGCTGCTTTTATTTAAAGTAACTTGTATTTGGCTGCCAAATTCGGCGATTTATTAAAGTGCCTGCCATTTTAGGACAACATGGTGGATGAGGCAAACCAGTGAACTTGGTCGAGACCTTAGTAATTGCTGTACACATGCTCACTCACATCGGAATCAATTGAGATATACGTGTGCTGTCGCAGGCAAAAAATCAGATTTTTCAAAATGTCACCCACATTAGATATTGAAATTGCTATATCTGAGCCATTTTTTAAGATAAAAACAAACAAAAAATGCTCCCGAATCCTTATATCAAGGTCAAATACTTAAGAAAGAAACCTTTTTCAATTTCTAATTTTTTTGCACCTCACTTTAAATATAATTTTTTTTAATTTAATGGCCGCCATTTTAAAACAAGATGGCTGATGAAGCTGGCCAGCGAACTTGGTCGAGATATTGATGTATACTATCCACATGCCTTCTTACATCGAAATAGGCGAATACATGTGTTATCGCGTGACAAATACAAGATCGTTTCAAAATGTTAGCCATGCTAGAAATTCAAAGTTCTATAATTCAACCATTTTTTTAAGATATAAACAAAAGAACAAATTTTCAGAAACAAAAACTGCTCCGGAATCTTTGTATCAAGGACAAACACATAAAAAAATCTTTTCCATTTTCCAATTTTTTAATACCTCATTTTAAATTTTAAATTTATTATTATTTTTTTTAATAGCAACCATTTTGATACAAAATGGCGAATGAAGCTGGCCAACGAACTCGATCGAGACATTGGTATGTACTATGTACAGACCAAGTTACATCCAAATCGGTTCATAAATACGCCTGTTATCGCGTGACAAAAATCAGGACTTTTTAAAACGTCAGCCACAATAGAAATTCAAAATGCTATAACTCAGCCATTTTTTTAGACATAGACGAAACAAAAACTGTTCCGGAATCGTTGTATTAAGGTCAAACACATACGAAAAAAATCTTTTTCATTTTCCAATTTTTTGGTATCTCATTTTAAATTTTAAATATTTTAAATATTTTTAAATGGCCGCCATTATGAAACACGAGTGCGGATGAAGCTGGACAACGAACTCGGTCGAGATATTTGTATGTACTATGTACACACCAAGGTACATTCAAATCGGTTTATAAATACGCCCGTTATCACGTGACAAAAATCAGTACGTTTCAAAATGTCAGCCACGCAAGAAATGCAAAATGCTATAACTCAGCCATTCTTTAAGATATAGACGAAACAAGAACTGCTTCCGAATCTTTTTATCAATGTCAAACACATAAGAAAAAAATATTTTTTCAATTTTCTATTTTTTGGTACCACATTTCAAATTTAATTTTTTCTTAAAAATTTAAATGGACGCCATTTTTAAACAAGATGGCGGATGAAGCTGGCCAACGAACTCGGTCGAGAAATTGGTATGTACTATGTATAAACGAAGTTACATCCAAATCGGATCATAAATACGCCTTTTATCGCGTTACAAAATTCAGGACGTTTCAAAATGTCAGCCAGGCTAGAAATTCAAAATGCTATAACTCAGCCATTTTTTAAGATATAGACGAAACAAAAACTGCTTCGGAATCTTTTTATAAAAGTTAAATACATAAGAAATAAATATTTTTCCATTTTCAATTTTTTGGTACCACATTTCAAATTTTAAATTTTAAAAAATTTTAAATGGCCGCCATTTTGAAACAAAATGGCGGATGAAGCTGGCCAACGAACTCGGTCGAGACATTGGTATGTACTATGTACACACCGAATTACATCCAAATCGGTTCATGAATACGAGAGTTACAGTGTGACAAATTTCAGATATATATATATATATATATATATATATATATATATATATATATATATATATATATATATATATATATATATATATATAAGGATATATGGCACTAGCCGGAAGGACTTTTGTCAGGACAAAATGTCACCGACATTAGAAATCAAACTGCTGTATGTGAGGCATTTTTTAAGATAAGGACAAAACAAAAAATGCTCCGGAAACCTTATATCATGGTCAAATACTTAAGAAAGAAACCTTTTTCAATTTCTAATTTTTTTGCACCTCACTTTAAATATAATTTTTTTTTTTAATCTAATGGCCGCCATTTTGAAACAATGTTGCGGATGAATCTGGCCAGCGAACTTGGTCGAGACATTACGATACACTATCCACATGCCTTCTTACATCGAAATAGGTTAATAAATACGCGTGTTATCACGTGACAAATATCAGATCGTTTCAAAATGTCAGCCGTGCTAGAAATTCAAAGTGCTATAATTCAGCCAATTTTTAAGATATATACGAAACAAAAACTGCTCCTGAATCTTTGTATCATGGTCAAACACATAAAAAAATCATTTTCAATTTTTTGATAACTCATTTGAAATTTAAAATTTATTTTTATTTTTAATGAAACAACCCTTTTGAAACAAGATGGCGAATGAAGCTGGCCAACGCACTCGGTCGAGACATTAGTATGTATTATGTACACATCCAGTTACATCCAAATCGGTTCATAAATATGCCTGTTATCGCGTGACAAAACTCAGGTCGTTACAAAATGTCAGCCACAATAGAAATTCAAAATGCTATAACTCAGCCATTTTTTTAGATATAGACGAAACAAAAACTGTTCCGGAATCTTTGTATTAAGGTCAAACACATACAAAAATTCTTTTTCATTTTCCAATTTTTTGGTACCTCATTTTAAATTTTAAATTAAAAAAAATTAAATGGTCGTCATTTTGAAACAAGATGGCGGATGAAGCTGGCCAACGAACTCGGTCGAGACATTGGTATGCACTATCGATACACGAAGTTACATCCAAATCGTTTCATAAATACAAGAGTTACATTGTGACAAAGATCATATATATATATATATATATATATATATATATATATATATATATATATATATATATATATATATATATAGCGGGTGTCCTAAAGAGGACTGACTGATTTTAAAATTCAATAACTTGTAAACGATGACAGATATTTAAAAAAATTTTGCAGGAGGGTTATGCATAAGGTCCAAAGTTTTTTTACAGTGATTTTCGATTTTATTTCGAATTACAAACAATAGATGGCGCTGCGATCAATAGACGCTAAAATCAGGCTCGATTTTTGGTACTTCGTGGCCCGCTCGATACATTTCCATCTCCTTTTTCCGCATGGAACAAGAGAAAAGACCAAAAATCGAGCCTGTATTTAGCGACTATTGCTTACAGCGCCATGTATTGCTTGTAATTCGAACTAAAATTGAAAATCACTCTAAATAAACTTTTGACCTTATGCATAACCCTCCTGCAAGAAATTTTTATACATCTGTCACCGTTTGCAAGTTATTGAATTTTAAAATCAGTCAGTCCTTTTTAGGACACCCGGTATATATACACTGATGGGAAAAAAATCCCAACACCAAGAAAGACTTGTGTTAAATAAACGAAATTTTGTAGGCGTGTTGATACATTTGAAAGATGACATCGATTGAAACCTCACGCTTCGCGCATAAGTGTGGCTCTAGTAGCGCCACTCAGAACTTGCAGATCAGGTTTACTTTAAATGCGTGCTGTAAAGTTCGTGGGCGTTATTTAGCTTCGAAATCTGACGTATTGAGTTGATGTTAGACAATAATTCCTTTAACAAGACGAAGAAGCCACTGTCAATAGCTCACCGAGTTGGAACGAGGTCGCATATCCAGGCTACGAGAAGGTGGATTTTCTTTCCGCGATATTTCAGTAAGACTTGGCTGGAATGTATCCATTGTGCATGATTGTTAGAAGCAGTGGTCAAGGGATGGTACTGCCTCAAGAAGACCGGGTTCCAGGCGGCCACGTGGCACTCCTGACAGGGAAGATCGCCGTATTCGGCGTGCGACTGTGGCGCATCGTACTGCGTCTGCGGCATAAATTTGAGCTGCAGTTGGTACCACAGTGAAACAAAGAACTGTTAAAAATCGGTTACTTCAAGGACAGCTCCAAGCCAGGCGCCCTGTAGCGTGCATTCTACTGACTCCAAGCCATTGCCGTTTGCGACGCCATTGGTGTCAAGTCAGAGCTCATTCGGGACGGAGTGGAGATCTGTTTATTTTTCTGATGAAAAAGAAACGAAACTACCAAATTCCGTTTATCTAACACAAGTCTTTCTTGGTGTTGGGATTTTTTTTCCGTCAGTGTATATGGATACATATATATATAAATCAACATTTGAACGGAGGGTGGTTTCGGGGTCTGGGGGTCATGATCGATGAAAATATACCAACATTTTTTGAAATCGCTTTCCGCCGAACGGCTGCAATAGGTAGCTTTTTGTAATTAAAGCTACCTAAAATTAGAAGCAATCAGTCCAAGTCGCAAACGTTGTCACTATCATCTCTAAATAATGTTATTCATATCATAATCTAACTTTTAAGGGAGGAGACCACCTACAGCTGCTTCATATTGCTTATTTTCAACACTATATTTAAAAAAATTGTGTTGAAAGTATTTCTTCAAATTAAACAACTTTTTCAGAATAAATTATAAAAATCTTTGTTTACGTATTCTCTTAAAAAGATTTAGTGATACATATTTATAATATAGTTTAATTAAGATATACTAATTAAGGACTTTCAATGGCATACGTGTATTGCGCACAAGATTATAAAAAAATGTTTTCTATAGTAGAGGAGAAGGTCCAAATACCGGCTAGGGTCCAAATATCGGCTACTAGGTGTTCTGAGAACTGAGCGCAGCGCAGCCTAGCGGTGATAGGCAGAGTTTGTAACTTTAATTGAGAGAAGAAAGTTACGAAAAGTACGTCGCTGAAGTCTGTGTCATTTGCAAATGGTAAATGCAACAGTGTCGAATCTACGTAACCTGGTACATCAAAAGTTTTTCAAATATGTGTTTCTCATTTTTTAAAAATATACTGATCGTATATAGGCTTGAATTATTGATTAAGTTATTTTCTAGAAATATTTAGCTCTCAATTGCCATGCGCACAGTAATGGTATTTTATTATATGAATGAGTAGGTTAACATACCACTGGTCCGAATACCGGCTAATGAGAGTGGTCTAAATACCGGCTAGCCGGTATTTGGACCTCTCTCGGTTGCTCTGCTTGAAGGGAAGGAAAATAAATTAATTTAAATAGTTCATAATTAATAAATTAATTTAAATGGTTTAGAAATAGTTCCCGTCCCATTTAGCAATATGAAAAAAGCAACCATGGCCGTAATACTTCAGGACCGACACTGGTTACCGAATCACTTTAAAAAAAGAGCTTTTGGACACTACAAAATTGTCTGTAATAAATGTGAAAAGATGGGGGGAAAATGACGGAGTAAACCAGGCGAAAGAGGCAGAAATTTGATTTTAACCCTCTCGCTGCGCAACCCGAGATTTCCTTGGGCATCGTAAAAGTACCAAAATTTGCGCAACCCGACATTTCCTCGGGGATGCATTTTTTCCCGTCTAATTAACCCTCCTTGATTATTCCCACCAGTTATTCTTTTATTGTAAATTATGCCTTATTTAATCGGAGCATTTTCCCGGTTAAATTAGACAAAAACTTTTGTTTTGAAAAACCGGTGGCAAAAGAATAAAAATTCTTAAAAGACGCTCGTCGCGAAGGGGTTAAATACGCAATTTTTGAAGCTATTTTGATAAAACAATTACGCAGTGAGAGGGATAAAAATGTGAAAAATGAAAATATCCAATAGAGGAAGATGATAAATTTGTGTCTTCTGCATGGGTGCTTTCTCTGTGGACAAGAATGGGAGAGGGGATTCTGGGTTCAATGTTAAGAATGCAATATGTGGGTTGATAGGGACTATACCGACGCAGAGAGTGATATTATGCTTTTGATTTTTTCAGATAAAATAATTCTCATTTCAATCAGCAAGCTTTTTTTTTTGTTTTACACGTTAAAAAACCAAATTAGAAACATAATGGGAAGAAGACTGTGAGAGATAGTCGTAAAGAATTTTAGAAATTTGACAAAAATACTTATCTATTAAAATTTGCGCATTTTTCTGTGCATAAGAAATGTTATTAATCAATACAGTTTATTAAAATAATATTCTTGTTGCTTAATAATTGCCATTAGCTCTATTTGTGAGATCTTTTGGGAAAAAAACTTAGGTAGCCGGTATTTAGACCCGATTTTAAAAACACAAAATTTGAAGACTTTCTGAATTTTGCTTCTTATAAACAGAAAATGCCTTTTAAACTGATTTTTTTTCTCTAAACAGGTGTAAGACGTGTCAAGGTACCCTGCTGTCACTTTTTATTTTATTAATTTTGAAAATTGTATGATCTAGATTGAAAACAAAAGTGGTAGCCGGTATTTGGACCTTTTCCTCTATATATCCACTTAAATCGATAGCAGTCGCGTCGTACTCTAGAACGTTATTAGTCGCGTTCGGTGTTTTTGCCACCGGCCCTCCACATACAGAAAATGTAAAATAAGAAGCATTTTTTACTTAATATTCAAATACTATATTTCAATGAAGCTATAAATTTGCAGTTTACTTAAATTATACATTTTATTCATGAGATGTACTGACAATATTGATCATTGTGAAGACTTTTCTACTAGTTTCAATTTTGCTGGTAAAAATGTACCTGAAAGAAAAACAGAGATGTCTTGTTACTTGACTATGGTGGTGATGAAATGCTTAAAGTCAGCTACATGGCAGTTTTCCATTGTACTTATAAGGTGAATATGAGTTAGGAGAATATAGCTTAAACGGGCGGAAAATAAAACGACACGCGACTACTGCCGGGTTAATGTTACATATATATATACACATAAAATATCGTACTTTAACTTAAACTTAATAACGAAGTTTATAGATGAAAATACTTTTTCAGGCAATTTAATCATAAAACACAATTCTATGATAAAATTTCAATAAAAAAAATAATAAATAAACATGTTGCATGTCGTTAAGTAAAAATAAATAGAGGTTATAAAGATATATAAGATACAATAAGTTCGCAATTTTAAGTTTCTATGCTACTTAGTTTTGGAAATATGATGTGCGCAATGTAAAAAAATATTTATTTTAAGTAAAATAGGTTTAAAGTTAAAAGTTATTTTGATTTGGATAGGTATCGCTCCAATTAATATTATCAAAAAACTGGTTTTAATTGGAGTATCGTCCTAATTATTTTTCTAGAGTACGATAATATGTTATTCTTTCATATTAGTCAACCAAAAAAATTAACTTTTTAAAAAGTTTTAAGGTGATCTCAAATTATGTAACACAACCTCATGTTATGAATAGAAAATAGTACAATTCATGTATAGAAGAAGGGGAGATCAGGGATAGTTGTTCTGTTTGTTCTATAGAGTCATCATGTGGTTATAAGAGAGAGGAGAAACGCAAAAAAAAAGTTGAGTTTAATAATGTAATTTGTTAACTAGAATGTGTTTTTAAAGTTGTATAATGTTCGAAAACACATTATAATTACAACAAATAAAATGTGTGTGGTAATTGCGTAAATAATATGTGGATATTGTAAGTATGATGATTTTATAGATATCTATGCAGAAAACATTAACTTTCTGAAAACGATTTATTTGCATTGCGCGCTAGTACCAAAAATACAGTTTTAATAAAATTGATGCAAACATAAAAGTCAATTAAAATTTTTCAATCCCAAAATGTTCCAGATTTAATTAAATATCTTCTTGCAGTTTGTTTTATTATTTTCAACGTTGCTAAAATTTTTAGAAAACAAAATATCTGTTTCTGGAAGACTGAGACCATTTTCCTTACTGCAAACCATAGTTACGTGCAAGCATAATCCGTTTATTTTTCTATGAATCTATGACTTTTGACGTTCCATAAGTCACACTTATGACTTTAAATGATTTCGCATATGCTGTTTATAAATTCTATATGTTCTATGATCCTAGTTCCATTCTATAACTCAACAGACAACTCATACTCTTCCATTATGAGTCGATAGTTTGAAGCTCTTCTGAGTAAACACATTTATAGTTTCCAAGTGTTTCAGGAATTTTGAAGCACAGCATAACTTAGTTATCTGAAGTAGTTATCTAACCATTTTTTCAGAAACTAATTCATTGAAACACTTTATAATCCTGTTTATCACACTGTAAAAAAAAGACAGATGTTTCTTAACCTACAAAAATGTACTATAATTAAGAACGAAAATATACAATAATCTCTTCGAAGTCACCGAAGATTCCGAAAAGCGTTCCCTTACCTTTAAAAACGCCAGCAAACTATTTATTTTCGAAATTTAAAGAAAAATTTATACAAATATTTTTTTTTAGCTACCCGTCAGTTTCGGAAACGTCTCTGAATAGCTTTAATGATGAGTGTTATCAAAACGGAATATCGCTTTTTCGGATGTTATAAATTCTCAGGTAAATTAATATTCAGAAAACATGTTTAACTGACAAACATACAATATTCACAGCATTAATATTAATATGAATATTAACATTATTTTGTTACAATTGCATGCACAAATTCAGTTATGCAGCTGAAAATGTTTTCTTGAAAATTGATAGAATAAGAAAAAAAAAATTTGCTGATACAGAGAACTGATTAATGTTTTGTAAAAGCTACTAGGACACGTTTTAGAAAATTAGGGGCTGATAATAAAAATTTACTTATGTAAATTCTGCTTTAAATTTCGAAAATAAATAGTTTTTCTGAGGTTTCTACAGATAAAGGAACACTTTTCGGAAACTTTTCGGACTCCGAAAAGGTTATTATATATATACATTCGTGTTCCTGAGTATTGTACATTTTCGTAGAATAAGAAACATCTGTCATTTTTTAAAGTGAAGCAATGAAACAATGAAAATGAAAACTCGTCTAGTATTCCTAAATCTCTAGTTGATATTTAAAGCATTTTAAAAATAGAATTATAGAATTTTAAAATCAGCATTAATAAAGTTATAAAAAATAAAGGACTGAAAAAAGATATTCAACTTTTTAAAAATATCGAGAATCCTTAAAAAAACGCAACAAAATTGTACCAAAAGTGGCGATATTATAAATAAAAATTTATGTTAAAGACATGATTTACGTTCAGATTTATTTTCTTAGGATGCTACATGTAATTTTTTTAAAGCTGTTTTCAAAGTTTAGAAAATGCAACACTTTCATGGATTAATTTATATTTAAGTTCTCTAAAGATTAGTATAAAATGTAGTTAAATATATGACAGATAATTTTATACTTAAAATACATCTTAAAGATCTTAGTCTTTTAATTAAATTGAAAGCATTATATAAATATCATTTAGAAAATCCCTAAGATAAAAGCATTCATGTAGCTGAAGTATCGTAAATTTATTTTAGAAGATTAGAGAATAAGCGTTTAATTATAAATTATTTTGTAGATATTCTTAGTTAAATTGATGTTTTTGATAAGGTCTTTAAATTGTAGAATTTTATTGAGAAAGTGTATTGAATTTAGTTGTTTGGAGAAATACATTTGTTATATTATTACCTACTTATTTCTCTTCTGTAACAGACTACTATAAGGTCAAATTGCTTTTTGTTCTTTCTTTATATGAAACTGTTAAATAAATTACTTTTAAAAATGAGATTGTGTCATACATTTTGCACTTTGTAATCTGTTTCTGTGTCCTAATTTTTTTATATTGTTTTTAAAGTAAAATTATGCGTTTTTTACTGTGCTAAAACTGGTAAACAATTTTTTAGTTATTCTTAAAACACTAATAATTAAATTTTCCAGGATTTTTAGATAAATTAAGGGAAAATGTACCATAAAAATTATTTGCATACACAGTTTTAAATTGTCATGATCTGCTTCTCTTTATGTTTAAAATTAGTGTATTAATTATAGATCTTCCTAATGTAAGATATGCATACATAAAGATCAATCTTTCAGTTACTTTCCAACAAAATATTGCAGCCAATTTAACCGAATTTATTGAAATAAAAAGAGAAATTATACAAAAATATATGAAAAATATTTGCATCTGGAGATGTAATGAATTTTAAAATCTAATAAAAAATAAGGAAAAACACAACAGAGAATTTTTAAGCAACATTTTTCAGCAAAGATGGGAGTTTTAAAGACTTTGATAAACGTCTCTGTCCAATTGTCTATCGATGCGTTTCTCGTGAGCGTAAATATACAGCAGTATGTCTAAACAGAAGTTCCCATTCTTTTTATCAAACAATCGTAAAATAATTACACAAAAATTTAGCCGATGTTATGAGACATGTGTAAACCTCGAAATGAATCTTTCAGTTACCTTGCAACGAGATATTACAGTAAATTTCACAGAGTTTATTATAATAATAAGAGAAATAGAACAACATCTGACACAGTTACTTCATCTTTGTATCTTTTGATGTAATGTAATTAAAATACTAATAAAAATAAGGAAAAGGGAAAAAACGGATAATCTATCAATCATCCTTGTGTCATTTGCTGCTGTACGACGTAGAACATGCGTATGCCATTAACACATTTGCTGCCATCTACGAGAATATTCGTAGTTGGTAAACTGAGTTTCCTTTCCAGCTACGATATAACTCGGTAACTTGTTTATCTACTTACAAGTTATATCGTAGTTGGAACAGGGAGAAAAGATACCTTCATATGCCAACAACGAATATGCTTGTGTGAATGTATTTGTTCTCAAAAGGAATCTGTAATATATATATATATATTTAACAATAAAAGTATAAAATGGCGAATATGGCCTTGACGCGTGTGAAAACCATTCACCAGCATCTCAAGAAAACTTATTAATGTACTCCTAACAGAAATATTGGGTGTCAGACACATATTATGCGCAAACGATTTAACACTGTTTTTCGCATGACGTGGCTCGGTATTTCGTCATTTCACGTACTCCTTCTGTACACGAATGGTGTTGCACGTTGCATCTTTTATAGAAGCCATAACGTGCCTAATTGTTCTTCACATTGTTGAAAGTGACTTTTGAATGTTTCAGGCATTGTAGCAGGATTTCGAGGGATGCACTTTGATAAAAATCAAGAAGTGAAGAAGCCGTCAAGTCTTTATGGAGCACATGATTTACAGATTTTTATTTCTTATGACAAATTCATCAATATCCTAGATGATATTTAGAAAAATAAAGTAAGTTTACATTTTTATATTTGCAGTGTATTATTCGTCTCGAAAAAAAAAAAAAAAAAAAAAAAAAAGGAAAACTCATAAAAGCATAAGATAACACATTTTTCTAGTCCTCTTTGTACATTTTTTTTATTTCATTATCATATGTACCCTTATAAATGATGTGCGAAGCATTTATCAATAGTTAAAAAGTACATTATAAAAAATTTAGATAAATTACATTCTACTGTTTGTAATTGCTTGAAGTATATTTTAATTTTTAAAAAAGTGATACCTACACGTGTTATTGATATGTATAACATGTTTCTAACTGAATATGGTGGGCTTAACTTTTACTATTAACATATTCAGAAAAAAAAGCAATTCGAACATTACTATCGATTACGGCCAAAAGACCGTAACTCAAAGGTCACTGTAATTTCTTAAACATTAAAGAACAAAGAACATTTGCATTTTTAAAGAGAAAATCATTTTTCTATTCAGACTAAATCCCATTACTACTGTAAAAACAGAAGATATAGGGAAAACTAAATTAGAGCATTTTACAAAAAATGGAGGAAAACAGCCTACTGAAAAAGCACTTAAATAGTCAACAGTCAATAGAAAAGAGATAAATCAATACCAGAAAATCGAAAAGAATAATGAACAAGTGCTAATGTTAAATAACTAAAAAACTGTAACAGAAATTTATTAGCCTCGTAAAAAGCGAAAATCTAAGGAAAAGTCATTTTTAAATAATCTGAAAAAATTAATTACATAAATAATATAACAAAATGTAAAATAATCATACATTAGTAATATGAATAATTAAAATCGCAAACATTTATTTTTAATTAACAATCTTTTAATATCGATACCCATGTAATATTTTATAAATTAAGTTAAAAAATATATTGTGTTTAGATTTTGGATATATTTTAATGTGGAGTTATAAAATTTAAAAAAAAAATGTCTTGCGAGGAAATTTCTTAATGAAAAAGGAGCATAGGTAAAGGCTTATATTGCTTTTAAAATGTAATTTTGTAGTTTCTAATGAAGGTTTATAATGTTTATTCATGCTGGTTACATTACTAATTCTTTTAAATTTAATTTTTCCTTAAAATTCCTTCTTTCAATTAATATAAAAAATATTTTACTTTATCATGACGTTAATTTATTTGTTGTAATGATTTCCCTTTGTTTATAAAAATACACATAATTAACTTTTTATAAGTTCAAATATTAAGTTTTTTATAAAGAAAATCTTAATGTAATAATAATCTTTAAAATGTTTAATGAAATTAAGTAAAGCAAGAATGTTTATTGATATTTTGAAATAATTAGCATACTTAAGGTCAAATTATGTATCTTTCCGTGCACGCTACAGCCTCCAAGCCAGAACACCTGTATAGATCCCACCGTTTCAAAAGGTGAGCAGGATCGAAAGAAATATACGGAATGGGATTTCATTAAGTGCTTTTATTTCCGTCTGTGATTTTTTGCTGATCTACAAGGAAGTAAATGATGGCAAAAAAAAGTTTGTGCTAAATTGCGTGTGTGAATAAAGGTTTTATGAAATGTTATGAATGACTATATATTCTATTTCAAAATAGATGAAGTAAATTGACAGTCACATTGATTACAGTTGCAAAGATCATAATTTATATAAACATACTAATTGCCTTTGCGGTGATGGTTAATTGGAATTATTGGAAAAGGATATCTGGCATCGTTACTTAAATATGAATATACTAGTAAAAACTTCAAGGCCAGCCTAATATCATAGTACATCTTTACAATTCCTTCATACTACATTTGCATTGTTACTGATAATTATTCAACAGAAGATGTTACTTTTTAAATTAGTTATAATTAATTTTTGACGAGTATATTTAAAAAGTGTTTTGGTGATTTTACATAATATCATGAACCGAAATTATGTATATGATTTAGATTGGAGATATGTGTTTTATTTCCAGATGAACACAAGGATACTGGTATTCTAGATTGGGTAAAAAACAATACCGATTTTTTTTCGCTGTAGTGATAAACGTTGTTCATATTAATGGATACAAATTTTCGTTACCTTTGGGCATCTACAACTTACGAATAATTTTTTTTTAGAATATTTCAAATACCTGATGTTAAAACACCGAATTTTCATATTTTTTATTATATTTTATTCCATTCATGTGATATCCGAATAGCTCACGTCTTACAAAATTACAAATTTACTTTACAAAATTATTTTTTTAAATTCATTTCTTTAACACATTTATATGGAAAATACTACTTATCAGTCTTTTGCATAAAATAAAACTTGTTTTCTGTGTTTAGACAATCAATAAAAAAAAGCAATTTTAAGTATATAGAAAGCATTCAATATAACTTATTCTGTTTGGAAAGAAATATTATGCGATATATTAAAACACAATGGTTATATTCATATTTAATGCATCCTTCATCCAGTTTCATTATAGTATTATTCTACAAAAAATATTATTATTTCGTACGTGGTAGTTACGTTTTCGCATAATGCCTTTTTTTAAATATTTTATAGATTTAAAAAAAAAACAGAAAGCAATAAAAAATATATTTGATGAACAGACAGGGTTTTTGATTATTTTATCGTCCATTACAATACAATCCTATGAAATAATTTTAAAAGTACAGTAGCGTTTCTCGCCCGATAAAATATTCAGAAGCAGGAGGCACCCTGTTTTAATTTCACTTTGTTTTGCTTTAAATGTGAAAATTGTCGTTTGTCATTATTTTGAAGTATTTTCGCCGAACTGGAAATAGTTATGAAAGTGTAGAGATTTCAGGTCCTTGTTAATGATTAGTAGTACTGGGACAAGAAATCATTCATATTCATAAAACTAAAACAATTTTATTTCTGAACTAAATGATCTTAGTGTAATTGTACAAGAATTCTGAAAACTGGTTTCGATGTCGATTATAATTTGGAAGTCCAAATTCACCACTATGTCCAATGAAAACACAGAGTTCTGCTTATACAATAGACATGATGTCTTATCGAGGAATGAAAATACCAGCCTGATGTGTCTGCCAAAATTCAACCACAATTCTCCGACTCTAAAACTTTTCTCCCTTCACCGCGTCCTTTTTCTCCATCCTGTGCCTCCGGAGCAAAAGGGTGCGGGGGGCGTCACCTCTTCCCGCACTTCGAATCACTGCGAAGTGCGAGAGTGTTGATTGGAGTTCTTTATTCTCCTTAATACGCGGGTGTTTCCCCGGACGTCTACTGAGCGGCAGAAACTTTGGTCAACGAGTGTCAAACAGAGGAGAAAGCCATCCGTAGATCCATCCGTAGATCCATCCGTACATCCAAGAATGTACCGTGACGAATTTTTAGTGTCAAGGGACATAGAAAATAAAATACTTTGCGTTGCCTGCTTATTGTCCATGCAAGACATATTGTTCTCACCCCGTGGGAAAGTGTAGTCTCTCCTCGTGGGAAACTGTAGTCCGTTATAAAGTCTAAATTCGGGCACAGTTCTGTTAAATTAATCACTAATTACTTGAAGTCGTTACAAAACTTATGGATCCAGCTTTCTTGATTTAATATATAAGCATATTTTTAAAGACTTGAATATACATTACTGTACATTATGGTTTTATTACACGAGGAGTCAAAGTCGCTTGAAATTCCAGGCGTCTCCATGTTATTCCTATAGCTAAAGAGAGGTCGCTTCAAAAGCAAGCAACTTTTTTCTGTCGGAGCGTCTTTGACGCCTGAAACGAAGCGAGTCGCCAGTAACAGCCAATGAAATGCTTGGAAATCTGACGATGGAAAAGCCTTTTCTCGAACAGCCAATGAAATGTTTGGAAAACGAAAAAAAGTGGCTTTCAAAAGCGGGAAATCAGAGGAGTTGCAGGCGATTTTTTTCGCTTGAAATTTTTACGTTTAATAACTCTATTAGTTTTTTCGTGAGTTTTCTGTGAGCATGTTTCGTAAATATACACCTATAAGTCTAAAAGTTAGATTCCCTTCTTTAGTTCATAAAATCGTAAATTAGTAACGCAAAATTAAGTCGTTTTTATGAAAAAATAATCCCTCTGTCATCTTCTGCTGTAAGACATCAATCATGCATATGCCATTAGGATAGTACTAAGAGAAATTTTGAATGGACAACGTATTCAATATCACACAGATATGGGAAATAAACGATTGAACACTTTTTTTTCCAGGATGTATTCTGGCATTTTTTGATTTGGCATACTCCTTCTGTACGCAACACAACGTTGCATCTTCTGTACATGCCACAACATTTTCCAATATTCTCTGCTTGTGATAAGTGACTTTCGCCTTTTTACATCAGTCAGAGGAATCATGTTTGAGCTATATCAAATGTAGAAAAGCCGTGAATCATTCGTCTTTATGCAGCTCACTATTTTATATTAATTGGGAAATTTGGAGCTTCATAAACTTTCTGAAAAATTCATCAATATCCTAGGTGATCATGCACAAAAATATTTTTTTTTTTTTTTTTTTTTTTTTTTAATTCTTAATAAAAAAATATTTTAATTAATTTAAAGTAAAAATATTGTTTTCTTAGCCAGAATAAGAAATATATATTTGGATATGGCATTAACTCACATAAAATCTTTCGGCATCCAGAAAACATTCAACTGAATGATTAGTTGGTTTGCGTGACGCAAATTTTTGTAAGAGGTTACTTGGAAACAAATTTGCTCATGTCCCGGCGATGTCAATGAGAATCGAACATTTAACTATATCATTTGGTTGTATCTTCTATTCACTGATTTGTATTCATCATGTTCAATGATTTCTGAATGCCCACTCTTTTCTTTTAGTTATATGTCATATCCAGAAATACTTTTCTCATTCTTGTTCAGAAAAAAAAAAAAATATATATATATATATTTCTTAGTGCATCGGAAATTAAATAAAAACATGTTTCTAATTTTTTTATATATATATATATATATATATATATATATATTATTTTTTTTTTATTTCTTAGACTTCTATAAAAATACAGAATCTCTTCAATGTAAAAAAATTTCAGAAACATTTCCGAAAGTAACGGAGACATCTGCTGCACGATACTAACGTAAAGGTTTCAGATTCGAGCAGAAAACTGTTTCGGTTATAATAAGGAACATTTCCGATGAAAAGTTTCTGAATATATCGGAAACCTTTCATTGCGGACCGGAAAGATTTCTGAATACATATGAAAACTTTCTGAAGACGAGGAAATGTTTCTGAATATACAGGAAACCTTTGATTACGGAACGGAAAGGTTTTTGAATATGTATGGAATCTTTCTGAAGACTAGGATTATTTTAAAATTCATATAAAAAACACAAATAATTGAACTAAAATTAATACTAATTGTACCAAGTTGCATACATATAATATAAAATCATTTAAAATGCATTAAATATCTCAAAAACACATTAAAAAACATTAAAAAATTTAAATAATTTTTTATGTATTTTTAATATATGTCTAATATATTTTAAATAATTTTATATTATATGTAATGCACCTGCAAGTAGTTTTAGTACATATATTTGCAATTTTTTATATGAATTTTGCTTATTTACTCAAGGTAAATTTAGCACTAGAATTTTAACTTTAATTTATTGAAGATTATTTTGTGAAAGGGGCTTAGTTTAGGGAAATGGATTTTGTGAAGAAGCCAATTTTATTAAATGAAATTTTATGAAGGAGTCTTATATGGAAGTTCGTTTATGAATCATCTATTTTTTTGAGTTTTTCTTTTTTTTAAATATATGATTAGTTTTATCCTTAAAAAAATAATCAATATTAGTATACCTTTTTCATAATGTAGATAAAATTTATTGCGTTTTAACTTCTTGCAGTGACAATGTTCTAACCATGCCGATTAACAGGTAACATTAAAGTTTCGTAACTGTATATTATTCTTGAAAATGGAACACTAAGTTCTTTTGAAAAGTTTATTATTTATTTTTTTAATCATTTATAGGATATTTTTACTTATTATTTTAGTTCTTTATTACTGTTTATTTCTTGCACAGACATTTGAATACATAATATCTTGTTGGAAGTAAGTTATAATAAAGAATAGTAAGTAAAAGTAATACTGTACATGATAAAAAAACATACCCAGAGTTATGGTCGTACCATCTTTAATAATAATGAATTTCTTAAGCTTTCAGAAGGTCCATTGATAATATCCAAGGTCAACATTTCTTGCACAATTTTGACACAATAAAGAAACCCCACAAAAAAAAAAAATATATATATTATATTGTTTTTTTTTAAATAAAAGCGAATTGAAATGCACGTGGCAAAGTTCCCTACGCCGCCATACTCATACAGGCGAGTTGGCTTCAGCACTTCCGGTTTCAGCGCATGGAGAAATAGTTGAGAAATATCTGGGAGCTCATGCGTTCAGGCGATTTCACTATTCCGCTGAAAGTAAAATCCAGCTTTCTGTAAGGTTTCGGGATGTTTCAGAAAATGAAAATAGCTCTCACATATTCGATAGTATCGGAAACGTTGCTTTTAGAATACTAAACGTTCCAATTATTGTTTACAGTGTAGCTACTAAACAAAAAACAATGTTGATAAACCTTTGCCCGGAGCAATGAGAAAGAAATATGAAAAGCTTGTTAACAAATCCGATGAAAGAATAAATTGTGAGTTAACTGAAAATGATTAGGCTTGAGCTGAAAAAAGTCCTTTTGTCCTGTAACTGAAGAAAATAGGTAGCTTACCTATTCATTGGTTTTAATATTTTAGATAGTTTTACTAGAAAAGATGAATCTAAAATGCAAGGAACCCGAATATAGAAGATTTCGCAGTTTTCGTCAGTACAGAATTTGAATGAGAATTTTGCAAAATTAGCCAGGCACAGCGAAATTGTCTTTGTTTTGTCATTCAAGGTGGGTATCTAAGTTGGCTTCATTGTTGTTGCCAAATTGTGCGATATTTTGCCAGGTGTCGCTAAGCTTAGTGAAAATGTGACGCTAGCATATATGATTGTATAGTTTCAAGACTCTGAGTTTCGGAACAATGGTAACAAAAAACGTACGTTAAATGTGGAACTTCTAAATGTCAACCTACGTTATAAAGCACAAATGTGTCACGGAATGCTAACGTTATAATGATGCTGGGAGCAATGTGTCTAAAAAGTATGATAGCTGAAACAATGAAGCTATTTTAATTAAAATTAAATCTCAATATTAATCGTATGGAGAAATTTCAAGTTTTAAACAGACATTTTGAGGTGTTTCAATGCACGAAACAGAAAAACTTTTTATTTTAATTGTACTACGGTTCAAGATGTATAGGTACGCCAAATTTCAGCCCAACAACTTAATTGGAAGTGAGTAAAATTAACGTTGCACGTTTCGAACCACACATGCAACGTGAATAAAATAAAATCTTGAAAGAATACTAGAATAATATTAAAACAATTATTCTAATTGGTAAACAAATCATATTAGATGTAAATTTCCAACTGGGCGAAAAATGTCCAGAAAAGGATTCGAACCCTGGACCTCCTGGTTGAAGTCGCCAGTGCTCTGCCATCTGAGCTATCCCGGACGATTCTGGGCGAACTTAGCTGGGTTAAAAAGTTCGACCAGAATCGTCCGGGATAGCTCAGATGGCAGAGCACTGGCGGCTTCAGTCAGGAGGTCCCGGGTTCGAATCCTGGTCCGGACATTTTTCGCCCAGTTGGAAATTTACATCTGAATTGAAAGAATACTCATAGAATCATAATAAATTTATTTTTTGAGTTCCCTTCATACATCGATTGACATGAACTTCGTAGATACTTTCAAAATTTTGTATCATAGATACCGTAATAAATGGTGTGTAAAGCATATATTTCATTTATAGGTACAGGCTAAAAAAATTAGATGAAATGTTTCGTAAATGGTAGAATTGAAAGTGGCGGAATTAACATTTACTATTTATATACAAGGACACAAAGCCATTTTGATATATCTAATGACCATCGCTCAATGACAGTAATTGTTTGAATTTCCCTTTAATCACTTAAGTGTGCCAAATTTTAGGTAAACAATTTAATCGTACGTGGGTAAAATTAACGTTTAACCTGCAAACTGAGTAAAATAAAACCTTGAAATAATACTCATAAAATAACAAGAAAATATATTATTCGAGTCTCCTTTGTCCATCGATTGCTATTAAATTCGTGTATATTTTCTCCTTTTTCTGTCACACATACCCTAATAAATGGTGTGTGAAGCGTATAATTCATTTATAGGTACACACTAAAAAAATAGATGCATTACCTTCTACGTTTTGTAAATAAGAGAATTGAAAATAGTGCGGTTAACATTTACTATCGATATTTGAGGACACAAAGCAATTTTGATACATTTGATGAGGGTGGCCAAATGACCGTAATTTATTAATTATATCTTTAATGTCTTAAAAATCAAATAAACAAACAACATTTTTCAAATGAAAATCAAATTTCAAATTGCTTAAAAGGCGCAAAGGCCAACATAGTGAAAAAGATTCCAAGCCGGGACCATCAGTATAGCGCACTGACGTTCTACCGACTAAACCACTTGGAACGACACACAGCTCGGAAAATTTCTCACTATTATAAGTTGGCAAGGCTACAAACGCAGCACAAGATGGAATATTTATCGTGAGCCACCGGCCTGGGGCTAACACGAAACATAATTAAATCCAGCATCGATAGAAACTATATTAATAAATGGAAATTATTCCAGAGAGAAATATTCGCCTTGGATACAATATTTCAAATGAAAATCAAATTTCAAAGTAATTGCTTAAAAGGCGCAAAGGCCAACATAGTGAAAAAGATTCCATGATTCCGAGTCCCAGCTTGGAATCTTTTTCACTATGTTGGCCTTTGCGCCTTTTATGCAATTACTTTGAAATTTGATTTTCATTTGAAATATGGTATCCAAGGCGAATATTTCTCTCTGGAATAATTTCCATTTATTAATATAGTTTCTATCGATGCTGGATTTAATTCTGTTTCGTGTTAGCCCCAGGCCGGTGGCTCACGATAAATATTCCATCTTGTGCTGCGTTTGTAGCCTTGCCAACTTATAATAGTGAGAAATTTCCCGAGCTGTGTATCGTTCCAAGTGGTTTAGTCGGTAGAACGTCAGTGCGCTATACTGATGGCCCGGGTTCGAGTCCCGGCTTGGAATCTTTTTCACTATGTTGGCCTTTGCGCCTTTTAAGCAATTACTTTGAAATTTGATTTTCATTTGAAATATTGTATCCAAGGCGAATATTTCTCTCTGGAATAATTTCCATTTATTAAACAAAAAACAACGTTTGAAGAATAAAATACATACGTTTTATTCTGACTGAAACACGTTTAAAGCGACCAATTTAAGAAAAATAGAAAATGTATGGAAAATGACTTTAGATCAGTTTACAAAAAAGTTGAGTTAAACAGCCTACTAAAGAAACAATGAAATTGTCAACAATCAATATTAAACATATAATTCTATAACACAAATAGAAAAGAATAATGATCAAACGGTATTGTTACAAAATGAAAACACTGTACCGGAAATTTAGCATTGTCGCGAAAAGAGAAAACCTAAGAAAATATAGATTAAAAATTTTAAAATAATAAGTAAAATTGGATTTGCACAAAGAATGTAAAAATATGTAAAATAATTATTAATTAGAAACAGAAATAACTAAAACATAAATTAATTATTCTGAAACAAGCTTTTTATTAAGGACATGCATATAAAATTTCAAAAATTAAAATTAAAAAATTGTAATTAGGCTTTAAATATAACTTAACGTGAAGTTATAGAATTTTGTTTTGAAAAAAAAAATGTCTAGGCAGAGAATTTTTTTAAGAAAAAAGAGTATAGGTATAATTAATGAATATATTTCAAGAAATGTAATTTTGCGGTTTCTAATGAAGTTATAGAATATTTTATTCATGCCGTTTAGAATAGTAATTATTTGCAAAATTTAATCTTTTTTTAATTTATTCTCCAAAATAATGTAAAGAATCATTTCACTTTAGCAAGATGTAAATTTATTTCCATGATTTTGTTTTCTTTATAAAAATACACATAATTAACATTTTTTATTTTAAATATTAATTTTTCACGAAGAAAACCTACGTATATACAATGTTATTTAAAATGTTTAATTAAATTAAACATGCTAAGAATATTTATGGATATTTTGAAATAAGTATCATAATTAAGGTAAAATTGTGTAGCTCTCCGTGCACGCTATAGCCTCCAAGGTAGAGCACCTGTATAAATTCCACAGTTTAACAAGTGAAGCCAGATGAAAAGAAAAGTATGTAGTGGGATTGCATTAGGTGTGTGTACATCCATTTGTGATTTTTTGCGGATCAACCAGAAATCAAATAATTGGACAAGTATAAACTTGCGGTAAATTTTCGCGTGCAGATAAAAAGTTTATGAAATAATATGAATGACTATATGCTTTCTTTCAAACTAGATAAAGTAAATTCTGTGTTACATTATTACTGCTGCAAAGTTCTTAACTTATATAATCATATTTATTGGATTTATGGTAAGAGTTTAATTGGAATTATTGGAAAAAAATCCGATATCGTCCTTAAACTAGATTGCGCTAGTAACCTCTTAAAATTTAATGTTTCCCTAAAATTGTGTGAATTATTGTTACAAGCATTTTTGTATTGATCATTACAATAAAATTCTATGCAAAAATATTCACAATATAGTTGCATTCGTCAGTAAAAAAAAATAGAAGCAGGAGGCGTCCTTTTGTCATTTCAATAGGTAGCCTTGAATATGCACATTGTTACTTGTCATTTATTTTGAAGTATTCTCAATGACTTAAAAATTTTCATGAAATGTATATATCCCTCTGCTCTTGATTTAAAAGACAAGCATAATTTCTATATAAATGTAAGATAAAGCCAGGAGATATGGCGCGGTCGAAGAGATTACACACAAAGACGATTGAGGGGGGGGGGGGGGGTGTAGGAGTAGAGGTATCCAGCAGCCACTCCAGATTATTGTACAACAACAGTAGTGGAGTGTCTAATTGAATGTGCACGTTAAATGTTTCGAGTGACTAGGATACCCAGGTCGAAATTCATGCTGGCATTTGTTTGCTAGACAAGCATTGAATGCTGTATCCCAGCAAAGTAAAATAACATAAGTAATATAACATTTTTCTTTACAGTGTACAGATAAAATTCTAGTAAGAATACAAATTTCTGTAGCTTTTACAAAAACTAGTTTTGTAGATTTATATTCTTTTCTTTACAGTGTACTAAGGATTCAATAAATGTACAGTCGTGGAAAAAAAGTAAACACCCTCTACTAACTCCTCAACAAATTATTGTAGAAGAAAGTTACTGGTACCTAACGATTGGAAATAAAGTCTACTTTAAAATGATGTATATAACATTTGCTTAGGGGGGCATTTACATATTAAAACGAACCATAACTTTGTTTTTTTTCAATAGCAGTACACAATTCTGACAGCATAAATGAACTCTACACCCTTCAATTAGTCTAAAAACAAATTTTTATGCAATTCGTACCATACGTTTCCGAGAAATTAATTATTATAAAACGAGCGTATTTTAAGGGTTGTATCCAAATTGAAGTTCGGTACTCGATTTTTGACCGAGAGAGCTCCCTTCTTGATCAAGGCTCCTTAAGCAGTCAATTAAGCCTGTTAGATTACACGATAGCATAAAAAATTTCAAAATATTTAGTCACTTCTATCATAGACGGCCCCTTAAACCATCATTTTGCCGTTTTTTTAAGCATAATTTGAAAACTACTTGGAAGAAAAATGTGAAACTTTGGATTTTTATAAAGCGGGACTTAATAAATCTGAATCCATCAAAAAAATTGTAGGTTGCAATTCATAATTTTTTTTAATATTAATTTTATAATTCATAATTCATATCAGAAAATTATAAAAATTGCAAATCCAACGTATTTATGTTTGGGTATATTAGTATTATTACATACAAAAAATTAGAGCATTTGAATCATAATTTCAGAAGTTATAAATAAAAATATGTAAATGTAATTTAACATTTGAGGCACTAAATTTTGAATGTTTATAATTCAAAAACTTATCATTCAAATGACTTGAAATTTGGTGTCTGAACCGAAGATTTTGAAATATCTCGTTAAAATTGGGTATTGCCATTGCAAAAAATATAGTTTGGATTCGTTTTAATATGTATATGGCCCCTTAAGCAAATTTTATATACGTCATTTAAAAGTGGACTTTATTTCCAATCGTTCGGTACCAGTAACTTTTGTCTACGATAATTTGTTGAGGAGTTAGTAGGGAGTGTTTACTTTTTTTTTTTTTTTCCACGACTGTACAAAGCTTAATACTTTTTATAAATATTAGTTAATTTAGTAAGAGATTGTTTAAATGAGACGTCTTCATTAAAAAATATTTCATATACATATTAATGACGACCATAAAATCCCCCTTTTTTTAATGAAACACAGTTTTAATTATTCCTAAAGTATAGTTTATCATTTACATTAATTTATTTTATTATAAAAATAAGTCATACTTGTTTTTAGAATTAAAAATAAGTTGTACTTATTTTTAGAACTGAAATTGAAAGTCCATCTTTATATTTGACTTCTAACTCACAGATGAAATATGAGACCTTATGTTAGTAAAAGATTATTTTTCACTAAGAGAAAACACGCGTGTTGAACTCATATTGAATACAAATAAGGGAACAGAAAATAGCAGTGTCAGAAGCTTTTTTTGTTTATACGTGGATATAAATCTAAATTTTTCGGTTGAAAAAGGCTAAAATTGCACGTTTTTTTCCAATATCTGATTTTTAACTTTACAATTAATTGATAGATGATTTAGATTGATAGATAATTCTAAAGTTTCATACTTGCTAGTTTTATTGAAACTGAATGCATCGAAATTACTTTGGATAAAAAGTAAATGTAGCACCAAATAAGTATCTATTTTATTAAGAAAATTATATATTTTCTAAAGGAATTCAGTCAATGGAATTCATAATATTTATTAAGTAATATCTCTTTCAAGATTTTAAGTCTTATTTTACCTAAAGGCGGCTTTTATGCTTAATGAAACAAATACTGAACTGATAAAAAATACATTAGTGACGTTATCAGTCTACAAAAAATATATCTTTAAAAAAACGGAATACACTGTTAGCGAGATGAAAAAAAAATGATTTTTTGTTTTAATTAATAAACGAAATTATGACACATTTTATAAACTAAAAATCTATAAAGTTAGTAAGCATTTTCTTGTCTTCTTAAGCATCTCGAGAACTTTTTATGTAACGGCAACAACAAAAATTCATGTAACAGATACACGTTTGTACTGTAAATCAAAAAATCTGTAAGGTTACTAACAATTACTTGGTAAAACTAGTGTTATAGTTTTACATCTTTTTACGTACAGTTTACAGATAAAATTTTAGTAAGCATACAGATTGCTGCAACTTTACATCTGTAGAATTACATTTTTTTTTTTTTTTTTTTTTTTTTTTTTTTTTTTTTATTGTGTATACATGTTTCAATATATTCAGAACGCCGTGAAAACAGTATAAAAAACCCTGAACCAAAACTTTTTTATAACATATTACATCAATATATAATGCAAACTCAGACTAATTTGTCTGTATTTCGAATAAATTAGCCTCTCTAGACTCTCCAACAGATTTTAAAGTTAAATTAACGATTCTGCTATCACGTATGTACGCAATGTTCCATAATTCATGTTACTTTCGATTAAAAGAAATATATGGACATGTTCGACTCTGACAGGTCTAATTTTTTAATATTGAGACACACAATATAAAGAAAATGAATGACAGCAGACAGTAATTGTACTTTTTTAAAGATAGGAAATTTTTATATAAAAGTTTCATTATACTCAAAAAGTTATGGAAATACAAATTTGAAACAATATCCAATTCCTAAGCAATAAAGGTATATGACTAAACAGCGAAAAACACAAGAATGAAAACTCATGCATTCGACATAGATTAAAAAACACTTTCCAATAGTATCAGACTGTTTAAAAATTCAGTTTTTAAAAGAATGAAATTAGACACTTAAAGAAACAATTTTAAATTCTTATGACTCAGTAAAAACGATTTTTTCAATTGCTGTACATATCCGGTTGTGTGTTCCAATTCTCCTGCGAAGCCCTGTATCTGAACTGCATTGTTTATACACACTACATAGTACCTAGTACTAAGAAATAGTTAAGTTTAGAAATATATACCACAGTTTAAAATGGTAGGATTCGTCGATCATAATCCGTCTTGCAAACGATTTTTTGAGTGTCTATGAATCAGTGTTGGGTACGCTCACAAAAAAAAACGAACTAATTCAAACTCAAACTCAATTTCTCAAAAATGAGTCAAGTTCACGTTCAAATTCAAAATTTTTCAAACGAACTCGTTCAACTCAAACTCATCTATGAAAGTGAGCGAAGTTCACTAAAAACTCGTTTTTAAAAAATATATATATTCGAAATTTATCGTCGAAATTTACAAAATTTTGTGAACTAATCTTTTGGTTATTCGATGTAAGGGTCTTCATGGGCACGGCCCAATATTCCTTCCCGACGCTTCGGTCCGAGCTTGGTTTAGAGATTACTTTTTTTTAGAGGTTCGGACCGAGATAGGCCGGGACTGGATTTATTGTCCGGCCTAACTCGTGCTGGACTGCATTCATCTTTAGGTCTAAACAGGCAGAAATTTCCTGCCCCAGTTCCAACCCAGCTCATATGAAGATCATTGGACCGGCACGGCTCTTGCCTATCCAGTAAAAATATGAGTAAAATTTGGACCAGCCCAATTTTTCTTATAACTGTTGATTTCTTTTCACAATTGCATTAAAACATAATTTACTTTCCTTTCATTTCGGATTCGGGTTGGGTTGCTGGTCGCCGAAAATTATTTTGGTGCGTTCGGGTCGAGTTGCGTGTTGCGGATTGATTTCAAATAGAATTTTCGGGTTCGAGTCTAGCAGCACTCGACCCGCGCAAGGCTTTATTTCTGATGATCTGAAAAAAAAAAAAAAATAGTAAAATTTACTCGTCGTAATGGCGCAAAAGATAAAAAAATTAAATAAGCACCAAGAAAGAGAAATTTGCGCCCTGAACACCCCGTGGAAGAAAATTTTTAATTATGTCTTTCTTTTTACGTTTAACCGTTTAAAATGTATCTTAAACCGGCACTTCAGGAGGGCAATAACAGTGTTGAGCGGGTCGGGTTGTATACTCGACCCGAACCTGAAATTTTCATTTGCAGTCAAGTCGAACATCAACCCGACCCGAAACCATACCCAAAAAAATTTCGACTCGCAACCCGACAAAAAAAATTTCGATGACCCGCAACCGCACATCCGCACCTGATCCGAACGTGAGATTCTTCAACTGGCAACCCGAACCGAATCCAAAATGAAAAGGAAGTAAATCTTGTTTTACTGCAATCATTGAAAATAATCTATAATTACATGTTTAATAAAAATTTTATATTTTATATAAACAAATGTACATATCTATATTTTTTAATAGTCAAAAAACCTATGAATAAGCAAACACCTCAGGATCGTTGAATAGAGTCCTGCATCGGATCGGGTTATACTTTATTTTTTCGGGACGGGGTTACTCGAATTTTCTTTCTGTGGGTTGGGTTCCCTCTAGAATAATTCTTATGAGACAGATTTAAGTTTTTTGCTAATCAGGTTGTTGGGATTTCCTCTAAATGTTTAGAAGAATTATTTCCCAGAGGAAAATACAGATGTATATCAATATGAATGAGTATATATTCAATTACTGCCTAAGAAATAAAATGTAGATGAGAAATGCAGTGGTAGATTATTCTTCCTTTGCGATATAGTTAAGAACTATTTTTTCTTATCTCGTAATATTGAAAATATTAAAAATCGTTTTTTACATACACAAAACACTTATATAGTGCTTGTGATAGTTTATGCACACGTTTATATATTACATGTGTATAGATTGTAAGATGTCCAGTATTAAGCGGTAAAACCGTTACAATACAAATATGTAATTGTGTTAAAAGTTGAAAAATTTGCTAAATAGAGATGTATGCTTTTTGTACGTAGGGACGCTATTATTCGCTGTGTAGGTCTTATTGCATATAGATTTTTAAACTTTATTTTCGACATTCCTTTGAAAAATCCGGTCTACCCGAACCCGACATGCAAGAATGAAAATCCAATCTGAAACCGACCCGAACCAGAAGTCAACCTCTAAGGCCAAGGCCTCTGAAGCGGTTAGAGCCTTCTTAAGTGTTTAAAAGCAGAGCCTTCTTAACATTATACAGGCCATAAACAGTGTTGCTAAATCTGACGGATTTTTTATTCAGAAATTTCGAGTTCAAACGGTAAAATTTTAATACTAAATTTCCTTCATTTTATTCACGAAATATTTATACTTATAATAATAAAAAATAACTAACTATTAAAACTTTTTGGGAAGAATTTAGAATTTCTTAATAATAGGTTTTATAAATGACGCATAAATACATCAGCAGCCTGTGTGTAGATATTTATTTTTACGTCGACATGTTTAAAATTTTGTCTTCTGGGAGTTCTGATAAATTAAAATTACTATTACAGTCTCTTTTTTCTGTTTATGATCTTCATTTTTAAAAAAAAGTTCCATAGGCTACATAGTCTAAGCACGCATCCGTTTCAAAATACTAATTCTCCTATATTTCTTTCAATGTCCTATTGTAAACAATATTGATTTTTTAATGAATTTCTATTTGTATGTAAATATCTGAATTATTATTAATATCATTAACCCATTTACACGGCTTGAAGACTTAAAAATATGAAAAACTGTATACAGGAAAACCTTCTAAGACGGAATCACATACAAGAGAAAAAAAAAATCATTATACTTAGGTTTCTTTTTTAGCAAGCCCGTCGTCTCTTGCAAATGTATTATGCTTTTTCAAACAGATTATTACATCCATTAGTACATATTTTGCCGCCAATCAAGAAATTTTCCAGTTTAATTTCAGTTCTTTTTTTTTTTTTTTTTAATATATACATTTTAATTCGTAATTTAAGTTATACCAAGTAATTTTAGGACTGGGAAACTGGCTTCAGAAAAAAAAACCATTCTTACAAATCCGTTGATCAATGGATACACAAACTCCCCCCAATGAAATTTACTTGATCAAAGGCTAATTTAGGTCATAGCATCACTGGGTATTATGAGAAACAATAAGGATTAAACTGGGGTAATTAATGTTGAATCTAACGAAGGATAACTATATTACTTAACAGTAGAAAAAGTGTATATTCTTTATAATTTTATGGAAATAATTATCCATCCCGACTTACAGAAAGCCAATTTGATATGTTTAAGGTAAAAAAAAAAAAAAAAAAAAAAAAAAAAAAAAATCTAATTTTTTTTATTGAACCAAATTTCCTAAATTGAAAAAAATAATAAATTTTAAAAAGCAGATTGACAAGGATAATGATTTCCTTTTTTATACAAAATATGTATGAATTACTAGTACCTACAGTTAAAACTATGCTATTAGTAATTTAGATTTATCAAAATCCATGTTTTACTACTAGCATCTAAGTGTTTCTAATATTAACAAAGTAAATCAACCTTTTACCATTTATAAAGATTTAAAAAAAAAATCGATTTTAAAGCGTGTTTAGTTTTATTTCTGTTATTTATTTATTTATTTATTTTTTTAATGTGTATTTAAACTAAAATTTTGATGTTCGGCCTGAAATTTGACAGAATATTCATTTCCAAATCACTAATCTTTACATCCTATTAAGGATGTTCTCAAATCCAAAAGAGCAACTTTCTGACATAAGTTTTAATTTATTTTTGTTCAAAAATGCATGAAACTAGCTAGCGTTGTTCAGAAACTATGTAATTCAGCTGTTTTTTTTTCCATTTTTTCGGAAACGCAAATAGATCTTTCAGAAAATAGCGCCAAAGTGGGCGTTTTAAACCGAATTTCCGCGCGAAGGAAGAAAGAAAACTCAAAAGCGGGCGAAAAAAGTGTTTGTCACGTGATCAAAATCGCTTCTAACTCAATAGGTAATTGATTAATCAAAAAATGGAAAAAACGGTTCAATTCCAAATCGCTTCCATGGTCAGGCTTTCCAATTTTATACCTTTCCGTTAAAAAATGAATTTGTAAATGTGTCAAAACGTTTTGCGCTTGTTGAGCAGAGCAGTTAAGAACAGACTTAAGGGCTTAGTACAATTTGGGTTAAAAATGATACTCAGATTACGTTAGTCATTTTCCGAAATAACAATAACTTCTTTTTAAAAAAATCCTATAAATATTATAATTTAATCATACTTAGTTATATTAAGTATGTAAAATGATATAAAAAAGGTGCTTCACATATGATATTTTTAAATATTGTTAATCATATTTTAAAAGGAAATAATTTGGAAATTATATTCTAAAATTATATATTATATATTCTTTCATATTCATATTCTCATTCATATTATTTGATTAAAGATAAGAATAGGAATGGAAATAGAAAGTTTTTACAATTGTTCTGTGATAAAACATAGTAATAATTATTTATTCTGTGGAGCCATCGAGAGCATGTGTTGACAATATCTCTCCCCTCTCCCCAAACGTAGACATTATGTTGCTGAGTAAAAAAAAAATATCAATAAAAATTCTTATTTGTATCGAAAGACTTGTTTACAGATGTAACAACACGAGAAATTGTTTCCCACACGCAAATTCATGGAACTGAACACCCACATAGCCATTTAGCCTAGGGTCTCCTAGATAACAGCCGTTTGGCCACCTATGGTGAGTATGAAAATGTCGCTGATAAGAAAGTACAAAAGCAAGCCCTACTTTGTACAAGACGGTGACAAATATAATGAAAGTCATGCCCCGATTGCAACTGTTCTTCGGTTTTTAAACGACAGTTGTTCTTTAAAGTAAGGAAAAGATTGCAATTAAAATAAGACTTATAATGTGCAGAATTTTTCTTTTCAATTAAGTGAATCAGTGTTTTTAATAGATATTTTTTTGCATTTTACCTCATTTATTTTTTTAACTTTCTTTTTAATTACTTGCTCTGTTTTGTAAAATTTCTCAAGGATATTTGAAAGAAACAGCAGTAAATAATACAAAACAATGTTAGATCTAATTGTTGTTGTAGCCAAAAATTTTAAGAACTTTATATATTTAAAAAAATCATTCTTTTCCTATAGACTATGTAAGTGAAAAAATAATACAATATAGCTTAAATTTATAATAAAAATGCTCATACTAATAAGTGTACAAGTACATGCATTATATTCAGTAATAAAACCTCACAATCCCTATTTTAAACATACACACACACACGCACACACACACATACATATATATATATATATATATATATATACTTACACACACACATATATATATATATATATACTTACATATAATTTACTTATACATAATTTATATTTATTATATTTACAGACAGAGAGACAAAGAAATGAAAACAAAAAAATTCTATGCTTGCCAACGCGAAACTTTCCATGGAAGCCTTTTTAAACATAAAAACACGAAATTTGCAGGCATTGTTTTAGAAGTGATTTGTAATTCAATAGCATTTTTAAATTTTCGATAAATATGTTACATTTTGAGTTATAAGGAACTGTTGTTTCCTGAAGCCCTTTGTCCGGCTGTCGCCGTCGCTTCAGGAAAGTCGATGTAAAACGCCAACTTTGACAGCATTTTCTTTGTATGATCCTTCGACTTTATCAAAAAATGGGCAAGCTGTTTGCTTTCACAGTTTCTGATAAAGAGCACCTACACAATTAAAATTACTTAGATGATATTAAAGTTAGTGTAATAAACCCCCAAAAATTCGTTTCTAAAAGTTTTAGACTAACTCAAAATCATTTATTTAAAAAAATCCCTCACTTATTCCTTAAAGCAGGGCCGAAACTAGACTTTTTTTGTACCCGGGGCAAAAATGGATTTTGGCGCCCCCTCTTTCGCAAAGTATATTTACAAAGAGAATTTTACTAATTTTCTGATAGCCGACTTATTTTAAAATTTAAAATATGTAATCATAAAATATGTAATACTACGTAATCTACAATGGCGGATCCATGGCGGAGGTCACGGGGTCATGACTCCCCCCCCCCTTCCTCTAAACATCAACAAACATAGTCTAAAGATCATTTTTAAAATGAAATATACAGTAGAGTCCCGATTATCCGAGTCCCGCTTAACCGAGTTTCTGCTTTAACCAAGTTATTTTCTTCTGATGGACAGATGGCTTCCATTATTATGAAACAGAAAAAAAATTATGGCCATTTTTTTTTTCCCATTCTGACCAGAAAATCAGAGTTCTAACTTTTTACGACTGCTCTTTCATCTTCACCTAACACTTCATTTATAATGGAAGCCATCTATCCACATCAGAAGAAAATGATCCATTCCAAAGTTGTAATCCTTCATTTGGCACCACTACGTTCTGGCGCCCGGGGCACATGCCCCCTCTCCCCCCCCCCCCCCCTAGTTTCGGCCCTGCCTTAAAGCACGTAAATGAGGTCTTTTTCAACAGAAAAAATGTGTAAAATGTATTCAATAATTTAAAATTTTAATAAAAATAAACATCCGAATTTTCAGTTTGAAAATTTTAAGAACAAGCGCTTTCTCTTAACCTTTTCGGGTTTGGTGTACTATTAGTAGTACATATCTTTTCATCGAGTATTATTTCGCTTTAATTACTTTTGTTACTATCTACATATAATAGTGATAGTATATGGCCATGCCTTTTTTATTATGACTTCATTTATGCTTTGACATTTAGTATATATAACAATAATAATAAAAGTTTGCTTAATTCTCCTTGCAGCGTTGGCGATTCCTTTATTTTATACATATATTTTACTCTTTAAATTTAAAATATGAGTTACTTTTCTGAACGAATCAGGTGTGAAACTCAAAAAACATTAGAAAGTTGCAATATCTGCTAAACCCTGTGGTAATACGATATTTTCCAAACCTCTACAAAAACTCTTCCTTAACCTATTATTATATAAACATGAATTGAAATAGTACACAAAATAAGTATATTCATTTGATTTCAGACAATGAGATAATCCTTATACTTCAGTAAATCTATTTGGATTGCTAAGATTAACATTATTAAAGTAAAAGTAATTTTGCTATGAAAACTGGAAAAAAAAAATTGGACCCGAAAGGGAACCTTGGCTTTGAAGCAGGAATGTCCAAACTTTCTGTTTCGTCCGACCACATATGTGAGGAAATGTTTGTTTCGAGCCTCACGTGTACAGCGTACTCTTCTGGTTTCCACCAGAGATTTTCGAGAAAATACTTAAAGAAAAAGAAAGACTTCTAAAGAAGATTTGCATCTGGACTAATACCTTAGCCATTTGCGCTTATAGCCTTCCCCCCCCCCCCCGCACTCACGAGAGTTAGGACATTTTTCTATAAAAATCTAGGGCTCGAAAATGTCTCTTCCACCGGGACTAATTTAAGGAGTCGGGGGTCTCATCATAAATTAATTAGTGTGGCCTGAGACAGTTTTTTCTTTGCTTCAGATTATTACACAATCAATTTAATAATTTAAAATATGTAATAAAAAAGTACGTAATACTGAATTACGTAATCAACTTTGTCAAATATTGATTCATGACCTTGAAAACGAAATCCAAAGGAACCGAAAAAAATCCGCTTTATACAGCTTTCGATCTTAGCAGGTATAATTGTTGGTATTTTTTCTGTTGGGAACATGTAATTTTTTCATTTAAGACCGGATTCCATTATAGACAGATTTCATTTTCACAGATTTTACGGTACTTAGTGATATGAATCACATTATCTTAAAAGACTACATTAGTCACGTGAAGAAACCAAACTCGCAAACTAATGTTAAACCTATGGGAGCACTCTTTTCAAATTTCTCGCTTGCATTTTAATATTTTTAAATGATTTTTTTCTGTCTGGGATAGCAGAAATTGATCCCTAACCGGATTCGTGTTTACTTTTTCGATTTTGGTTGCAGATATTTTTTTTTTTATATATAAAGTTACTTATATTTTTGAAACCGGTTCAGAAAATGAAAGTAGCCTCATAAAAAAGAAAAAAAAAACTGCAACCAAAACCGAAAGCGTACAAACTAACGACGTTAAAAATCAACTTTGAAAATAATGCTCCCATAGATTTAACATTAGCAAGCGAGTTTCTCAGCGTGACTAGTGTAAGTTCTTAAGAACTCAAAAACCAATCTTCATTTGGCGCCTCGTTCGTTTTCCGTTCTGGCGCCCGGGACACATGCCCCCCCACAAAATTCGTGGTACAGGAAAGAAATACTTTCATGGGCGATTGTTCGGAGCATTTCGGCATGGATTTCGTTATTTTTAAAAAGAGAAGGACGCATTTTGCCGATTTTAAAAAAGACAGATCGTTGCATCCTTCAAAAATGGTCTAGAGCAAACACTATCTATATTCTTTAATATACTCAAATATAGTAAAATCCCTGAATAGCAGATACTTCGGGATCGTTGAATATTCTTGGATCGGATCGGGATGTATCTTTTTATTTTTGGGACGGGGTTACTCCAATTTCATTTCTGTAGGTTGGATTCACTCTAGAATAATTCTTATGAGACATGCACATCCTACTACATTTCTTTCTATATGTTTCATTGTAACTAGATTGATTTTTTAATGGATCTCTCTTTGTATGTAAATATCTGAATTATTATTAATGCCATTAATCCATTTACACGGCTTGGAAACTTAAAAATCTGAAAAATTCTACATCGAAAACCTTCTAAGACGGAATCGCATAGGAGAGGAAAAAATCGTTATAGTTAAGTTCCTTTTTTATAAGGTCTGTCATCTCTTGCAAATGTATTATTTATTTTCAAACGGATTATTATATCCATTTTGCACCGAACAAGAATTTTTTCCGTTTAAAACAGGATTTCGTCATACACAGATTCTTATAATATGTTTTACAGCACTGTATCCCTAACCCCTAGAAATGCATATGTACTATTCTTTAAAGATAATTTTAATTTAAAAATCATGTATTTTCGGCAAAAATTGTTGACCCAAGGAGGTTGTTCATTAAACAGATTTTTGCACGAGTCAGACGGGGATGGGTCAATGATTTTCATACAAACAGGGTTGTGACCGGACCAGAAAATTTCGATCGCTGTAGACTTCTAGGAAGAATAAAGCACACACTCAGAAATAAGTCAGGTTCGGCCCGGCCAGAGCCTCCAGAGAAAGTCAGACCCGGGCACGACCCAGAAAAACTGATGATCAGACTCGACCCATACCGACTCCGTGTAGGCCTCTAAATGGCATTTGAATGGGAAAAACGGCTGGAAATTTTTAAAATAAATTATGAAAAAAATTGAGTTTGAGTTGTAAATTTCGTTCAAACTCACAGATTTTTTGAACTTCCGTTCAGCTCACGTTCATTTATCAAAAAGTGAGTCAAGTTCAACTCAAAGTTCACAGATAGTGAACTAAGTTCGTGAGTTTTCGTTCAATGAACGCGCTCATACCCAACACTGCTATGAATGAACTGTAAATGCTATGCACTCTATAATCTATGAAATCGTGCTCTATTACACCTGAGATCATATACCATATCAATTCTATTACGTTTAAAGTACGTAACCTCATTTAAATGCTTCGAAAGCGTATCTGTCCCATATATCATGATATAACCGAATTTTCTTTTGCGCCACCATAAATGGAGTATAAATGCTAATTTTTCTATGATCTACAGAGAGTATGTTATAGGCATTATAATGATGTGTATGAATGTCATTATGTTTGAATTACTGTAACATGATTAAACACCAACGCAAACTGTTTTCAACCATTGACCGTAATGTAATGAAATTATCTTGTGTATCCCAGTAAATGAACTATAAATGCTATACATAATATTTTGTACACGGAAATTGTATAGTAATCATCAATACTACATAAAAGTTTCATGGAAATAAAAGTATATTTACCAGAGTTAGAGGAAGGAGAGACGACCAGACAAACGACCGTAATGTAATGGAATTATCTTGTGTATCCCAGTAAATGAACTATAAATGCTATACATAATATTTTGTACACAAAAATATAATCTTAGAAGAAATATTATTTTATTTAATCGGAACATTTTTGCGATTTAACAGAACAACATTTTCTCTAAGATTGTACTGGTATGCAAAAAAGTCGGAAATCTCATCCCTATACAAATCATATATATTTTATACGCTGATGCATTCTCAACTGTGTAAATTATGAAAACCAGAAGCATTTGTAAATTAGAAACCAGATTTAAGAAGGAAAAAATATGTCCGTTAAAATAAAGAATTTATTTTTTTCATTCATTTACTTATTTACTTTGTTAGTTGTAGTTGTGCTATATTATTTACGGTAAAGTGAGCTCACAGCTTAAATCGTGTTAAGATATTCATTCCAGATTTCTCATTTCTGTTAAAATTTATTAATATGACAGCATCGGACGCGGGTTCATAAAGAAACTCGTATTTTAATACAGATTTGAAAAAAAAATATTTAAAAGTCTAATAAATTATTATTTGTTAAACTTAAAATTTTATTATTTAAATATTTTTATACTTCAGATTGAAATTTTTTGAATACAAATTACAATTGGTGAATAAAGTTTATTAAATTAAATGAATTACCATTAGTGAATAAAGTTTGTTAAATTAGATGAATGTTTTTATGAAATTAACAGCAAGTTAATAAATGATTACAAACTTAAACGACAAATTAATGAATCATCAACAAACATATTATTTAAACAATTTAAATCAGTGTAGTTAGATTGATATATTATTACACTAATAATTGAATCACAATGTATTAGAATTATGAATAAAATAATAAGGATATTAAATCTATGGAGTACTCCATAGATTTAATATCATTATTATTTAATTAATTTTGTAATACATCAGTTTAATATAATAGTACTATTATATTAAACTGATGTATTACAAAATTAATTAATAATATTATTTAATATATATAGAAAAATTAGTACACATAAATTTTAAAAGACCAAAAAAATATGTTTTTTATTTAAAAAATAAATCTTTAGAATCATTAGTCTATAGAATTTCTGTAAGTTTTATTGTGTTCTGTAGAAAAATTGTTCCATAGAAAAAAAATTCTAACGAATTTTATAGAAACATTTCCTTTAGAAAGAGTATTATATAGAACTCTTCAAAACTCTATAGAAACAGCATTCTATAGAAAGGTTATTCTATAGAAGTAAAGAATTCTATAGAGTTCTATACAGCTCTATGAACTATTTTCGTAAGGGTTAACCACTTGGCCAGAGATATCGGTAAGTAAATGTTTGTCGTTGAAGATAAATGATAGATGGGAAAATTAGAATTTTGAAGTGTTTTTATTTTATTATTTTTTTTATCGCGATTGTCTTACGTGCATTCATTTAAAAATTAATTTAATATTTAAATGAATGAAAGAAATATCCTAGCAAATTTGTTAAAGCAAATGAATTGTTTTTTCTTATAAATTTAAGAATAATTAAGTATGAAAAATATTTTTAGAGGTTTTGTTCAGTTAATCTAATTTTCCTATTAGGAATTATAATGTAATTACATGCGTTGCGTTAATTTATAAAATATATATTTTTAACATGGAAAAAATTATTTTAATATATAAAAAGTTGGTAATTAATAACTTTTAATTAGAATAAGAATTCATTTTATGTCGTTTTGATGATTTAAAATAGAACATATGTTTAATGAGTATGTTGCAATTTTAATTTGTTACTTATCAATATTTTTTATTTAATATATATATATTAATTTACGTTTTTTTGGAAGATAATTTTTAAGTGGGGGATATTTCTGAATTGTTCTTATAAATTTAAGAATGCTTATTAAATAAAATAAGTGAATTCCAGAGGTTTTTCTGTTAATACAATTTTATCTTTAGGAATTATAATGTAATATAATCTGTTAATTCCAGAAATATATATTTGTAACATAGAAAAACTAATTTTTAAAAAAAATAAGTTGGTAATTAATCACTTTTAATTAGAATAAGAGTTCATTTTTTTGTCATTGGATGATTTAATGCGGAATATATTTTTAGTGATTATGTAGCAATAATGTTTCTTTTACTTATCAACATTTTTTAATCATCTGATAAAATAGAAATATTAATTTATCTTTTTTATTTATTTATTTATTTTTTTTTTTTTTTTGGTTAATATTTTTTTACAAGTGGGAGATTTCTGAATCTTTCTTTTAAATTTTAATGCTAAAAAGTTAGGTAGATTTTTTTTCTTTTATATAGATTTTTAAATAATTTTAAGCGCTTTTTAATAATTTAATTTTTAAATAAAATAAGAGACATAGCTACTAGTTTTCTACGATTAAGTTTATAATGAATAATAATTTTAAGGAGCGATTTAAAAAACTCTTTTGATGATTCAAATAATTGTAAGTCCTTTTTAAAATGAATTTAATAGCAAATTTTTTTTAAATAAATAAATGTAGGCTACTTTTGACCTTTTTTTTGTTTATCACTGTTACAATTTTACATGAAATATACATATCTTATCAAAAATCAAACTCAAACAAAATTAAGAAAAAGAAAAAAAAAAATGTCGGCTACGACCAAAAATTCAGAATTCGGACCAATGTTGGCAATTGTAATCGGGTCACTATCAGAAATCACATATCGGTCCTGCGTCAGTTGCCGGTATAAGTCGCTTGCCGATATATAACCATAAGGGAACCGATTACAGTAACCGGCAGTAGAAAAATAAGATTCTTGAGTTTCAGTTGCCGACATGCTGCCGACACTTCACCGAAACCATTGTGCCCATGCCGACTCTTAACCGTCACAGCCGGCTGCGGTCCGATCGTGTGCTGAAAGGTATGTGTTTGCTGGGAGCATACCGTGACACTAGATAATTTTATCTAATAAGGGGGCCACCAAACATGATGTTCACCGATTTTGATGAATTTAAAGTATATTATAGAGTTTTTATCCATAATTATTCTGGTGACAGGAATTCTTCAAATGGGCTTTAGATCTCCAGAAATTGGGGGTGGCAGTTCAGCATACGTTTCAAATACTCATTAATTTACAACTTTCAACGAGTAATTCGTGGCGTGACCGCAGAGGGCTCGTAATAAATTTAATATTTTTCACAATTTACAATTTTTGTTTTGCAGTAATGAGAGATTTTGTTTTCGGTATACAAGATTCAAACTTAAATTTATGGAGACGTCTTAATGTTCTCGATGTATAAACTTCAACTCCTTCTTCTTTCCATTTTCGGTGCAAGAATTGCACACTTTTAAAACGGTTTTTCTTAACTATACGCTTCAACTTCCTGCCAGCTCTAGCAGATGCGTTTGGTTTTCGACCTCCATTTGAGCGATTATTCTGAAATTTTTCATTTTTTTTAATATTGTGTTAGTATTTTACTAACGCTTGATTGCGAACAATGTAAATAATTCCCTATATAACATTGATTTTTACTCTGCCGATACAAATCAACCATACGAAGTTTAATAGATTCAGGAATATCACCCACACGACCCGTTTTAAGACGAAAAAGCAAACAAACTGTAAAAAGAACACCGATTTTAAATAAAATTGTCTGAATTTAACCAATGATGCCACCAGTTATGAATTGGTGATAATTAAAGGAGAATTAATGCGAAATATTCTAATATTTTGAACCACTTGAATAAATATTCTAACATTTTGACTTTTCAAAATAATTTTTTTTCAATTAATATTTTCAAAAATGATATTAATTTTAAGATAATAAATCATTTTAATCAACAATAAGTTCTTAACAAAAATATGGTTTGCATATTTGCATTAAAAGATGTTAAATTACCAAACGATATTTCCAGTTTCTGAAAAAAAAAGTAATTATCCTAATATTTTGAATATGAGCTGTATATATATATATATATATATATATATATGATGTATTATTTCTAAACTTTCATTAAAATATAAAAATATATAGAGGTAAGTAATAATTAAAAAAAAAATATCTAGCACAAAATAGATTAGATATTTGTCAGTAAAAATGAATAATGAGATAAGATATAGATTTTCATGAAAAAAATTCGTAAACGAAATTGTAAATTTTTTTAGGAATATAAAAAAAAAAAAAAAAAATCAAAGTTGCAGCAATTCAGAGCAATGCTTAAAAGTTGTAAAGCGTCAAATCATAAAATTAATAGTAATAAAAAAGTCTATAGGTAGCATCTAACACGTGCCATCCAGCTGGCAGGTATGTACTCTGTGTCCACGCCACGGATAACACGTTGAAAATTGCCAACTAATGGGTATTTGAAACGTATGCTGAACTTAGCCCCCAATTTCTAAAAATGAAAGGCCATTTGAAGAAATCCTTTCACAAGAATAATTAGGGATAAGAACTTTACAACATACTTTAAATACATCAAAATCTGTGGGCATCATGTTTGGGGACGCCCTTGTAAGATGTAACCTGAACTTATTGGAAAGTTTGCAATGCAAACAAAATGCTATAGCCTTTCACTGGAGTGCTGTTCGAATTTTGAAAAATGGTGGTTCTTTTAAATAGGTCTACCTAAATGTTCCACAGAGTACTTTTTTTTTTTAAATCATGAAATTCAACATGTTAGCTCCATAAACTTCCCAGACTTTAGTCATATTAAAGTTTGGAGAGTTATCAAAAAGCAAATTCTTTTTAAAGAATTTAAAAATAGTATTATGGAATAGAAACTCGTTGCTGTGGATTTATGTTGTAGCAAGTATCATCATCTTTTGGTTGTCATTTTAAAACATTCAAACATAGTTAAAAAGCTCGTAATAATTCGATTTCTCTGGCCGTGTTCTAAGGCAGACCGCATACACAGGAGACAAGAACAACTTAGCTGACAAATTGTGGAATTCAAGACATTTTCTTCTTTGTTCTAATTTGTTTTATAGCTTTTACGATAGATCAAACATAATGAGATTTAAATGCGTCACTAAGATGGAAGATCCCTCATAGCATACATGGTCACGGTGACGTCATTGTGACGTCACTGTAAGTCACTGTGGTCACGTCACATCTGTGACCAAAATGCCACCACTCAGTGATGTCACGTTGTGACTGAGATGTGAACTTCTTAGAAAACTTTAAAAAATTACAAAAATTCTTGAAAACATGTTATTTACTGTAAAATTATATTTTTCTATCAATTAAAAAAAAAATTGTGACGTCATTGTTATGTCATTGCATGTAACGTACATCACGTCATATACGTGACAAAAAAAAAACAAAAAAAACCCCCACCATATTGTAAGTCACAGTGTGAAAAAAATATGAACTTTTAAAATGTTTGAAAATGAAGAGAAATATTTTAACCCATTGAGCGTTTCACTAGATTATAAAAATGTACCTTAAAAAGGCCTTGAATAGGAAAAAAGAACTTGTTCGAAAAGGTAGAAGGGGTTATGTGATTTTGTAGTTGAAAAGGGCTAAGGGATTTAGTTCTTTCCCCTTCTTTCTGACACTGAATGATTGAAACGGCTGTCCACTGTCTTTTATGAGGCGTGAATGGGCGTTTAAAACTAGTTGACTAATAGCTTTCGAAAACGATTGTCTAGTTAATCCCAGACAACATCTGAAAGTATGTAACGAAATAGCAGTTTTCAGGAATACAGGTGTGTGTTCCGTGTTGCTTAGAATAATGTTTGCAAACTGTTAATGTAGTATAATTTGCTTTATATGCTATTAAATTTTATCTAAATTTGAAAAGAATTTATATCTTCGTAATAACAAGCATGTTTCATTTCCTCTAAATGCATTCTTTTTTTTCTAAACAGTTTCTGTTACATAAACTTGTAAATTTTATTAATTTGTAATGATTTAATTACAAAATTAAACTGGAAGTAATCGATTTTTTAAATAAATTTACATTTTATAAAACGCACGCATAGCGATAGATCTCACTATACAACGAATCTCAATTAAACGTTTAGTACACTTTAGTTACACTTTTAGATAGGGTTATTCATCGTATCTCAATTTCAATTAATGCTAATATTATTTTTTTTCTTTTATAAATAATAATAATAATAATAATAATAATTTCTCATTATGCAAATTAGTGTAACATCTGCTTTCTTTGATTTTCTATGATATAAATCTGAGATAGCTGATATATTGTACATTATCCTGATGAATATACCAGTTGAAAATACATTAAAATATTCTAACACCCCCCCCCCCCACACACACACACAAAAAAAAAAAGTGATTTATTATAAAGTATTTCAAATGCGCATTCAAAATAAATGGAAAAAACTTCTGCTAAATGATAATTCTTCTAACTTTTTTTTTTTTTTGTGAGCAATAAAAGAATTAAAACAAATTTTAATAAGATTTTCAAAATGTGCAAATTCCTGTTTAAAAAAAGAAGAAGAAAATACAAACTGACAACCTTTTTTCCAGCCATACATAAAAAAAAAAAAATAAAAAAATAAAAAAACAGGCGGATTTTTGGATCTTATAATTTAGCTTCCAGATAACAAATTTGAATTTTTATTAATTCCTATTATTTTACTGATAAATGTAGAACATTAAAAGAAAAACATTTATTGATGTAATCAAAGTGGCAGTAATTATTTCAACCTTTCCTTTCGTCTCGGCAGGCAATTGTTTTACTACAGTAAAACCAAACATGTTAAGGCGTTTCTTTTTTATAAAGTACACTATTTCTTATACTTAAATCATGTTTAGAGATAGTAAAGATATATTATTTAAGTTTTACAGAATTAATTAATCAGTAACACTGCACAGTACCACTGTATATTACAATAAAACCGGTTAATACGAGATCACTAGGTACGAAAACAAATTCTGTTTTAGACAGGTTTTACTAGGTGTAATTGTGTAATATTTTGTATTTGGGAATATAAAATTCTCCGTTTAAGGCAGGATTATGTTATACATGGATTTCATTTTTGCAGGTTTTACTGTAATTAATTAGTGATCATAGTATTGCATCATTAACGAATTATAGGTGTAATACTTGTGCATATGTATAATAGTCCTCCCCACTTAATCGGGTCACGGATAATCGAATACCCCGCTTATTCGAATAGAATTCTCCGGAACCGAATTTATTCCTATTGGTTCTATGTTATTTTCCCCCGCTTAAACCCAATAACTTTTACGAACCTCCCCGCTTAATCGAATAAGAACTGTGTGACCGATGTTTGAAAATAGGCGCAGAAAACCCGTTTCAGCTAGAATTTCCTTCCACCTTTTCTCATTTCCGGTTCCTTTACGCTGAAAACAAATTTTCAGTTCTTCCTGCAATGATTTTGGTCGGCAGGTATATAATGGACAGGTCAAATGATTTCCCCACCTTGATCTCACCACCATCGCTTCTTGCTGTTAATCAGGCTTTAATGGAAATGCGTCGTCACTTCGAGACTCGAGATGGTCGTTGTGATATATTGCACTCATTCGAAAAATAACTCTATATTTACTCCTTTAAAATTTCACTTAAACAAACAACTTTAAACGATTTTTTAAAGGCAGTATAAGTAACATAAATTAGAAGTAGCAAAGTTTTGACCAAACTCAAACGAGCTGCATTAAGTGTGATGTAAACCATATAAATGAATATACTGACGTTAAATTAATATTTACTTTATATTAGCATTCGTATTTATTTTAGTTTATGTTATTCTATTAACGATTTATTATTTTGTTAATTAAACATACCGTAGATGGGTACTTTCCCTTTTTATTACGCATATTACAGTTATGATTCCCCGTTTAATCAAAAAACCCGCTTAATCGAATATTATTTCTGGAACCAAAAATAATCGTTTAAACGGGAACGACTGTATTACTGATTAAATGCAAGTTTTAATTTTAACAATGAAACCCTTTAAAACGAAATGATAAGGGGCAATATAATAATTTTGAATTAGAAATTTTCCAAAGAACTTTGGATTTTTTTAAGGCAAGATTCCGCTTAGTACGGGTATTACTATGTATAAATAGGTCAATGGAGAGTCTGCATAGTAATATACAAAATAAATGTGCTTTTTGTAAGTTCCATTGTAATAAAAGTGCCCTTTTTTTTTCGGGTGTCATTTTTCTCCTTCTCACCACCTAGGAAAAATAATTACATTTAAAATTTTCCAATAACAGGAATTATTTTAGGTACCTAATATATTCTCCTATTGAAAATGAGAAAAATACAATCCATTTCAAATATCTGTGAAGAGTAATACCTCCCTCCCCCCCCCCCCCTCACTTTATCTCCCATAAAACTTCCAGCGTCCATCGGCCATAAAGAGATAAAAAGGATTTAAACTTTACAACAATAAGTTCGCAACTCCGCGGGACACAAGTTGAACATTCTTAGACCAGATGGAAACTAAGCACTATTTTTAATAATTTCGAAATGCATTCATGTATTTTTTCTTATATTTAGTACAGTAAGACTCCGTATTTTTTCAAAAATTCTTTGGAGAAATTGAAAAAGAAAATTTGTAAAAAGAAACATGAGCTAAAAATCATGTGCCTAGCATAAATTATGAAACACTTTCCAATACATTCAGAATATTGAAACAAAACTTTACAGCTTATTACGGAGAAAGGTGGTGTCTAAATAAATAAATTTGAAAACACATAACGCATTTGAAAACCCAATTTCTGCAATTGCTGTCAGTTAGTTGGAAAAATATCTATTTTTTGTGCAGCCCTGTATATGCTCTATAACTTTGTATGTATGTATGCAAAAATTTAGTTCCGCAGGAAAATTCCCATTCAGCAATTTCTGTCAATAAACGGAATTGTACTTGCGATAGTGATTCCCAGTATATGACCTATTGAATTTATAAACACCACATAATATAAAAAAATAATAATAATAACAACAGTCAAATTTAAAAACGTATACCGCAACTGATAACGAACTTATAGCAATTATTGGTCATAGGCCAAATTTTTTTGTGTGTCCCTGAAAATGAAATATAAATTCTATGCACATCATATTCTACAGTAATCGCCTTGTAGTGTACAACTCCTTAGTGAAATATAAAAATTCCAATATGTTTAAAATGGTGTAATATCATTAAACTACACCATACACGATTTTTCTAATTCACCGTAATGTGACGGCATTCTTTTGCGTGTCCCTGTAAACGAATCTTACATGCTACACATTTCATTTTCAATAATGAACATGCCAAATTAAACAAAAATAACATATATCAATTTTATAGCAATTGGACTAAATTTATGTGAATTAGAGCACGGACAGAAGGAAAGACAGACAAACCGAATTTATAAACGCTTTTCAACTATACTGGAAAGAGTTAAAAAAAAAAATCAAATGACACTTTTTATCACTTTTTAAGATTTATCCTTTTTTTAAGTTTTAGGATTTGGATGAAACCAGTTTTAATTTTCCTTCTCAAGATATTTTTATTTTTTTCATTTAATTTTTAAACAAATAATATTAATAAACAAATAGTAGTAATTATTATCTCTGCGTATTTGTATGTATGGAAACTTTGAAAACTTTCTCCAGCATAAAAAATAAAAGCTCATAAAAATAAGAACGAAGAATAGATTGTGAGAATAGATTTCAAGAATAGATTGTGAAATACTTTCCAACACATTTATCTATCTATAAAACTGTACTGAAATTTTACCGGTAAATAAGGCGCAAGATATGTGGCAGGAAGATATGTGAGTAAACAGTATGGTAAACATATAACACATTTAGAAATCCAGTTTTATCAATTACCTTCTATAATAATTAAAAAAAATAGTCAATTACGCACCCAAACGGCCATGTATCTTGTTGGTTTGCGTATCCCTGTATAAATTTTTTTTATGTTCCACAAACTTCTATTGGCATACAAATATAGTTCAGCGAGAAAATGCATCACACAATTAAAACTATTCTCTAAGCAACTTCCATAGTCAGTAATACTTATATTTTTTTTCTTCTGCGTTTCAAGTAAAGCAGGTGTATCTGTTCTTTCAACGCGCTACTTTGATAGCTTATGTATAAGAACAGCGAGTTTTATATATTTATGGAATCTTTGACCAAGGATAGTCTTTGGGGTGAGAAGGAAGAGAGTGGGGGAACATAAAAAAACTTTACATACAGATATTTTAAAGGGGTTGAAATAAACATGTTGACTAACAAACGGAAATTTTATCATCTTGATCTTTACAATGTAGGAGAGGGCAGAGTTAAAGGGGTCGGGGGGTAACAAAGTATGAGTAAAAAATTCAGTATTTAGCGCAAGGAAACACAATTTAGGCAATACATTGCATAAATAAAAATGTTTTACAAAGATCTTTGAAAATAAAGTTTAATATATAAAATTATTGGTTATGGTGGTCCATTAAATACATATATATATATATGTATATTACATATATATTGTCAGGGCCCGACTTATGTAGGTGCATGCGGGGAAGCTTCCCCGGGTCCCCCTTTTTAGGGGACTCCCATGAGAGTAGTCAGGAGAGTTTTATTTAAATGGTGTCAAATGTTTAAAATTAAATAAAAGTGACCAAAATTCATACATTTTCGAACTTTTAAGAAGGAAGTGCGGTCCCCTTCCCCCCTCCGCTTTCAGTAACCTCTTCACCTACGCAAATATCATTAGAAAACTAATGATTAATATTTTATTATGACAATTTAGTATTCTATAGTTTTCAAAAGCAATTCTTTATTAACGTTTTTCTCTTAACGTGGCAAGTTAAAACCAATACTTATAACCAATTTGGGACGTTTTCTTTTAGACATCTTATAACGTACGTAGATAAGCAAAGTAAATGTTTGCAAAGAAATACTCGTATCAAACAATCTATCATTTTTTTTTCTACTATTTTCCTACAAGTATTTTTTTCTTAAAGTTTTGATTATCTTTTTGTGACACTCTGTATACAGATGTAAGCAGTACCGGATATAAAACTTATGCATATAATACAATAGTATGAAGTTTATTACTAGCTACTTCCACATTATTCACAAAAAAATCTATAGTTAGATAGATAGAGGGGGGGGGGCAGAATGATTCTTACCTTTCCCCCCCCCCCCATAGCCTAAGTCGGACGCTGCCCTGTATATGGTGGTTAATTAATGCTCTTCCGCCTGCCCTACCGCTAACTTTTGTAAATATTATTTAGATGAAAAAAAATTGCTCGTTTAACAATAAAAACTTTGACACATTAACGAATTAATATATAAGTGTAAAAGCTTGACAAATGCAGGTATGACTATGTAAATGATTTGAGAGCAAATGTTTTTTTTTTCTTTCACTTTTTCTTTTTTTCACTTTTCGACAAATAAATTACATGAGAAATACAAGCGTTTTCCCATTGTAACCTTTATCGGGCTTCCGTGTGCAGAATTTTTTTTTCAAAACGCCAACTTTAACAGCATTTTCTAAAAGACTTCCTTCCTATGTTTATCGAAAATTGAAAAAAATTGTTCGACTTTATAGTTTCTGAATAAGAGTACCTGCCAATTCCATGTGTTTATGAACAAAACTGAATTCAGGAATGTGTCACAAAAAAAAAAAATCAATTTGGAAGATTATGCAGTTTTTGTACGGGGCATTCGCCCAGAGCCCCCCAAATTTAGTGTCATAGACCTTGAAGCAATTGCAATAAGTTGGATTTATATGATGTAACAATTATCAGTCAGCATGAGCAGGAAAGAAATCAACATTAATTGTAAAATATATTTGTGATCTCTAAGTAATCTATAATTAAAAATGGATATTTAAATACGTTAAAATAAATGTGCATTATACAGTATTAGTGTAGTTTAATGCATTAAAATAAATGTTTTCTTAGTTTAATTCTCATGGTAACGAAATGAAAAGTTCAATCATCAAAATCTAGTTTAACTTCTTTTTTTTTTCCAGTTTCAATACATTCATTTCATTATGATTGTTTTAAGTAGTACTTTTTTTTATAGTAGTATATTATTCCAACCGTAATAATTGATACACATTGCTAATGTGCACTGCAGTCTGTTTCCCATAAAAATTAATAGTAATAATAATGCGCGTAGTGTTTACTGATCATTAACAGAGGAATTCCAAGACAGCCGAAGAACAGTGCACTAAAAAAGGACGGTTGAAAAATGGCACTTTTGTGAATATTTAAAATATTTTTTAGTAAAGGGTGGATTGCTGAAATTAAAATAATTTTAATATCTATAAAGAAAACTGTCTTATTTTGAAATTTGGTTTTCACACTCGAGTTCAAAATTTAATAAAACATTACTTTCATTATATCTTTCTTAATTTTTCAAATGGTGAAGAAAAAAAAGTTTTTACTTTCGAGTTCTTTTTTTTTTGTTTTTTTTTTTTTGTTTGTTTGTTTTTGTTTTTGTTTTTTTTTGCGTGCGCGCAAAAAATTAGAGGAAAATCAAATGATTAAGAGGAAGAACGATAATAGTCGAATTGTGGGAAATTTTGTATGACAGTTTTATTTAATGGCTTGAACGACGTAATATCGTTTGCTTATCTTAGATAGAGGAATAAGATGAAATAGTCCTTTGACAATGTAGTTAAATATAGGTCGATACACAGCTGAAGATCGTATATTCACAAATGTAAATTGAAATATAGCTCTGAATAAACGGTCTATGACTATCATAAATTTTCCCTTCGACCTACAGATCCCATTTTTGTAATATGTCTGTTAAATTGTATTAAGACAAGCTTAATAAAACTAGTTTCTAAATTATTTAGATTTTACAATTTTCCTTGTGTATTCAATTTTTCCATTTCTTTAAAAACTGTTATTGTATGCAGATTTTTCAACAGAAAAAATATTTTAGAAATTCTTTGAAAAATCGGGTCAAGCCGAACCGGACCCGAAAGAGACAAAACTTAACCCGAAACAATGGATATCAACCCGATTTGCAGCAAAATTGTAGAAGTTAATCCAACCCCCGACAAAAAAGAAAGGTTTCCCGACCCGATGCAGGACTCTACGCCATACTCAATAAATTTAGATCCTAAGTATTATTTAAATTATTTTCAAGAAAATATTTTCATTTCTGCTGTGCATTCCTTAAATTTTGTTTTCTTTGTTGAAACTTCAAAATTTTGACTCCCACTTATTGTTACCCCCCTCCATACACACACACACACACACACACACGTACACCCCTTAACTCTGCTCCCCTCTTACATTATAAAAATCAAGATAATGAAAAACCTTCACTTTTGAAAAAAGTACTTTTGTTTATGTTTTGACCCCTTTAAATGTATGTAAAAATTTGTTTCTTTTAATTCCATGTCCTCCCCCTTTCTCTTCACCAAAAGGCTGTCTTTGGTCAAAGTTCCCATAAATATATAAAAGTTAATAGCCTTATACATAAGCTATCCATGTACTAAATTGAGAGAATCTATAGATTGTATTTTCTGTTTACCACCCCGCCCTTTCTAGGGGCTTACTAATGAACAGCCGGCGTCTCCAGCAGAATATATTTTTTCAATACACAGCACCTATTTGTTAGTGTCCTTTAAGTGTAACGCTATGTATAATATACTTTTTTGATATCAATAATAGATATGCGGACTTAGCACGGGCTTTAGTTGAAGCTTAGAATTAGTTTTCTATAACTGAAAATATATGTAACTTTAATAACTAATAGATCTGAATTTTAGGTTCATCTAAGTATATATAATAATTATTATTTTTACCACTGATTTTTTTTGCTAAGACCTTTTCACCGTTGACCTTTTTACCTAAATTCATTTGAAATAGAGTATCTACATTAAAATATACTGCAAACGATTTTCCCGCGTAGATCATTATGTAACGGAATTCTTTTGTGCGACTCTGGAAATGAATAATAAATTCTTTGCATTTCATATTCTACAGAAAGCATGTTTTTGTGCTGCACTTGAAACGATTTTTTCCCATTGGTCGTAATTTAACGGCATACTTTTGAATGCCCCTGTAAGGGAACTGTACATGCTACATATTTCATTTTCAATGGTGATCGTGCGATAGTAAATGTCAATAACACACAAAATTTCAGGGAAATCGAATTATATTTGCGCAAGATAGAGCACTGACAGACAAACTGAAGTCATAAACCCTTTTCAACTATGTTGGAAAATGTAAAATAAATAAATTCCTCATAATTTAGAATTACAGATTGTCATTAGTGTGTGACTTAATCGGAGAAAAATGTTCTTGATTTTACGATATCGGAGGTAACATGCGTATATCAAATATCGCGAATTTGATTTTTTTTAAAGTAGACCATTGAAAGTGATTATTTAAAAGTATTTAGGTAGAATAACTAAATTACTAAATTCTTCTATAAACACGCTTGCGGAATGGGGCAGATTTTGATAACAAATAAGAAAATGTGCAACAAAGTTTTTATTATTAAAAATAACCATAAGTTTAATAATAATTCTTACGCTACAATAAAGATAACTCTTCGGCTATCAGTTTTTATTTTCCGTTGGGGAGGGGGGGGGGGGGTTATTCTAAGATTTCTGCTGTGATGTCAGAAAAGATTTTTTTTTAATGATGCCCTACTTTATTTTTATATCAACAATCTTTTATGTTACATTGTGCAATATTCATGATTTAATAATTATTGATTAATACTAATTTTAAAAGAACTAGTTTAAAACATAAACATTTCATAATCCTTTTATAAATAAGCGACAATGAAAAAAATATGTAGCAAGCTACCACTATTTGGAATTTTACTGTTCCTGTGAACTGTTTTCTTTAGAAATCATCTTTACAAGGGAAGGGGTGGGGCTGTCAATCATAGTTTTCTCAAAGCTCAAAGCGTCACTTACAGGTAGTATTTCGATGTCATTCATGGGTTGCAAGAGTTTGGATTAGATAACAATGGGAGATATTTACTCTCTTTCAAACCTTACTTCAAAGAAAACTCATAGAAACTTTTAAAGTATCATTGGAATTAATTACACTGGAATATTTGGTCAACTCTGTTGTATTTAGTAGAATGATTAGGTAAAAAATAATGATAATTGTAGATATCGTTCAGGGAAGTGTAGTCTCATAAGCATTTTTCTGGCTACACCTCTGGTTCTTCTCTGTGAAACACAACTGTGAGAATAAATAAGATTTAGGGCTTTTTAATATGGCAGTTTTAATGTAAGAGTCGCTATATTGGGACTCGTTATATAAAGAAAGCACAAATAATACACAATGTTTTTAATTTTCCAAGCGGACACAGCCAGTGATATAAACATAAGAATGGTTTTTGGATTCTCTCCCCCCCCCCCCCTCTCAACTTTCAAAAGAAATCAAGTATCCAGTTATTCAAAAATATAAGTAGGTCGAATATAATGAAAACCACACATATAAATATGTGTAAAAATACACCTTTATTTATTTTTTAATGCAAGTAAAAACAAAGAAGAGTAACTTTTGTTAAGATTATCTGTCTTTAATGCATATGAATGCATTACCTATCTTAAAATGATTATTATTGTTTACTTTGCTTAATCATATTGGTGAGATGATAGGTTATATCTCCCAACCTGAGAAGTACTGTGTAAACATCATTTTATTGATTGAAATAATTCTTTCATGGCAAATCTCTTTGTATGTAAACTGCCATATAAACAAAAGGAAAATCGAGATAAGAACAGGAAAAAAAAAAATATGATACGTTTGTAGAGATTTTGAAATACAGCCTTCACGGTAGAATTATCATTACCTTTGTCTCATATGATAAAGGAAAAGTTTCAAATTGAAAAATAAAATTACTTTACTTTTGCTGTAAAATATTAAAAAAGCATTGCAGATTACTGCGAGCAATTGCACTTAATAAAGCCGTCTATGATGTTTCATTGCGTGGAGTTTTTGATCTACTTCCAACAATTAATAGGCTACTTCACTCACGCGAAAGCACCCGCTCGCTAATGTTTATTTGGTGGAAGAATTTTTTTAAGATACCTCGTTTTTATTTCCATTTTTTTAAACGAATCTTTTGCATTGGCTACCTAAGATCGATCTATAGAAAGACCGTTTTTTTCTTTTTCGATTTTGTTTAAAGTTTTTTTTTAATTTATTTAGGATACATTTACTTTCGGAACCGGTTTCGAAAGTAAAAGTATCCCCATTAAAAAACCTTGCAAATAAAATAGAAGGAGTAAAAAAGTCCTTTGTACAGATCGACCTCAGCTACTCAAATCAAAGAAAATCGTTTAAAAATACTGAAATGCAAGCACGCTATCTTTAAAAAATTCTTCCTTAGGAATAATATTGAATCTAGGAAAAAAGGTGACCGGAAAAAACGTGACAGAAAAAACAAGAGCGGAAAAAACGGGATAAGGAAAAAACGAGACCGGAAAAAATGTGACAAGGAAAAAAAGGTGACCGGAAAAAACGTGACAAGGAAGTGTTAAATATTGAACTTGTCGATAAATAAATGCTAAAAACTAAAGTAAAGTTTTTCCACTGTCAGTTTCTTACAGCTTAGGGGGGGGGGGGGGGGGTGCAGAGTTAATGGGTGAGTTTGACAACTCTAAGATTTGGTCCAAGAAAATACAATTTTAACATTTCATTAAGAGAAGTTTATTATGACTTCTACAAAAGACAAGTTAGTGCTATCCACGGAGGGGGGGGGGGGGTATTAAGGAAATACAATTTATTGATTCTTTCAATTCGCTATTGATAGTTTATATATGAGTAAAGATGTTTTATAAGGCGGAGGGGGAGGGAAAAAATTACATACACAGCCTGTAAAGGGAACAAAATAAAGACGAAGAGAGGAGGCATTTTCTTTAGAGGAATTTTTTCATTATCCTGCTTTTTGCTCGCAGGCTATCAAAGCCCAAGGATTAATGTGCACGCAGGTTCTGTATGTATGTATGTATGCACTTACGTCTGTATGTACGTAACGCGATAACTCTTGACAGAAACATCCGATTTGCTTTAATTTTTTTTCCAGGTTCATTGTTTCCAAATTCAATATTTAACACTTCCTTGTCACGTTTTTTCCGGTCACCTTTTTTCCTTGTCACGTTTTTCCATTCCCGTTTTTTCCGGTCACCTTTTTTCCGTTTACCAATCTACCTATAATGAAATTTAAAACCTATCTACATCGATGCTTTTTCTGGCCCATTCAGCGTCATTATAGACAGGTTTCACGGTGCTAGTTTTAAATTATGCTAGAATTTGAATAAAATTTGCGCAACAATAATAAATAAAAATATTATTTTTGAAGTGTAATGTTAAATTGGATATTTGAGATTTTTATTATTATTACACAACAAAAGTGCTGTAAGTAAAGAAAAAAAACAGTTTAGTTATTTAGTATTATAGTTAAATGAAAAAAATGACCTACATTTGGAAGTAAAAAGGAAAGAAAAGAACGTGTATATTCATTAAAAGAGCAAAATAAATAAATATTACATAATAAATAATGAACATGCAAAATAAATAAATATTATATGGCAAGTGATATAAAATAATAATTATTATAGTAATGAATTAGAATCTTATGGACAGAAATAATAAAGTAAAATAAGTAAACGATGATATTCTATAAAATTGCCTAGTATATGGTTCGAAATACAATGCCATTCTTAAGCATTAACAGAAAACGAAATCCCCTAAGGCATTCGACTTAAAATACGGTAATCCAGTTGACAAATAGTCTGTCTAACGCTTATTGTGTGCGTGGAAAGAGGGGGTGATTGATAAACGCCTTCTTTAACTCCCAGTCTCGAGAAGTGGGGGGAAGCACAAACGCGCAAACGCGTTCATAACCATCTACAAGTAGAATATTTTAACCGCCTATACGCGCTTGTGACCATCTACAAGTACAAAAGTCTGACCGCCTATATGCGTTCACGACCACTTACAAGCACCAAAGTGCGACCGCGGATACGCGTGCGTGACCACGAAAGGGTTAAACAGTCCCGAGTTACAGCGGCATGAGGAATGAAAATATATTAGTGGATAGCAAATGATAAATTCTGTCACGAAGGGGGGGGGGACATAATATATAAAGTGCACGATACAAGCATTACAGCAATTTTGATAACATATTTAGAATTAGGAGTATTAAATCTGTACAGTATTTAGTTTGCAGAGAGGAAACTATTTTATTTTTTTGCCAACCAGTGGTATTCGAAACACTTCTGTGGTTTCAAACTAAAAATTTTCTATTACAGTTAAGTCTGCAGCTTTTAATGAGCACGTAGAAAGAGTCGTCAGAGTTTAGTCGGAGTTTTTTTCTTGAGAGAGTTTTTTTTCCTGACAACTATTTAACTATTTTAAGTAACTATTTTTGAAAAAATTCTACTTCTTTCAGACTTTTCAAATAAATTAACATTTTCCGAAAATAAAAAAAATATACAAAATTTATGCAAAACGCATGATAATAATTAATTATTCGTATTTCAAATTTGTATTTTACAGATATGACTTTAAAAAAAAGTTATTTTACAAATTGTTTTATTTTACAGAAAATTAATATGAAAAGATTGTCAGATTGACAAAGGATTCGTTTATTTTATCCTCGATAATCCTTTTTTATTTATTAAGAACATATCGCTCACCCGCAAAAAAAGTGACACATCTCACAGAAATTCATTTTGCGTTTTATTCTACTAAAAGATTTGTCATAGGCGCGTCTTGCTACACAAACAGTGTCATAAGTTTAGCTACATGAAAAATCACGTTATTATGCTATATGTCCATTTGTAACCAAAGAAGTGGGGTGGACTATGTAATGAGGTAAAATTATCCAACCCTCCAAACCACATCCTAAGTTTTCATTCTTATGTGCTTTACGCTTTTATGCACTTTTTAATTCTTGCATGCAAAGCTAAGTGCTATAATTTCATGTTACAGTAAAATCATGCACATTTTCTTTTGCCTCTTCTGTGAAATTTACTTTTGTCGAGATGGGTCACTTTTCATGCGGGTGAGCGATATTTTGTATTTATTACGTGTGAAACAAATTTTACTTTAAGAAAAGGGGGGTGGGGGTTCATTATTACCATTAAATTGATATTTACTCATTTTAAAAATTTAAACAAAGTTTTATCTAATAAACTCTAATTATTATTATTATTATTATCATTATTATTATTATTATTTACAAAAAAGAACCTTTACAATCCATTGTAACTTAAATTGTTTGGAACCGATAAAAAGAAAAGATAAAATACATTGGAAAATTCTCCAAAAAGAAAATTTTAATTAAAGACAGTCTCATAAAATTATTGCGCATCTGAGTTCGAAATCTTTTGTATTCAAAAACAAATAACGATAAAAAAGAACATCTGCTGAAAATCAAAATCGTCTGCGCACAGAAGAGAAGATGCCGGAAGTTTACTCTGTTTAGAACATCACGAAGTCTACAACACTTTTTTATAAAATAAGAGAAAGAAGCCCGCCATTTTAAAATATTACAAATACACGGATATTATAAATGGGACGTAAACAGGGTTCGTACGCATCAGGGGATACCTGGGATTTTAGGTGTTTTAGTACCAGGAATTTCCTAAAATACTGGTCGCTATATCTGAAGATAGATTTTTTTATTAAATCACTTCATTAATATCACTTTACAAAAATTCTGGTAAAACGTCCTTGAAGCGTAAGAACCCTGGTAAATGTAAGTCTTATTTATTTAAATGTTTTATCCCTGTTTTGTATATTATGATGACTTAAATAGTTTTATGTTATATTAGTAAAGGACTGTTCTGCAATTGTTTTCAGAAACATTTTCCTATTCGATGCTGCGTTGAAAAATATCTTAATCTGCGATCACTTAAAAAGAAAAGAAAAAAAAAACAGCTGCGCAGAGACTGATTCATAACTGCATTCAGAGTGGAATTAATTTAAAGATTAATTTGCTGTTACTTGAGATTGAAAATATGTTGAGACAATGATTTGGAATTTTTTTCGGCTTCTTACTGTTTTGTGTTTCCTGATTACTAACACTTACAGTAGTTATAGACATTATTATTTTGGAGTTAAATATGATTTTCGATTGTTATGATATTACGAAACTATTTCAGATTAGAAATTAGCATTATTTTGGGAAAATGTATTTTTACGTATTACACTAGTGAAACTTTTCAAAGATTTTTCTTTTAGTGCTAATAATATTTTAAATTATTATTTAAAATCATAAATCTTCATACCAATGGTTTTCAGATTTAGCATTTGCCAAAATTATAAAATAATAGAAATTTCTTATAACATATGCAAAGATTTTTGAGATATTGTTAAATCTAATAATACATTTAATTCATCTATTGTAATTTATTGTTGTTTAATAGTACAATTATAAATACTAATTATTATTTTTAGTGTTTTTCAAATTGGTATATTTATTTTTTTTTATTGTATATAAGCATTTTTTTTGTTTGTGATTTTAATCTAACATTTAATTATGGACATTCTGAAGCGGTTATTAAATTTTCGTCTATTATAAAATTATTTTCTAAGTTTATGATATACGTAATTATTGGCACTAAAAGTAAAATATGATATTTAAACATTGAAATAAAAGGTTTTTCGTGTCTAATAGGAAGTTTATAAATTAAACTACTTTAGTATATAAATATATATATTTAAGTTCATATTTATTTACATAATGTAGGAGTGAATATTTTTTTAAACAGATTAACAGTGTTTAACTTCGGTTTGCCTGTCCGTTTTTCTGAATGGCTGTCTGTCCGCGCTCTAACTCTCGTAACTAAACTCGGATTTCCCTGAAACATTTAGATATTGACGTTTATCATAACACGTTCCTTATTTCTAATGAAGTTTGTAGCATGTTTAGTTCATTTACAGGGACAGTCAAAAGTATTCCGTTACATTACGGCCTATGGAAAAAATCGTTTCAAAGGATTTTTAATGATTTTACACGCTTTCAAACAGAATAAAATTGATATGCATTTATGAAGCGCATTTAAATATGCATTCTGCTGAATATGCGATGCATAGAATAGTTATTGTTCATTTACAGGGCTAAAAAAGGAATTCCAATACATAATGATATAGGGGTGGAGGGAATTGTTTATGGCGTACTTTAATTATGTTAATCTATTTCATATATAATGAAATTTATATACGTCGCTGAAGTTTACATACTATAAATTATTTCATGTATAATACGAAGTGCATATAGCATTTACAGGGACATACAAAATATTTCAATACTATACTGTATCCGAAATAATGTTCATTAGCGATGATTGCTAGGAATGCATTTTTAATTATGATATGCGCTTTTATGATTCACTATATTTATGCACAGTATATGGTGTATATAAATGCTACAATTCGTATACAGGGCTACACAAAAGTACTCGTAAGGGTTACTGCGTATGGGCGAAAATTGTTTAAAGGTGGTTTTTAAATGAGTTGTTCTTTTTTACGCTGAAATGCATTTAATTTGCTAAGAAATGTTTGTAGAATATAGATAAAATGATATACAGGGTCACGTAAAGAATTGGATACAAGGCCGTCTGTAAATCATAATTTCTGGAAATGTGATTTCAGCAGTTTTAAAAATGTCTTAGTTTGAATTAAATTTTAACTAAATAGTGGCGTGTAATAAAGGTTCTAGGTAAACTACAGGATTGTACAAAAGTATTTAAGTATCTTTCCATTTATTAGTATAAATTGCTGAAAGAGAATTTCAACCTGTTACGTTTCAATTGCTAAACTAAATTTCCCCATTATATAGTATATATATCAGCCTACAGATCAAATACAGGACTGTTCAAAAGAATTAGAAAACATATTTGGCTATGGACGGTAACTGCTGAAATCAGTTTTTCAAATGTTTTATGCGTTTTCTAAAATGTTTACTTAGTTATCTTATTTACGTTATTTCCCTAAATTACGATGTCTTGTTAAAGCTTTGGGTGGGGCTTGTGAGTGCTTAAGCCATTTGGTAGGCCTCCCCACCTAGCTGACCCTTGTTAAAGCATTCAGGAAGCGTTGGAAAGTGTTTTATAATCTATGCTTAACGCATGATTTTTCTTACTTGTTTTTTTCTTTTTCGCAGATCAGTCTTTTCCTATAAAACATACAAAATCTATTTAGGTCATATTCACAATATACAATATACACGGGAATAAAAAATTTAAATAAATATGGCTTATAATGTCGTATTTAATAAAGCAATGACTAATCATAACACATTAAAATCTTACACATTCTTAATATCGAGCTTGTACTCAAGATCAAGCTTGGAATTTAATAAAAAAAAAGATGTCAGTTGATAAGCATTGTTTTTTAAGTGGAAAAATTAAAAATATTTTAGAAGAATAGGACTCCAAAATAGCGATATTTTGCTAAAAAGTATGGTAAAAATATAAGATTTTACATTTCAAACAAAACTTTATTTCAAAATTGTGCATTTTAAAATACATCACAGTGCTTATGACAAGAACCATCACAGTATTAAAACTTGGAAATTTTTCCAGAGAGAAACATTCGGCTTGCATACAATATTTCAAATGAAAATCAAATTTTAAATTAATTGCTTAAAAGGTGCAAAGGCTAACATAGTGAAAAAGATTCCATGCCGGGACTCGAACCCGGGCCATCAGTATAGTGCACTGACATTCTCCCGACTAAACCACATGGAACGATACCCAGCCTGGAAAATTTCTCACTATTACATGTTGGCAAGGCTACAAAAGCAGCACGGGAAGGGATATTTATCGTGAGCCACCGACATGTGGCAAACACAAAACTTAATTAAATCCAGATTCGATTGAAACTACATTAGTACTTGGAAATTTTTCCAAAGAGAAACCTTTGCCTTGAATGCAATATTTAAAATGAAAATCAAATTTCAAATTAAAACTGCCTTTTAAGCATGTAATTTGAAATTTGATTTTTATTTGAAATATTGTATGCTAGGCGAATGGTTCTCTCTGGAAAAATTTCCAAATATTAATATAGTTTCAATCGATGCTGGATTTAATTAAGTTTCGTGTTTGCCCCATGTCGGTGGCTCACGATAAATATCCCATTTTGTGCTGCTTTTGTAGCCTTGCCAACATATAATAGTGAGAAATTTTCCAGGCTGGGTATCGTTCCATGTGGTTTAGTCGGGAGAATGTCAGTGCGCTATACTGATGGCCCGGGTTCGAGTCCCAGCATGGAATCTTTTTCACTATGTTGGCCTTTGCGTCTTTTAAGCAATTAATTTGAAATTTGATTTTCATTTGAAATTATCACAGTGTTTATGACAAATTCGTCACAAATGACACATATTTCACAAATTGGTCACAATGTGACTTCAAAACATTGTCACATTCGTCACAGGTTCGTCACAAAGTTAATTCCAAATTAGTCACAAATGACACACTTTTCACAAATTAGTCACACCGTGACTTCACAAAGTGGTCACAATGTGACGTCACAAACGACCTCTAAAACGGCCATAACGACCTCGCATTCTAGTCACTATGACGTCACATCGACGTCACGTGACGTCACATCGACGGTCACAAAATCACAGTGTGACTTCACAACGACGTCGCCGTGACGTCACCATGCCTTACGGGATATTACTCTTCCTTTCTCAGTAGTTATTGTATAAGTACCATTTAAAGTTCGATTACAGTGACGTACAAAATATTCCATTACTTTATGATCAATTTTAAAATTGCTAACGGTGCATTTTAATAATGATAGGATATTTCAAATAGAAAGAAATTAAGCATGATCAATAAGGTTCACTGCAATACGTTTCTGTAGTTTTTGGAATGCATAGCATTTACCGTTCATTTACAGAGACGCATAAAGGAATTCAGTTACAAGATTCATTTTGAACAATAATTGATCGAAATGCGATTTGTTTTCTGTTAAGCATTTTCAAACTTATCTAATTTTTAGAGAATAACTTGTTATGTATAACATGTTTAGATGATTTAGTTGCTAAAAAATCGCAGACAGTGCCGGGCATGGACAAGGTATTATAAAATGGATATTTAATTAGTTTATTTGTTTTTTCAAGTAACTTATTTAGATATCGCATTTCCTTGTATATATAAAAAAAAACGAATTTTTTTAATAATATTCAATTATTGTTGGAAAGTGTTTCTAGTCTGTACATGATGCAAATTTTTTGCTCTAGTTTAATTGGAGTGGAAAGAAGATTACAAAAGTTTATTTTCTGAAATGACGAATATATTGAAAAATAAAAGAATATTTATTTTATAAATTATACTAGCTGTTACCCGTGACGTCATTCACGTAACATAGAAAAAAGAAATGAATTAATTAACAAAGCATTTCCCTTCCGATAATTAAAACATATATAATAAACCAATTCTTTATCACATTTTATAGGAGACAATCTATATAGATATATTACGCCATCGTACATGGCACAGAATTTGCAATTATTCGTTAATTGTTTAATGGCATCGCCCAAATGAAACGCATCTCATTCATTATTGAACAGCATTCAATGAAAATCCATACCTATAAGGGGGTTACCGTAGGGGACCCTGTTATGTCGCCAAATGCACCAGGTTTGTCACCAAAAGTAACGCCAACTTGGCGATATCTCAAATATTTTGTCAAATTCCCATATACTTCCATTGTAAACCAATAGTGTTTATTTGCTTACAGAAAATCAACAAATTGAGATATTTTAATGCTACAAAAAATGATATTTGCTTAAGGGTATATTAATTATATTTAACCCTCTCGCTGAGCAATTTTTTTAAAAATCAAAATAGGTTCAAAAATTGCGCATTTTTTTATTACATATTTCAAAGCTATATATAGATTAGAGTTTAAATATGTTAACATTTTTTGTAAAAGAGTTCAGGATCTTAGATGGGATAGGATATTAGAAATTAGGCGAAATCAGGGGTGTCACTGGAGACTATTTTTATAGTCTCGCACCACTATTGTAAGAGAATTAATTTTGCAGCATATTTCTCTTGTAGATGTTGTTAAAGTCAATATGGAGTATTTTGTATTTAAAAAGTGGTCCGAGTTGAATTAAAAAAAATTCGCCAATGGAAAAAATGAATCCCCGAGGAAATCTCGGATTGCGCAAATTTTGCTACTTTCAAGTATCACATTTTATAGGAGACAATCTATATATGGGGCATTCTCACAATCTTTTGACTTTCATGTCCCTGTATAATAATTTCTTATTTAATACACATTTTTGTGTTGTTGTTTTTTTTTTTTTCATATACTGGGGAACATCGCATTGCATGATTGCACATGCACAACAATATTCACGAGATAAAGAAGTTTTGGACGATGTTGGGGATCCAAACACATGGAAAACTCATGTACCGTCCCGTGTCCCTGATGCAGATTTTTAAGTTTGGAGCTGTCTGGATAAAATTGTTTAAATAAAAATAATTCGATGTAATTTTTTTTAAAACTGGAACTATTGTTTTATATAAATATGTAGCCAAAAATTAACCTGCACACATTTTTATGGTTGATACTATTTTTTGAACTCTGTCCCTGGGTTTTAAATTCCTTACCATCCATCCTCTAAAATTATACAGAAAATCACTTTAGATGCAGCGACAGAATTTTTTTCAAGTTTTTGCTCATGCAGATGTATGCTAGAGAAAGAATATCTAAATTTTTTTGACAGGAAATTTACTGCAGAATATAAATCAGCATTTAAATATCAGTTTCAAACACCGTGGCTTTATTGGTAGTCTTACCGTTCCCAAGGTTTATTCCTGCACTTTTTGAGGTAAATTAAAAAAAAAAATAGTTTAATCCAATGTTAACAACTGTTTCTAAAAATCAATGAACATTTTGGCTATCACTTAGTCTTAATATGATTTTCCTAAAAATAGGTGGTAATTTTCCTTACCGTTCCATCCTTACTGTCTCTTTTTTTACCGTTTCGCCCCTTTTTTTTACCTTACCGTCCTTTCTTTAACACCCATTTAAGACAATGTTATACAAAAATTCTGTATTAAAAGTACTACATTTGTATTATTTCTTATTTGAATGTCCTGTGGGTACTATGCAAATTCATTATAAGTAAAAATTTAGAAGAAAATAAAAAGTTATAGGGGTAAAATGGTAAGGAAAATTTAAACTCGCAAGTTTAACTTAAACCTCAGTTAAATAAAATTTTTCGCTGCTGACCATTTTTTCTCTATTTTGAATCATTAAGACATCCGTCTATCAGATTAAAATGTTATTTTAGCAAGTTTAATATCGCCAGATTTTTTTCCCAAAAGTCAAAAGATTGTGAGAATGCCCCCCCATATATATATATATATATATATATATATATATACTATGGAGGTCAATAGTTTCCGACCAGTTAGTTTTTTTTATTTGTTTGCAGAATTTTCCAACGAAGGAGAAGAGCAATCGCTCCAAAAGTTAACAATACGCAATTCACCTCTGACCACGTGATCATTTTGATTGGATACTGGAGATACTTGATGTAAAGGGGAGGAATTCGAAATGCACGTGAGCAAAAGTTTCCGGCCATTCGTCATTCATTTGTTTTTGCTATCAATAATGGGGTTTTTTGGCCGTGTTTGTTAATTAATCAACGTGAATAACGTAGTTGAAATTCAAAAATGAAAAGTTCAACAATTATTGTTCATAAACGAATGATTTGTTTGTCGCTAAAGGGCCAATCCTCTCGTGAGATTGATATCGAGAAAGTTATCAATCGGAAAATCTACTGTGAACAACAATATTAAAAATATATATAAAGCTCGCCAGGGCCTTCAGGACATGCCACTGTCCGAGAGACGCCGGAATACGAATATTCGCGTGGACAGAATTATCAGGAGAAAAGCAGTTGATGATCCTCATAAAAATGCCGCTGCAATTTCCCGTGATTTACGGAGTAAAATATTGCTGAAGTAAGTGCTCAAGACGCTTATGTGACGCGGGACTTTATGAAAGAGTCGAGGTTAAGGGGACAAGGGACCTTAAAATCCTTAAAAATATTTTTTTTTATTTTTTGTAAATTGCACCTAAATATTATTCAAGGGTACATTATATGCATTATGGCATGCATTTATAACAAAAAAAAAATTATTTTTGAGAAAAAATGGAATTTTACGCGTCGTCTTAGAAATCTTCGAAATGTCCCCTGCGTCTTCCATATCAATGAAAATTCCCAATATTTTATATAAAAGTTTGATTTATATATATAAATAAAATAGAGCATCAAATTTTATATATTTGAATTTAAAAGTTAAAAAAAATTGAAAAATTGAAAATTTTTGAAAATTTTTTCGAAAAAATTTCAAAATTTTTAATTTTGTTTTTATATATTTATATATTTTATTATATTTTATTTTATATATTTTATTTTATATATTTTATTATTGTTGTTATATATTTGAACTTAAAGGTAAAAAAAAAAATAAAAATTTTGAAATTTTTTCGAAACATTTTCAAAAATTTTCAATTTTTAATTTTTTTTTAACTTTTAAATTCAAATATATAAAATTTGATGCTCTATTTTATTTATATATATAAATCAAACTTTTATAAAAATATTGGGGATTTTCATTGATGTGGGATGCGCAGGGGGCATTTCGAAGATTTCTAAGGCAACGCGTAAAATTCCATTTTTTTTCTCAAAAATAATTTTTTTTTTGTGCTAAATGCATGCCATAATGCATATAATGTACCCCTGAATAATATTTAAGATAAAATTTACAAAAAATGAAAAACAAAATGAAAATTTTTGAATTTTTTTCGAAAAAAATGTCAATTGTTTTTTTTGTTTTTTTTTTCTACCTTTAAATTCAAATATATAAAATTCGATTCTCTATTTTATTTATATATATAATTCAAACTTTTGTAAATAATATTGGGGATTTTCATTGATATGGGACGCGCAGGGGGCATTTCGAAGATTTCTGAGACGATGCGTATAATTCTATTTTTTTCTCAAAAATAAATTTTTTTTTTTAATTTTTTTGTGATAAATGCATGGCATAATGCATATAATGTACCCTTGAATAATATTTAAGTTGAAATTTACAAAAAAAAAAAAAAAAAAAAAAAAAAAAAAATTAATGTCCCTTGTCCCCTTAAAAATATTTCATAAATCAAGAAAATCAGAGGGCCCAGCTGGCGCTTGCCAAGGAATACAAAGACTGGTCAAGTGAAAATTGGAGAAAGTTCTATTTTCCGATGAATCGAAGTTCAATCTTTTTAGGAGTGATGGCAGACACTACGTCAAACGACCTAAAAGCAAAAGATATGATTCAAGATATGTTATTTCTACAGTGAAGCATAGCTGAAGACACGTTATGCTCTGGGGAGCATTTTCTGGAAAAGGTGCCGGTCCATTAGTTAAAATCCATGGTAAGATGAATGGTGGAATGTATAAGGATATCTTGCAAGATCATTTGCTGCCTTATTGGAGGAAAAATTGTGGTCGCAACTATTTGTTTCAGCATGATAACGACCCAAAGCATACATGCAAGCTCGCCAAGCAGTTGCTTTAGCGCAAAAAATATCCACTTTTTAAATGGCCAGCCCAATCACCCGATCTGAATCCAACAGAAAATCTTTGGAACGACCTTGACAAACGTGTGCGGAATTATAAAAATTCAAATTCAGCAGAATTTCCCCAAAAATTAAAAGAAGAGTGCAAAAAAATTACCATAGCCAATCTTCAACCAGTCAATGAATCGATGCCACGTCGCTACGTCGCAGTACTTATTGCTAAAGGTATGACGACAAAATACTAATTGTAAATGTTGTTGATCACTGTATTTTTCTATTATAACACTAATTTTTTCCAAACTTTCCAAGATGGCCGGAAACTTTTGAGAACATGCGTTTTCCTTTGCAATTCATTTTGTCAATTAAATTTATTGATACTTATTTGTTATTCCATAAATAAGTTCCTAACTATTATGTGAATAAATTGTATATGTATCATTTTGATATTCCTCTTCATATGGGTATATTTATAAATTAACCCAAAATGTTATGCTAGCCGGAAGCTTTTGATCGCCACTGTACGCTATCGTACGCGGCACAGAAATCGCAAATATTTGTTAACTGTTTAATGGCGATGCCCAAATGAAACGCATCTCTTTAGTTATTGAACAGCTAAATTATTATTAAGTAGCATGATACAATGCTTAGCATGCTTTCCCAAACATAAATTTTAAGGGAGACCAAACTGGTCGCCAAGGGCGGCTAGTGTGAGTAATTTAAGGTATTTCTTTATTATTGATCATTGAATAACTCAGGTTTATACGCTGAACCAGAATGTCTCTTTATATCATGAAATAATAAGAAAATGGCACAGATGTCATATACGCACCGGTGTTCCTAATTGTCACCAAAATAGATTATTCTGCTTGACATGGTGACCCGGCTATTGTTGTTTATTTATTAATAGATTATTTATTTACTTTAATTTTCTTTTTTAATTATATAAATTGCTTTATTCTATAGTTTTTAATAAAACTTTTATTTATTGTCATTTCCTTTTTTAAGTAATAGAACATAATTTTAAAATATACATGTAACTGGTATTCGAAAACGATGTTTTCGCTAAATTGGTGTCAAACACAGATCGCCCCAAACCTGGTGCGTATATGGCATCTTTGTCAAGAAAATTATCGGATGATGCTTTTTTATATGTTTTACATTCATACATGGAATCAAAGGTGGGCGAAAAAATTATGATCTAGAATATTATTAAGTCTTTACCTCACAAAAAACAAACCTGTTTGCAACTATGTATTTACTTTTGCACCAAATTACTTTCTCTGAGAAAAGCAAATTGACTACGAACCCGATTACAGAACATAATCTTTCTTTCTAGTTATTCTTTACTTTTTAAGAATGAAAGTACATATTTCTTGCTAATCATTACGTCACTTTCGACAGTGATAATTTTACTGCGCATATTATTGACATTTGCTATCCATTTGCTCTTCAAAAGTTTTTTCTTTAATTTTAAATTAAAATTTAAATCTTTATGTTCACCGTGCGCAGTCGATAAACCGTAAGCATTGATAACAATTTCTTTAAATAATAAGAATTAATACCATAACACAATCTCGTTTTATTTCAACATCAAAGCATATCCATTTTTTTCCATATATTACGTCACATTTGCTTTCTTTCCGCACTTACTCAAAATTCATGCACCTTGTATTATTAAAAATACTTGAAACATTCCGTTTTAATCTTTCAATCGGAAATTAAATTATTATTCTGGGTTTTTATTTTTTGGCAACGTAAAAAGGAAGATGGTAAAATTTTATCGGCAAAATGTCAATTCATTGTGTATGAAAAATAATGAAATTTTGGATTATTAAGCAAAATATTTGAATAAAATAAAATAAACATAGCCTATGTTCATTTCCGTGTTGTAATCCATCTATATCCAAAAATACAAAAGCATTAATTCATCCGTTTAGACACTGAATTCATTTAAACTTTCGGCCACACATTGACATTTATAATATTATAAGGATTTTCTGGAAACAAATAACGTAATTTTTGCCACATTAAATGTTTTTTTTTTTTAAACAGTTACGTGTATTTTTATATATGGCAATTCTTTTAGCTCATACTATACATAAATTATTATATACACTCAAAATGTTATTTGCAGGTTACTTTTATAATCTAATTGATAAGCTTTAATGTCTTGTCATCTAAAATAGATTAATATAAAATGCTACGACGTAATAATTTTCCAGTTTATAGCGTATTCACTAGGTAACACAATCTACCGTAATTTTTTTTTTTGAAAAATATATATATTGCATCACATATAAAACCGGAAGTATTGTTTTATTAAAAAATGTTTCAATATATATATTTATTGAATGCATAAAAGGATTCGCATAAATTCCTGTCACAAATATGTAGAAACAGGGACTTGCACGTCAGCACTTCGAAAGATCTAGATAGGAAAGCTTCAGAGGGCATGAAAATCTCGATAAGGGAAATGGAATGTTCACTCAAGGAAAATTGTTTTCTGAATCTTAAAAGAAAATCGTTTTACTTTTACTTTGAATTGAAAAATTATTTCCCAATATTTCAACTCCTATAGTTTCTTATAAATTAAAAATGCAGCCTGACCAAAAATCGTATTTACATTTTTAAAAGATAATAAAAAACAAAAATAAAACAGATAATTTTATTCAGATTTTTACAAAATATGAATAACCTTTCAAACAGTCATAGATTTTGAAAGAATTGATGTAATTGTAAAAAGTGTGCTGGAAAGTAACATCGTGCATTATCGAAAAGGAATATTCTTTTTTTGGAATAACAACTGCAGTTGAAATATTTGCTGACGACACAGCAGGATTTTCAGTTAATGATGTGGTAAACAATGATTACTTGTATTGAGGTCAAATACTAGAAATATTTTTCAACTTCGCGAAATAAATGTGTTTACTATCATAAGTAAACAGGGATTGGAAATGAATGGAAACACCTTTTATGGAAGAATGCAGCACATCTAGATAGATTTAAGCAAAAAGACGATTTTAAAAATAATATTCGTCTACACAAATGGAGGAATTATTTGTGATGTACACATTTAGGACTTCGTATTGTAAAATGTCTGTTAAATTGAACCTGAAAATCAACTGACACAATTTACTGTAGTTTACTCTGATATAAAATCGTGACAAATATTTCACCTATTTTTTATCAGACAAAAAATATCCCCCTGTCTCAGGATATGTTTTCCGTAAACCGCATAAAGAATTATATAACTCGTTTTTTATTATTAAATTTTTTAAGTTAAAGAATTTGCGGGTAACAGTGTATACATTTATGTTACCTTTTAGAACTGAATAAAAAACTTATAAAAGATTTTGTGTGTTGAAATTATGCAAGCTTAAACTTTGGCATGCCTAATGCTAAATTCATTTTTTGTCAGACAATTAAAATTTTTCAATTTCTTTAAAAATTCTACAGGTAGATGGCCTCCTAAGCAAAATTATAGTAAATCATTAATGAGCGGATACTATTACTAATCGATTTGTACTATGATTGTGGAGACCGGTTCTGGTTCAGTGGATTTCTTAATTAACTAACGCTATCTTAAAATAAATCAATTGGCACTTACTCAGTGAAGTCCACGGGATATCATTTTTCTCTTCCCGTTTATTGAAAGACCACATATTTACAGCTATAATACACTATGATACATCTATTTACAGTGAAAACGAAAACATGTTCTTAAAAAACATTCTATCCACATTCACCTACTTGTACAGAGAGAAAGCCCAGGTGGTGAGTAACCCTACGTAAACAATAGAGCCAACGCCATCCATTTATCGCTCAATTGGCGTTAAAACATATAATTCTCCACCCACTCCCCACCTGGACTCATCAGATTACATAATGATAAAACAGTATAAACAAATTCTTATAATAAACCTGACCTCACAAATCAAATGATAAAAAAGAAAATTTTCAATCGACAGGTGTTGAAGTATAAAAAAATAAACATAAAATAATAAAGTCAAGATCAATATTTAAAAAGAAAATGACACTCTTATAACTTGTAGCTACATGAGCATATCTGGCCAGATATTTTACCTGAATAAGATTAACTGAATATATATATACATATACATACATAATATAAAAAATACCATTATTTATTCAATAACCTTGTCAATTTGAAATTAGGTACAATTATGCATAAAATGAAACATTTTTACTAAATGGATAAACAACAAATTTCAAAACACACGCACGAAAATAATATTTCCAACTATGAATTTATACAACAAACACATATTGATATTCAAACATCACTTGTAGAAAAAAAAATAAAAATTTCAAATCAAATACTTAAATCATTAATCATTCAACGATCTAGTTCAAAAGAATATAAAAGTTGTACTGGTCTTCGCAGCAGTCCTTTGGCAGTTTTTATTATACAAGCACGGATAAGTTTATCTCTGCCAAGAATGACTCCCTTAACTATTCCTATGTCCCACAACAGTTTAGATTTAGCAGTACCATCTACTAAGACAACATCTCTAATTTTTAAGTTTTTGTGTCTTTCAGGAGTTTTAAATTGATTAACTGAACTTACATTGAATAAGTATTGTTCCTTCTATTTAACCCAGAGCTGTTTAAACATTTTACTTTAATATCGTTTTCTCCTTAACAAAGTTTCTTTGGTAGAAATTTTCTTTCCTAATTCGGCAAAAGGCAGAGCAAAACTAATGTTTTATCTTCCTGGTTGAGGGAAATGAGACGACATAAGTGGCTCTGGGTCGACGAAATCACTTGTTGTATAGGTTAGTGGTCTCATATATATTATGGCTTCTATTTCTGTCAAGATTGTTTACAATTCTTCAAATGTGACGAGAGCTCTTTCCAAAATTTTCCTTAGGGGTTCCTTTACACCTTTTACGAGTCTTTCGTAAAACCCTCCCTACCATGGGGCACGCTCGACGATAAATTTCCATGTCACTACTTTATTTGTTATAAAATCCTGAAGTTCTTGATATTTAATGATTTTTTTCAAATTGTTGTAGTTCTTTACCAGCAGCCTTAAAACCTTCATTAAGTCTGTTTCTTATTCGTAAAACGCTATTTTCATCCAAATATGGACATAGGGAATAAATTCTTGAGGTTTTCTTAACAGGATATCCTTTTTCTAATGACTCAATTTCTTCCTTATAATTTTTCATTTATACTTCTTTGATCAATAATTCTTCAGCAGATAATACACCTTGGACTAATTGGACTTTAAATGGACTTCTTAAATTGAAAACAAGTCTTTTAATTCTTGCCACTGTTCTAATTGCCTTGAAGAAAGAACTAAAACGCTCAATCCCTATAAGTGGTTTCAGTTGTTCTGATGAACAAAGGTTTTGGAAAATTACTATTCCTTTAGCTTCTAGTTGTTTCATATCTTTATCTACGTCTCTGTCTTCCTTTGGCCAAAAATTTGAATCTTTAATTAACCATGGAGACCCTGATCACCGTAGATCATCGCTCTCGAGGTCGAGAAGTGAGAGACCTCTTCTAAGTTTGTCAGCAGGATTTGAGCTACCCGGACAATGTCGCCAGTTCATCGGATATTTAAAGTTTGTTGTCCGTTCCAATAACCGGGTGTTGGGGCAAGTAGTATGCCAAATTATCATTGGTCGAATTTGTTTACTGGAGTTCAACAATTTCTACTACTCCCAAAGCCTTATATTCATTAATGATATCTTTACTTTCTTTAAATAATGCAGGATTATTTGCAAATCGTTTAATTAAACTTTCAAATCTCTTTTTAACAATATCATAATTATTAGAAAGATTAAGATTATCATATTCCATAGGTAGTTTAACTTCATATCAGTTGTTCTTAAATTTAACGGAATTTTCAAATTGTTCTAATATTTGTTTATCACACAAATCTTTGTTCATATCGTACACAAATATTTGTTCTTGAATCCGCAGCCAGAAACTTCAACAGATTCAAGTTGAACTGACATTTTATCATCCTTGTTGTTATCACAAATAGATATGTACATTGCACCCACTAAATTATCTACATTAACTTCCTCTGAGAACTTGCCGTGAAGTGTCCAACCTAATTTAGTTTCATTCAGAACAAGAGTTAGTGAAATGCGTTTATATTTTCCTGTCATAATTGGCCAACAATAATCACTCCCAATCAATAAATCTATTTCATTCTCACCATTATCTAATTCATTAGAAACGTCTGATAACTCTATACCCATATTTTAAAATTTTTTTATATAACTCAGAACTTGGCGCGCGTATTATATCAGAACAGATTTTATCCGTTTCTAATGCTTCCAGACATATTATATTATCCGAATTATTGTCGTTTAGGAAAATCTTTACTCTATTATGATTATCAACAATAGGTTTTGTTCGAACAAATGTATGAATTTTTAATGATTCCTGCCCTGTTACCTCTAAATTTAAACGTTTAGATAAATTCTTCCCGATAAATGTTCGCTGCGAGGCGCTATCTAATAATATTCGAACATTAATATTTTGGTTCTTTCCAATCATAATTCCTTTGAACGTGTGAAAATAAATATATTCATCTGGGTTAAAACAAAGTGACGAAACTGTTATTCTTTCATACTGCTTATTTTCCGTCCCCCCGTTTCACGCTCAGTTGAAAGAAGGTCTACTTTATTTTCATTCGATAATCTTTCTTTTTGTTTTTTGTTACAAAGAGAATTTTGATGAGTTTTCGAAAAAGAAATCAGCAACGAATCTTATTATTTCTGAAATTCTGTTTCCGGAGGAATCGTTTATAACATCGGAAACATTTAACTTACTTAATAAAGATTCTTTTCGTTGTTCCAAATTTAAATTACACAAATTTGCTTCGTGTTTTTGAGAACAAAAGGGGCACATATTTTCTGCAATTATACTTAATGTAAGTGCTGAAGGATTTTTAATTTTTCCTTGGTGAAAGTATTCGGGATGATTTTGTCTAAATTTATTTTCATGGGATTTAGTATTTTCAAAACTGATAGAAGTAACACTAATATTTTTTCTCGTGCTTCTGTTTCTTGTTTCAGGAACAACAATAAATCATTTACACAAACATCCTTTTTACCGCATTGTTCTCTGTGAAATTGTAATACGAGATCATTCGGTATACATTTATAAATAATGGGTAATAATAAGCAACCATATTGGTCTGAATTCACATCAAGCGATTAGAAACTTCGTATTTGTGAAGCTATCTGATCATATAATTTTCTCAAAGAATGTATGTCATTTGATCTTCGTACTGCTTCTAAGTTCAATAATTTGTTAGTATGTGCGGAAATCAAAACATCTGTTTTTCCAAAACGATCCTTTAATACATTTATTGCCGTTACATAATTTTCACTTGTTAATGGAAGTCCATTAATAGCGGCAGCTGCTGAATAAGAAATTAAAGATTTTAAATAAGTGAATTTTTCAATTTGCTGAAGAGCTACATTTTCGTGAATAGTGACTTTAAACTAAGGCCAAAATTCTTGAAATTCGCAAATGTTGCCTATAAATTTATTTAAAGAAATTCGCGGCAGTTTTGCTTTCGACTTTAATTGACTGTCTGATATGGAGGGCGTGATTGCTTCTGGTACACTTGCGATAGTTGAATTTATCTTTAATTTTTTTTCAAATATCTACTGGCTTTTGATATGCAAGTCACAATAGCTTCCGTATATTATATAGAAATTTCTATTTCTGTTTCTAAATTATCTGTTTCAATGTCCGATTCAATTGACTCATCTTTCTAATGATAATTTATGTTCAAGTAATGCCGCTAAAGAATCCTCAACTATTTCCGGTTTGGAATCACTTTCATTTTTAATTTCACTATCAATTATTTGTAATCAATTTTGTTACAGTAATTCTAATTGACCCGCGTTTTGCTATGTTTCGTTTTAGAATTTCACTTTGATTCATCTTTATATTCACTCACTCAAAGAATTTCAAAGAATTGTGTCTTCCAATATATCGAAAATTTAACAGAATTTTTAAATAACTTACCCGTTTAATGAAATGGCAATTAGTAGCGTAGTTATCAATTTATATTCCCGGTCGATGCACCAATGTGGCGACAGGTTCTGGTTCAGTGGATTTCTTAATTAACTAACGCTATCTTAAAATAAATCAACTGGCACTTACTCAGTGAAGTCCATGGGATCATTTTCCTCTTCCATTTTATTGGAAGACCACATATTTAAAGCTATTATACACTATGATACATCTATTTACAGTAAAAACGAAAACATGTTCTTAAAAAACATTCTATCCACACTCACCTACTTGTACCAAGAGAGAGCCCAGGTGGCGAGTAATTCACGCCATCCATTTATCGCTCAATCAGCGTTACTTTAATTCTCCACAATGATATCGGAATCATATATTAGTGAAATTTCCCCTTTGCTTCCTTTGCTTTTATTTTTTATCTTAAAAAAGTCCCTTTTCATTTAGTTTGACCTGTTAATTTTTTTCAAAAATATGCAATTTTATCCCAAGGTACTTACTTTTATTACTAATTAGCTTTTAAATGTTGCCTTGCAATATGTATATTCTTCTCTTTTCCAGCTGCCCGTTGTAAAGAAACTTAAATATTTTTCATTTTGTAAACCTCAAATCAATGCCAATTCCTTATTTGTGATATCAGATCTAAATATATACTCGCATGTGTTCATTTCTGGTCTGCTGTTCTCAGCATACTTGAAAAGCAAGCATTTTCTACCATGCATGTTTCCTGACCTCTGCAAAAAATATAAAGATTACAATATACGTTTTATCCTAGCGCCCGTCTAAAAACCTTGGTTATCTTCATGAGCCCCTGTATTGTCTAGGTATAGCACATCTATTCAAAATTCTTTTCTCCTAATTTTATTCAAAATTGTGACGATATGTGATCTAAATTTGCACTGATTATAGAATGTTTCTTTCAGAGAAGTATACCAACTGGACACCATATGGTGAATAAATTGGCGATACTGTTCTCACTAATAAAAAATGGGATTTCAGTCACTCTCACGATTGTCGTTTTTCTTATCAGATTGTCTCTCCATGTTCCTCTCATCTCAAAAAGACACAAAAGAATCCTTTTAAAAGAAATTTAACCTAGATTTTATCACCTCAAAGCAATTAAAACACCTTCACACTGTTTTCTTCGTAATTGGAACATAAAGCTTCATTACAGGTACTAATTACAATTTTATACGGTAATATCTGGTACTGTTAGTAGAGGCGATTCCTTTTATTTCAGTACCGTACACAAATTTCGTACGCTAATTTCGAACACAAAATTTTATTCTGAGTAGTCATAAGAGACTTATAAAAAGAATAGTTGTAGCAAACAAGTACTAGACTAATGAAAAAAAAGGTCGATGAATAGTTATTGTTACGTCAATAAAAGTTACAAGTATGGGAGTCATTACGCAGAACCATGTTGAATATCTGTTATTCGTCTCATTAGTACTCACAAGTGACAGTTCTTTGATAAATCCACTCCGATGTCACCGTGAATGTTACTTTGTGGCGTGCCACGAAGTGAATTTAAATCGAAAATAAAATGTAACTTCATAGTAGATTATCTAAATCACAATCACTTGATAGTCATCGAGTTACTTAAATGTGAAATTTCATAGTGTTTCGTCACAGTGCAACCGTCATTTTGACTTCACAACGTGGTCTCCCAATGACGATCACATGAGAGTTAGCATGGGACTTAGGTGGAACGTCATTTTGTGACACAACACAAAAAAATTAATCAGATTAAATTCACAGTGAAGTCTACGAATGATGGTCATTTATGAAAATAAAACTATGATTAGAAGATTTTACAATTTGTACATTCTGCAGTACAGTCTATGACAATTTGTGACCGTTTGAGGTAGCTTTCATTACAAAAAGCTACTTATTGCAGCCGTTCGGAGGAAAACGATTCCGAAAAATTTTGGTATATTTTCAATTTTCACCGATCATGATCCCCAGACCCCGAAACCACCCTCCGTTCAAAATTGATATATATAGAGAGATAGATAGATAGATAGATAGATAGATACAACTAGGTTTTTAAAGTTATACTTACAAAATTTTAGGTGTGTTCAAAGTAGTCTCCTCCATCATCAATGCACTTTTGTAGACGAATTTTCCACAGATTAAATGCCTCAAACCATTCATTTCTTGGAATAGATGAAAAAATGCATTTATAGCCACATCAATCTCTTCTTCTGAATGAAAACGACGTCCACGTAAGTTCTTTTTTAAATTAAAGAATAACCAAAAGTCACACATAGCTAGATCAGGTGAATACGGCGGATGCTCTATCACTTTAATTCGCTTTTGTTTAAGAAACTCAACTGTTAATCCGGCTGTATGTTAAGATGCATTGTCATGGTGAAGCATTAGTCCCCTAACATTCACTTCTTGTAGAATTTCTGGAAGAGATTTAGTGGTATACCAGTTTGCTGTTACTGTCTTCTGTCCTTCCAACTTGATGGCTTTGATCAATCCTGTACTTCTAAAGAAAACGGCTTACATCACTTTTTTCAGTGCGCGTTGTCTTTTCACCATTTTCGGCGTGGGATCATCTTCAAAGACCCATACTTTGCTTTCTTGACGTGTTGGAACTTCAAAAAATGTTATGTACGTTTCACCACCCGTTACAATTTTAGAAATGATGCGGTGGCCACCATCATTTAGCAATTTAAGAGTTTCTTTACTGATTCTGGCACGCTCCTCTTTTTGGTGCACAGTTAGATTACGGGGAACCCAAAGTCAAACTACTTTTCTCATATGCAATTCTTCATGAATAATTTTGTGCATGGCTTCGAATCCAATGTTAAGTTCCTTCTGTATCATTTGATAGGTACAACGATTATCATCCATTAACATTTTTCGTATGGCAGACACATTATCCGGATTACTGCCAACGGCGGCCATCCAGTGTGTTCTTCATACTGAAGAAAATTGCGACCTCTGCTAAATTCTTTAAACCATCTGAATACAGTAGAACGAGCTGGAGATTCATCACCAAATGCTAATTTCAACCGTTGAACGCATTCTTCTTGATTTAATCCTGCTTTAAAATTGTAGAAAATCATAGCGCGAAAATGTTCTCGCGTCAACTCCATTTTCTCTTCTGTTTAAAATTTATTCTACGCTAAACAAGTTGAAGTAAGTCAGTAAAAAATCGTCTGCTGTGTTAAAATACTTTGTATTTTAAAATTAAACCGTTATTTTTATTTTGTAAACTCTCGTCTGCGCGTATCTCAATAATTTCAGAGTAACCCTCGTATATATATCTGATCTTTGTCATACTGTAACTCTCGTATTTATGAACCGATTTGGATAAAATTTCGTGTGTACATAGTACATACCAATGTTTCGACCGAGTCCGTTGGCCAGCTTCATCCGCCATCTTGTTTCGAAATGGCGGCCATTTAAAAAAATTTAAAATGAGGCACAAAAAATTAGACATTGAAAAAGATTTTTCTCTTATGTGTTTGAACTTGATACAAAAATTCTGGAGCATTTTTAGTTTCGTCTATATCTTAAAAATGGCTGAGTTATAGCACTTTGAATTTCTAGCATGGCTGACATTTTGAAACGATCTGATTTTTGTCACGCGATAATACAAGTATTTATGAACCGATTTGGATGTGACAATGAATGTGCATAATACATAACAATGTCTGGACCGAGTTCGTTGGCCAGCCTCATCCGCCATCTTGTTTTAAAATGACGGCCATTTAAAATTAAAAAAAAATAATTTAAAATGAGGCACAAAAAATTAGACATTGAAAAATATTTTTTTCTTATGTGTTTGGGCTTGATACAAAGATTCTGGAACATTTTTAGTTTCGTCTATATCTTAAAAAAATGGCTGAGTTATAGCACTTTGAATTTCTAGAATGGCTGGCAATTTGAAACGATCTGATTTTTGTCACGCGATAATACACGTATTTATGAACCGATTTGGATGTGAGAAGGAATGTGCATAGTACATAGCAATGTCTCGACCGAGTTCGTTGGCCAGCCTCATCCACCATCTTGTTTAAAAATGCGGCCATTTAAAATTTAAAAAAAAATAAAATTTAAAAGTGAGGTACAAAATAATTATAAATTGAAAAAGAGTTTTCTTATGTGTTTGAGCTTGATACAAAGATTCCGGAGCATTTTTTGTTTCGTCTATTTCTTAAAAAATGGCTGAGTTATAGCACTTTGAATTTCTAGCTCGGCTGATATTTTGAAACGATCTGATTTTAGTCACGGGATAACACCCGTATTTATGAACCGATTAGGATGTGACAAGGCATGTGCATAGTACATAGCAATCTCACGGCCGAGTTCGTTTGCTAACTTCATCGGTCATCTTGTTTTAAAATGGCGGCCATTTAAAATTAAAAAAAAAATAATAATAATTTAAAATGAAGTACAAAAAAATTAGAAATTGGAGAATATTTTTTTCTTATGTGTTTCAGCTTGTTACAAAGATTCCGGATTATTTTTTGTTTTGCCTTTATCTTAAAAAATGCCGAGATATAGCAATTTGAATTTCGAATGTATGTGACATTTTTAAAAATCTGATTTTTTGCCTGCAACAGCACTCGCATATATCAACCGATTTAGATATGAGTGAGCATGTGCACAGGAATTACTAAGGTCTCGACCAAGTTCATTGGTGAGCTTTATTGCACCCATTATGTTGTTTTAAAATAGCGGGCTTTCACCGATAATTCGGGTTAATATAATTATTAATATAATTCGGGATATCACCGAATTTGGCGACAAATATAAATCACTTTATTAAAACCGGATTTGATAACGCTGACTAATTTCGTGAAATTCTCATTCATATTCAATATTGACAAAAATTAGTATTTAATCTTCTATAATCGGGTTCCACTAATTTGAGCTCCGTGTGTTTGAATAATATAAGCTGTCTATAAAAAAAATAAGGAATATGAAAGCTACCTCTTCCTCCCGGCACTGGCCGGAAGCACTTTTTTAAGTGAAACTGGCATCTCATCGACATATCATGCTATTGCAGTAGCACCTATTTGTTTTATCTGTCGTTTTTGTACATGTGTCCTTTAACAATCCAGAATTAACTTTGTTTACGAAACTTAGCATTTCGTGTTTCTTCCTTAATTTATGGATTCCAGCGCATATAATAAATGTATTACTTCAAAGAATTTTTTTATATGCATTTACTACGTTTACATTTATGGGTTTTTATGCAATATCATTTTGGTTTCGAGATTTCAACTTGCTCTTGTTTAGTTTCTCGCGTACAACATAAATGTGCTTGGACGATTGTGGAAAATCGTTGAATGTGCAGCCTATGAAGAGCAGGTGCACATAAAATGGCGTAAAATGTCAAAGTGTAACGTAACGTTAAGATTTAATCAGCTTTCAACACTAGATAATTAAAGGTTAATATAAAACTGAGTGTTAATAGCTCAAGGAAATTTGGAATATTTTGATATTAAATGTTTACTGAGAGATTAGGAAATGTTTACGCCGCATATCCAAATTTCAGGGGATAACCAACTGATTCATATGTAGGGACATATTGGATGTGATAATGATGTAAACAGTTATTGTGCAGTAGATATCCATACCATGTTCTAAAGCACGAAGATTCACAATGATTCCCACACTTGCACGTGTCATGCAGTTTCCCGCAGATGATCTAACCCTTTTCGTGTGAAAGTGTATTTCATTCATGACCAAAATATCTCCTTATTCCGACCACCAAGAATGGAAGAAATGCGTAAGCGTCTGAACATGAAGCGCCGGTCAATCTTGAAAGAGTTCATGATATTAACGCCGCACTGCACGGACGGACCTTCCACATTTATAAATTAAATTCGAAACGTCCGGTTATCGCATACACTTGGCCTTACAGTTAAACTTACTCTCTCTCTTGTTAGTCATTTAATGATTTCTAAAAAGTGCAAAATTGTTCCCAGAATCATAAGCAACAGAAGTCAAATTGGTCTTTTGTTAATATTTCCTTCATGATAAGAAATGTATCAGCTATTTTGTGTTACTGAAGAAAGAAAGTCAGTTTGAAATTTGTAAAAAGAAACAATATTTAATTGGAAATATATATTAGTTTTATTGATTTTATAAGAGAGTATACTTAAAAGTTTTCCATATTCATGCGTTTCGAAATTATTAAGCTCTCAAAGCTGGAAGACGGGAGGTGCTGGGTTTGAACCCAATCGTGCCCGTCTGCCTAATCGTTCGGAATTTTCGGTGGTTTTCTTCGAACCTTGGATTTACTTGCGTAAATACGGGTTAGGTTCTTTTAGAAAGACCCCCACAAAGGGCACATCTCTCTTTGGGCCTATATCCCTCGTGTTGTTAATCGCCCGTCATAAATAATACCAACACCAATTTATTAAGATTTTTTGTTATCAAAGTGCGACAATTACCTAACAACTTGTTACTAGTACCACGAAATATTTTTTTTTTCTCAACAAAAGTCTATATTGGAATAGTAAAAAGTAAAAATTGTTATTAATCACTGCTCATAATGCATTCTCGTTTAAGCAAAAATGTTTTTAATAATGTGCAATCATTAATATTTTTCGGGTAAATAAAGCATAGGGGGAAAATAACATTTTACTAAACATTCCCTCTAAAATGTATTACGCTTTAGATTAGACTCATGAATATTAACACGTTTTAATATATCATATTAAGAAAATAACTTAGGTAATAAACAGAAAATGTAAAAGAATGATCTAATATTTTTGCAAAAACAGCATCAAAGTTACTTGTATGAAAGCAAGCGAAAGTAATGAAGTTATAAATAAAATTAATCTAAGCTTTTCAAAATAGGAATAAATATTCCTACATTGAAATAAAATTCTGCTACTTTTATCTAGAAAATAAATTGTGGCTCTAGAAAAAATAGTTCCATGTCATCCTTATAAATTCTCATGCCCTTTGATACAGAGTTCTAGTTATCCCTATTAAAATTCTAGAGCGTTTTCCCATATCATCATGGTCAAACGTATTTAAAAACCTTTGCAAAAAAACACGAAAACAAAAAGTGAGTTTTAGTAACTATAATTCTAGTTTATGAATTAATTCTATAAATCAACCGATAATTTTTCGCAATTCAAATGATTCATAATATAATACATAGTTTCATCACCTAGATATTATAGATTAGAAATTCGCGATAATTTCGTTTATTCAGTTTATTTGTTTACCTGATTCGCATAGCTCGGTCATCTATATTTCTAGTTTAGGGATTTAGAAAATGACTAGCTATTCGTTCTTGATGAAGGTGGTATATATTTCTTACAGTGCATGCTGGGGACACTTAGCGTGTTCAGCAGTTTAAAGACATTTCTTATAAAAATGTATCTGAATTTATACATATTGAAAGTCAGAATTATTATTATTGTTATTTTTACGTTTTAAAATTGTGTATTAAATGTATTATTATTAATTTAATTATGGTTATGTATATATGTATTGGAAATACAGGTTATTTACGAGTTAAGTTTGAAAAAGGTGACTGTTATCTATATAAGGCATCTTTAGGATGCTACTCAAATGACGCAAGCGAGACGGCAAGGTAACAATGACCAGACAGTAATGCCAAGAGTAGATTTATTGGCTTATTTATTACAGGCCATAAAATTAGACCTCACATTTAGTAGTCACGTGTTTACATTTCCTAGGGACTCGTCAAATGGGAGACGCAGTGTGGAAACGCGCACGTCCGCAGGTTAACGAATGACAAGCGTTGAAAGGATGTCGTTTTAAAGGGGGTCGGTTATACCGAGCTCTGATTAAGCGGAGGGCGCTGAAGCCCGTCCCCTATTGTATGTAACAGTGTATTACAAAAGAATAAGCAGTATTCTCAATTCAGAAGTCTTAGTTGTTTGCCAAGAGATGAAGTAGTCTGAGTATGCCAAGAGGTGAATAAGCCGTAGTTGATTATCAAAGTTGAGAACTCGCAGTACTTCTTCGTATGTACAAGCCTCAATTTTTTAGTAGAGGTCAAGAGTTGTATTCCTGTTTAGATGTCACCGGTCCGCTATTTAAATTAGAGGGTCCGCATCGTAGCTCGATTGAGAGCTTGAGTGTTTGGGATGGCCTCAACTAAAGTTCTTTGCCAAAATTCACCAGGAGTTGTCTTCAACTAACCAAACAATATTACAAGGTATTGTCAATTTTGTTCCCGGTATTTAAGTATATCTGTGCATTGGTTAATTAGGGCTTTGTATTCTCAATTTGCTTACCACGTGTTAGGTTAAATTGATAAATAAGCAACTTAGAAATATTGTTATAATGAAAATGACTAGTTTGATATGTTTGCGTAGAGCAAGCGTGTCGTATGGGACATCCTTTCCAATTGTAAATATAAATTGTAAATAAAATTTGTTAGATGTTAAATTTGAGTACGCTATTTTCAACCATGAATCTTTGTTAATCTTTTTATTATTAGGTATTTTACTTTAGGTCAAGTACGAAGTTCTTAAGATTTATCAATGCTTAAAATTTATTTTTAATTTAGTTTATTTGCGTGGTCTAAAAGTTAGCTTCTCCGTCAAAAATATTCACAACGCATTGGGATAGTGTTCCTACTAGTGTTCCTACTAGGGAGCCAGACGCCTCCCACCTTTTTCGGTATAAGTGGGAATTCCTTATATCAGAGGTTAACAAGGACCTATATCACGATCACATTATATTATGTTATTAATTATAAGTTTTATATTAACAATATGAATATTCTAGTTTGAGTGATTAGGAGTTGCTTACCTAATTCACTCGGGGGAATATTTGGGGTAATTAGGGATGTTGAGTCTCCTCCTCCCCTTACGCGAGTTACTTCTTATTTATTTTTTAATTAGCTGCCCACCTTTTCCCCCTTTTAATTATCCCAACCCCTATATGTCTGGGTAGTTGTTTAGTGGTTCGTTATAGGAGCCCAGATCTCCCCAGCAGTGTATTTAGCATTAACTCAGGCATATTTTTATTCCATGCAACCTTTGATAAATATAAAGGTGTTTCATTAAAATGCGTCAAAAATAATTCACTTGAAGATCAATTACAAACCTTCAAACTCTTAAGAATGCGTCTTTAGTATTTTAAATAAGAGTCGTTTAAGAATGTTATAGAGATTTAGCTAACCCATAAAATTAAAATGTATTTCAATATCTCAGATTTATTTACAATATATTTTTTATAATTATTTTCCTGAGTGACGAGAATCTAACATAATAAGTATAACAATTATAATCATATAATATCCCATATAGCTCGTGAGCTTCCCCAGGACAAATTGAGGAAGATTGACTATGCAACACCATCATCGCACAGGCATCCTGAAAGATGTAAAAAATTGTCGTCAGGAGGTCCTCATGAACCGAAAATGTCCGCCTTGTAGCATCCTTAAGGATCGAATCCTGGGGAGCTCCCGATGACCTTCTTTATGTTCCTCCCCAGGAAGTTCTGGGGAAGATTTTAGGAAGATATATCGGATAAATTCGGGAAACTTCTAAGTCACTTAATGAACTAAAAAATTCATTCGTAATTATGATTATTCGACGTAATACAGTATCAGATGATAAAAATTGTTTTTATATATTTTCTATTTAATATTTATCAGTTTAAAAAACATCATGCTTAAAAAAGACTTTATACATTTATAAATGTGCAAATTAAAGAACCTGACATTATTCACACACCTGGTAACAGTAATAATTATCATGTTGGCGAAATCCAAAGCGAACTGACAACATCGTAAAGTTTTTACTTACGTACCTTGCACTGGGTTTTTGGACCTTGAACTTTCATCACTAGACTCGTATTCTACCAACTAAGCCAGGTGTTCACCTGCGGCGAGTCATTTTATTGGGTATTGGTCATAGAATTGGTACGACTTCTTTTAGTAGGAGAGCTGTTGAACATTTTTGAGTAGGTATTTGAGGCACCCTGAAAATTTGTGCAGCACTTCTTTTGTAATGCCTGAATACAAAATCGAATGTCTGGCTGAAGGATCGTGGCCCAAAACCTGTGCCAGACACGTGTCAAGTGCCATTTTTTGACACTACCCCAAAAAAGTATTTGAGGCTCGCTGAGATTGAAACAGAATAATATTTATACTTAGAAAAAAATATTTTGAAAATGACAGACACTTTAGTCGGCCCAAAAACTGTGCCAGACACGTGTCAAGTGCCATTTTTTGACTACACAAAAAAGGTATTTGAGGCACGCTGAGATTGAGGCAGAATAATATTTATGCTTAGAAAAAAATATTTTGAAAATGACAGACACTTTAGTCGGCACAAAAACTGTGCCAGACACGTGTCAAGTGCCATTTTTTGTCTGCCACAGGTTTTGGGCCACGATCCTTCAGCCAGACATTCGATTTTGTATTCAGGCATTACAAAAGAAGTGTTGCACAAATTTTCAGGGTGCCTCAAACACCTTCCCTAAAATGTTTAACAGCTCTTGGACTATTTCTCCTTTGATGAAAGAACTTTTTCAATTAATGGATAAAACTTAAATGTCATAACAAGTTCTGTAATATTGGTTTTGTTTTTTGAAATTAAAGCACGTGCTTAATATTTAATGCAGAGATGTATTTAATAATATTTGGAATTCATATCTAGAAAAACAGCTTACAAATAACTCATTACTCATTATTAAATATAACTGAGTTTGAAGTCTTACATGAAAATACTTTTTTATAATATAAATAAGATTATTATTTTTTTAGTTTTAAACAATACATATTTCTGATATCTAATCTGTAAATTATCAATATATACAAATGTGTAAACATACATTAAACTGTTGATAAATTGCGTGTTTTATCAAAATTTTCCGAATTTCTTATAATTGAAAATTAAACGAATTTATTAGGAGCAATAAAATAAATATGTATACATTTATGGTAATTTCAGAATGTTCAACGAAAAAAGTAATAAATTAAGTTTATATTTTAAAATAATTATAGATATAGAAATTAGTAATGTAATTTACATCGATATAAAATAATTTTTAGTTAGTAAAAAGTAATAACAGAAATATATAAATATATAAGATAATTTTTAAAAGATCAGAAAAAAATAATATAAAACTAATAATAAAGATGTAATACATACGATATTTTTTAAAGGATCAGAAGAAATAATTCTTACATTCAAAGAATATATATTTCTGATACTTAATTTGTAAAATATGAATATATACAAATATATAATTATGTATTATACATTTATGATAAATTCCGTATATGTAGCAAAATTATTGTCATTTTTTATAATAGAAAATGAAACTAGTTTATAAGGTGTATTAAAAGAAATATACAGGGTGTCCACGTATAACCTGATCGACCTTTATTTTCGCAAACGTTCGTCCTCCATGCATACTTCCAATTACAAAAAGTCTCAGCACGCTCGGCATACAGGCTCAGTTTGATTTCAAAGTTATGTGCTAATTTCAACAAAAAAAAAAAAAAAAAAAAACTAAATCATAATCAGAGATAAACCCACTTTAACAATTTTATCTGTCCGCTTTTGACCAGTTTTTTTTTTCAATTTTATATAAGTGCTAGTTTTATCAGAATCATGTTAATGCGGTACGCAAAAAACTACTTTTCCATGCTCAACAACTCGAAATTTTCTAGCACATTTTCAGATTCATTTTTAAAAGAAAAAATATTAAACATGCTGACCTGTTTTTGAAGAGATTTAAAAGCGACCTGTGTTTTTATTTTTCGTTCAATTAAATAAATCTTGTTTTATAAACAATTATTTTTTCAGTAGGACAATATTTTTCGTTTCCAACACAATCGCTTCGGGAAATTCGGTTCAAAATGCCCACTTTGACATCATTTTTTGAAATATATTTTGTCTATATGAAAATATCGACCATTACGGTACATTATACAGATTTTGAATAAGAGAATCTACCAATTGGATGCGCTTGAGAGCAAAAATGAATTTAAAAATGAGTCAGAAAATAAACAGTTTGGATTTTAATACACACTTAATACGATGAATTAATTTGTTTTCGCTATAAGAATTGGATCAAAAACTGGTTAATATAAATGATGTAGATAATATTAAGAATATAGATAATAAATTCATGCGGATTTTAGATCTTGTGAATTGACGAGTTTTCGATTTTTTATGTTCTTCAATCCCCCTTTTTTGTTTTCATTTTTATTTATTTATTTATTTATTTTTTTGGCGGTAAAAATTGGTCCTATCAAAAACTTCTCAATATAAAAGTTGTAGATGATATTAAGAAGAATTATATTGATTTAAATTGCATTTTATATCTCGTGAACTGACAATGTTATGAATTTTTTTATCACTAAAACCATATTTTTTGCACCCCTTGAGCCCATTTCTAATTTTATCAAAATTCTGTGATACATAAATTTTTGGTTCTATTTTTAGAAGTACTAAAAATTTTAAACGCATTTGATATGTACATCAATTAAGAAGTTATGGGTTTTTTTCTGTTTTCACAAAACCCCTTCCTATTTCCAACCCCTTGGACTAAGTTTGTTCATTAACGAACATGACCGGGATTTTCTACTCCTTGATTTTATAAATCAGTTTGGAAGAGATTTGTGTAGAATTACGGATTTGTCGTACCCATAAAAAAGTGATATATATATATATATATATATATATATATATACATATACCAAAGGTGACAGGCCACTTGCGATTTTAGACGTTTTGTTAAATATCTAGAAACTCCTCCAGGTGTGTAAATAGAATAGTACAGGCCATACATCTCAGTGAGACTTTTTTCCCGAAACTCCATAAGGGGCCGTCAACAAATTAAAGAAGAACGTATATCTTTTGGATAACCCTTTAAAAACTAAACTAGCAAAAGCGTTCAAACTGTAGATTATGATTAAGCGCCATATTGTAATAAAATGTGTTCTTTTTTATGAGGATAGCATGTATACTTGTAGAGGAACTTAAATTTTTATAAAAAGAGTCCCGAATTTTGCAAAGTTTTTTGCTTAAGTTCTTAATATAAAAAAAAAAAAGTTATTCTTAATAAATATGACAAACAACATTGTGCACAATACCCTGCAATCAGAATTTTAAAAAATAATAATTATATGAAACATGAGCAAGTTTACTAAATAATGAATTTCTGCGCATGCCCGAATGTAATCAAAATATAATTTGCATAATGTGTTAGCTAAATGTATAGAACAATTTTTTTGAAAGTCTCAAAAACATAGATTGAAAAGTCTGAAAATTATCGTTGATAGAATAAGCTCAAAATCCGTTATTCTTAAAAGGAAGCAAAAAGATGAAGAGTTGTATCCAAATACAGTAGTGCGTGCAATATTGTTTATGCAATATTGGCACTAATCAATGGATATATGGATTCTTCCATTCATCTTTTTGCTTCATTCTGAGAACAACGGATTTTAAGCCTATTCTATCAAGGATCATTTTCCAAATTTTCAAGCTATGCATTTGAGACTTTTACAAAAGTTGCTCTATTCATTTAGCTAACACATTATGCACATTATACTTTGATTACAATCGGACATGCGCAGTGAAACATTATTAAGTAAACCTGCTCATTTTTCATACAATTATTACTATATTTTAATTCTGCAGAGTATTGTGTACAATGAGGTTTGTCATATTTTTTGGAAAGAACTTTTTTTTATATTAAGAACTCTGCAAATTATAAGCAAAAATCTCGTCAAAATTTGAGACTGTTTTTATGAAAACCTGAATTTCTCTCCGAGTATACATGCTATCCTCATACAAATGAACACAAATTAGTACAATAAGACACTTAATCATAATCTACAGTTTGAACGCTTTTGCTACATTAGTTTTGACAGGGTTATCCAAAAGATATTCGTTCTTTTTCAATTTGTTGACGGTCCCCTACGGGGTTTGAAAATTGTTTACCTTTTTTGAAAATTGTTACATAAATGTTTGTTCTAATGTTAAATGAACATAGAAAATGCATTAGCGGCGAATGTTTTGAAAATTTTACAAAATTGTGAGGATTTTAAATTTTTATAAAATTGAGGGAATGATATTTTGCTTATGAGAAAATTCTTTTAAAAATACATATATGTGGCAATAAACTTCTTTTATTATAATTTCTAGTTTATAAACACAAATCTAATATATTTTTTTTATTTCTAGGTTAATACAATGCCACGAAATAATTGTACACTACACATAAATTAATCATAAAAGTAGGATAAATTCATTTAGTTAATGTAAACAGGGAATTGTGAACAAGGTAAGCCTTCTACCATTACGGATGTCTTTTTTTGGTGCTGGCCATTTATATGTACCTGGGGTTTTGCTGGGATGCATAGCACAGATTTGAGATGTGCCATTTATCTGTTCTATAACTGTTCAATGATATTCTTCATCTTCATACAGCGGTAGCACCCAATCTCCTACAGATAATTTAAAATTTATACTAATGTATTATGTGTAATAAAATTAACAAATTTTTATTATTACGTAAATACACTTTAGAATATTACCTTTTTTATTTTGTTTAGTAAATGAGAAGTTTGGGCATCTGTAGATTTACAGACGTTGTTTCCAAACCTCTGATATCCTTCCCCGAGGTGGAGTGACTGCAATCCTGTTGGTTGCAGACAAAGCAGCTTAAACTTCTAAAAGTTAGTTTAGGTTAGTCTTTCCTAACTTGAAAATAACTTGATGCACCTTTTGAGTTCCTTTGAAGGCTTCATAATTAGAATCGTCAACAAACGTTTTTTAGAAATTTCTATTTCTTCTAGAGTAACATGAAATATTTTAATTGCTGCACATTTTTCTTTTATAATTGAAAAGAAAGTCTGAATGTCCTGATCTAAATAGGAGATGATGTAAATTATCTAAATAGATTGAAGCCAAGAATGAAATTTTTTACTAAAATGCATAAATTTAGTAGGTTAGTGCTTTGAATCACTGAAGTTAAACTTTTTAAATTATTTTGACAAGTTCTATCATTCCCTCACTTATATAGTTATTACCTCACTTCAGAAAATGTGAGGAAATGATAAAATTCAATATGGCTGCCTTTTTCAAGTTATACAAAATGGTTGCAAATGATTTATGAATAATTTCTTAAAGTATCAGTCATATAGCACAATATTAGCTAGAAATATTTTTTTTTTTACTTACCTTGAAACAGATATCCTGCGTGAGAGAATGATGATTATTAAAAAACACCCATGCACAAATGTTTATTTTTTCATTTTATTCTACACCATGTAATGTCCACTTCAAACTAAAGACTCTTAAACAAAAAGTTGTCAATGCAACAAACAAAATACCTTGATATTGGGAATAATGCTGCCCTCTTGTGGCTGAAATTTAGATTTTTTTCCAAAATGTGAGGGATTGATTTAAACTGTAGCGAAATCGGTAATTGTTAATTAAAACAACTTTTTAATTAAGTAAAAAATAAGAAATTAATGGTTATGATTAACATAATTATTTAACTTGGATAAGACTTTCATAATAAATTTTTATTTTAATTAAATTTGAGAAAAATAATTTTAAAATTACATAGAAGGTGTAAGAAGCTAGTGAGGGAATGACTGTCTTATATTAAATACATTTTTTTTAAAATTTATAATTAATAAATCATCTTGATGAATTTATTTTAAAAAGAACACTACAGTGGAAATACATATATGCAGAAGAACAAAAGTTTTTGATTATATTTTTTATGCTAGATATAAGGGAATGCAACATTGCCTCTTTACGGAGAATCACTCATATATAGATAGATAAATAGATAAATAGATAAGGTTTTTTACTGAGGGTGGTTTTAGGTTCTAAGGGTTCTAGATCTGCAAAAATATTTCTGGAATTCCAACATAGGACAGAATGTAATAGGTAATATTTCATACGAAATCTACCTAAAATGGTTACATAAGTTGAAGAATTATTTTTAAAGCGATTGGGTCAAGAAAAAAATTTATTAAAAGTTACGAAATTCAAAATTTTATACGGTCCCTGGTACTGAAAGTGACATTTAGTAAAAAAATTACTGTGGCAGTAACGAGTAAGACAAAAAATGTCCCATTCATCAAACATTAAAATTGGCCCAGTTATGAAACTTTGGAATGCATGACTTATTTGCATCTCAAAACAAATGACTTCGGCCATGCTTTCAGGGGTCGTATATAAAGTATTTAAATTTATTTCAAGGTATCTGAACTTGAAAGAAATCATACAGCTATTACGACTGAGTTAACTTTTATTAGTTAAGTTTCAGATTAGTTAAAATAATTGTATTTTAACCTATGCTTTATTTTGTAAGGATTTGAGGCTATGATTTCTTTTAATAAAATTTAGGTTATAGTCATAAGGTTTTATTTGACTTGCAACGACCGTCTTTCCAGTTTAAAACTTGTACTGGAAATTTAACTGACTTTCAAATATCCGATCGACGTTAAATTTTACATCCAGACTTAAATCCGATGCCAATGTAATATTATTATTCTTTTCAACATTTACCATCTTATATATACTTATATTAGTCGGATAGATTACCGTCAACAAGTTTATGAAAGTGTTTTAGATTAGATGACATAAACCTGCGATTGTTGTGTTTTTAAACTTTTATAATTACGTTTTATGTACTTTTTTATGCTGAATTAGAAAATTACCTTCGCTTTTAACCATCATATCAGGATTTTTCGCAAATCGTAAATTTCATGGTTAAAAAACAGCGAAAAATCTGATACTATAAAAGTGACGTAGGACATTTTTATTTAGTTTAATTTTATTTAATTCAATAATTTACTCAATTTTTTGGCTTATACTGAGTTTTTTACAGCTAAACATCTCAGGAGTCCGATGAGGTTGGGAGGGGAGATGGGATCAATTTTAACTTTGAGCTTTTTATCTTTGAAATTTAACATAGCACAACCTAAAATTTCAAAGACAGTTTACAAATTGTATATTTTGCAGTAATATGTCAGAATGATTATAGATCTCACATTTATACTAGACTGCAATGTTAATTTTTCTCTCAACTATTTTTTTTGGTTATATCAGATGATTATTTATATTTCTACTACGTTTGTGAATGACCCCTATTTCACAGCAAAAAAATATACTCCAATTTTAAACAGCTATTACTCCACCGGTTTTAATCGTAGAAGAAATCTGTTGAGTTTGCATGTTTATATCCCTTATAAAATCCCTGAAAGCTAAAAAAATTCACGTTGTTGTGTTGTGTATCCTGGAGATAGTTGTAAGTCAAAACGCGCTTCTATCATTTTGGGCGCCCCATTTAACCGCTATAACACGGAAGGTGGGCTTTCCACGAGTTTCGGAAAACTGAATTGAAACTAAGATTAGTCGATTTTACTTCGCATTAACGATCTAATAATTAACTCAAAGTGTGATCACTTTATTTAACCCAACGACCACAATTATTTGAAGACGAAATCGCGTTTTGAATTTTCCCTATCCTTATTATGTCATAGAAGTACACAGTAGTGCGGGATTTGTAGGTTCCTATGAAAATTTCACACACTTCATACCGATTGATAGAGAAAAAAAGGACGTAAGCCCTTCATTTCTGGATCAAAGAGATTTACACCAGATTTATTTAGTTGATTCGTCAATGCTTGTAGTTAAAATGTATACCACAGACCAGTACGTACAAATGACATTACTTTATGGATACATATACAATCCTAATGGAGGAGAGGCTGCAAGGAATTACGCAGTTAAATTTCCAAATGAAAACCACCTATCTAAAAACACGATATTATATGCTGTAAAGTGCTTACGAGAAACGGGTAGCGTTAAAAAATATCCTCGATCTAGAAGCTCAAGTATACATGTCTTTGACGTGGAGATTTTGGGATATGCTCTTGCGTATCCACAGTGTAGTGTTAGGGATATTAGTGAAGCTTGTGACTGCTCAAAATCCCATGCATGGAAAATTTTCAATATACATGGAGCATATCCTCATCGACCGCAATAGCTACAATTGTTTTTGCCAAGAGATGAAGATAGACTGTTAGATTATAGCAATTTCATTATGATAAAGCTACAAACAGACTCGTAGTTTCTGAATGACATTCTTTGGACAGATGAGGGAACGTTTTCAAAAACTGGTGTTGTGAGCAGGCAGAATACAAACTTCTGGTCTGTTCAAATTCTGCATGTCATACGACCCAACACGCATCAAGTACAACGGTCTGTTAACCTTTGGCGTTAGATCTGGAAGAGGGCGTTATTGAGGCCCTTCATTTTATGATACTTTAACAGGTACAAAATATGTCGATCTGTTACGTGGACCGTTATCTGAATTCTTAATGATCATGTTTCATTAGCAGACCTCGCCTAGATGTGGTTTCAACATGATGGGGCACCAGCCCACAAAACAGCCTGCTCCTGAACACGTTTACGTAGCACGTTTCAAGATAACATCATAGGTTATCGAGGCTTGGTAGAATGGCCACATCTATCGCCGTATCTAAATCCCCTAGATTTTTTTCTTTGGGGTTATTTAAAAAGCAAGATTTACGAAGTAGAATCAGTAATCCGAGTAGATTTGCAGAATCGCATTTTATCCGCCATCAGATGTGTCACGCCTGTAATGCTAAAAAATGTTCAAGACGAATATCTGTCATGTGTTATTCTATGTATTGTAGTCCAGGGAAGACACTTGGAAGACATGAAGTGAAAAGTATGAAAGAGGATATTTATCCACGTTGTTTATTTCTATTTCGTGTTTATTTGAGTTTATCCGCGAGAAAGAACTACTTACTGTGTTATTATTTCAAATTACTTTATTAAATTTTTATGAGTTTGTGTAACGTGATTTTATGTATTATACAAAATATACATTTTTATTTTCATTACCAGTGATTAGACAAATATTATACTGTTTTTTTTTTTTAATTTAACAACAACCTTCTTCTCATGATCATATCTAACTCTAAAACATCCGTGTCTTTCTGATAGGGGATATATTCACATCTCCATTTGCATACGGTCTCCATACTATGCATGATAACTTTGAACTCAAATTTCTCAGTGAATATTGGTCGTACAAATACGGAACTTTTTGTGTTTGCAATACTTATGAATAGACAAAGCGTACCTAAATATAAGTATAGGGGCCTGTGGGCTGTATAAAATTTAGATTTTGTAATTCTTCACTGGTGGGATAATATAAATATAGTTACTACTTCTTCACTTATGGGATAATATAAATATAGCTATATTATAGTCATAAACACTGAGTGGAGGTAGCACAGAAGGTTTTACAACTCAGAATTTGTCTGTACTGATTGATGTCATGCTCTTTAGCAATGCTTTGTATGGTGTGTACGCCGACCATATTTCAACAGTGGATGTTTTATCTGCTTGAAATTTTTACGAAATAAATGTATGAATTTGGAACTGAAAGTTACCTATTAAACTTTGTTACAGATCATATTTGAGTTTAAATATATATATGCTGTCTTATCCCATATAGATCACTTCATTTCTAGAACGTCCACAGAAGTGTACACTGTGAAATTGGTAATGTTTGATAGATATTAAAGTATCTTTCAGAAATGTTCCATGGACTGAAAAACGTCCATGTATAGCGGTATCCTAAAGTAACGTCTGTTGGCACACATATGCAGCATCTATAAAAAATCTCATGTAATATGTTTTAGAGATTGTAAGACAACGTCTAAGGAAAAATAACCGAAAATATATAAGCGATGATCTATAAAAGGTGAAACGCACGAACTCAGCCATAATACCAGCTTCAGGTTGACGCATGCAAACGACCGCCGCTACTTCTCGGAAAATTTAGTCACGCTCCCATTGTAGCTGAACACTTGTCTTTGAACTCTTGTCTTTGAGTCTTTGAACACTGGACCGTAACGGTAGCAGTAGGGCCAATCACGGAAGATCCGACCGGAAAAATTAAAAAGATAAATTCGACAAATTCGGGAGGACGGGGTATATGATAAGTCCGACGGCTACTGCGAATCTGATTTTTGCATCTAATATACTCTGGTGGTTCCAAGGTAAAATTTAAGAAATGCCATGTCATCTCTATTTGGAAATAATAGTAGATTCTTTAAAGAAAACACATGCTAAATTGACAACACAGGCCACTTTGTGTTTGATTATGAGCATTCTATGGATGCTGAAATGTATGCTTCTATTACTTTCAATTAAATTTTTATGTAACACCCAAATTCATTGCGTAAAAGTATATCGTGTATAACATTATAATTAATAACCAAAAATTGTGTATAGAGTCCTATAACTGATATGTTGCTATATAACTGTAAAATATTAAATATAGATATTCTGATTGAACATCTGTAGATACAAACATACCAACCTTTAAAAAATTCGATCAATAACTACAAAATGATATATAGTAAAATTGGTATTATTCTAAAAATTGAAGAATATTAGGAAATAGTTTTAAAAACTTGGTATATTTCTTTGAAGAAATTTTAAATTGTGATTTGCTTTTGCCATCTTTTTATTTCATTGAAATGTATGTTGATTCTCTTATTTAACTCTATTTTCCGTTATTTTTATTCAGTGCTTTTGTACGTAATTGTCTAAATTACCATTAATATTGTTGTTATTCTGTATTCCTGCCATGAATTTCCAAAAAAAAAAAAATCCGAAAATAAAATTTGTGCATAAATAAGTAATGTAAAGCGAGGACAGTTCACGCGGTAGGAGAGATTGCGCATGAAGAGATTCGACGGGAAGGAATAGATTGCGCGCCCAGCGACTCCAGGTAGTTGTACAGCAGCATTAGTGGAGTGTCTTCATGAATGTGCATATTTATTGTTCCAAGTGTCTTGGATAAAGCAGTGCTATTTTGTTTTGTTTTTCCAAAGTAAGTGCTTGAATTTTCATAACTGTTCGTCAGAATTTTTATAGAACGTCAGTAATACAAAATATTTTGAACTTAAACGATTTCTTATAAACTACTAACCTGAACTAAGTATGCGAACACCAAAAATTCATTTTAGAAGTAGCCATATTTAAACAAAATGCCGCGCAATCTCTCCAACTAAAATAGGAGTGTTTGCGCATCTGCTACTTAGGAGAGATGGTGCATTTCTCCATAAGTTTAAGTGCTAGTAGAGATTACACAGCTTATTGATAAATTTGAATGAATTGCGAATTACTTGTAAAACATATGAATGAATCAATTTTGAAATAATTTCGGAAAACACATAATTATGAAAACTAAATTTGGCAACAAATTAATTTGCAAAAAAATACCTTTGCAGATAAAAATTTTATTAATAAATTAATTATGCAGTTGTTATTAAGGGGGGAGATCACGTTGAGCAACCGGAAAATGACAATAATTTGACAATTACGAAAAACTCTGTAATTTCAAAACCAATTAATGGAATACAACAATTTTTTTTTTATACTTTCATAAATACTTATGGTTTAAAAAAAAGCATTCAATTATATATATTTAACAATATTAATTAGTTAAATTTTAATGACAAAATTGACATTTTAAAAATCTGAATTTTTAAATATGCATCTTGCGCGCAAGATTTTAAAAATTCTATTGCAGATATATATTTAATATTGCAGCAACATTTACTTATTCTAGTATATTTTACTCTGAACCTCAATTTAAAAGTATATTTAAATTCATTTGCATAATTAATGGCTTCAATAATCATAGTTATAAAATGTAGCAAAAAAATTACACTTATTTATTCAATAAAAATTTTTCTATGACAAAAATCTGGCTAAATTGAGGTTCAGCTTAAATATACGCATGAAAATTAGTAAAATGCAAAATTTCATGACTCTACGATAATTAGTTTTTAAATGAGAGCGCGCGCAATGCCAAAAAATACAGTTTTGAGAAAAACGTCTTCAAAGTTAATTTTATAAATTAACTGCAAGTTTTATAAGAATGAAGATTGTTTATGACGCTAAAATTCAGAAGGTGTATAAACACATCCTTCTTTAAGTTGAAGAACCTCAGCCGCAGCTTTTTTGGTCATTCTTTTGGCTCTACGAGCTTTAAGTGTACACACTAGTGATCGCTTTCGGAGCAACCGGAAAGTGACAATAATTTGACCACTACTAAAAACTCTGTAGTTTCAAAACCAATTAATGTAATAAAACAATATTTTCTATACTTTCATAAATACTTATGGTTTAAGAAGAAAAACATTTAAATATATATATTTAGCAATATTAATTATTTAAATTTTAACGACAAAATTGACATTTTATGGCGCTAACGACAAAAATAGGAATTTTTAAATATGCATTTTGAAACGCAAGATTTTAAAAATTCTACTGCATATATATATTTAATATTGCACTTATATTGCTATATCTTACACTGAAGCAAAATTTTAAAGTATATTTAAATTCATTTACATAATTAATGGCTTTATAATATTCATTATACTTACGTATTATCCGGGCTAGGATATTTATCGCCAAAAATGATTGTCAAATGCCAATCTTGTTTACCATTGACAGTTGAAAAAAATAAATGAGGGTTACTGTAATTAGTATAATTGGCTCGGTTCTAGCTGACCTGGCCTGGATAATATGCATGTACCATATTCATTAAATTTAGCAAAAAATAAATAAATAAATAAGTAAAAATAAATAAATAAAAAAGATTACGGGCAATGCCAAAAATATAGTTTTGAGTAAAACGGCTTGATTGCTTACTATGCTAAAATCCACCAGAGGCATAAACGCATCCTTCTTGAAGTTTCAGAGCCTCATCCGCAGCTTTTTTTGCCCTTCTTTTGGCTCTGCGGGCTTCAAGTGTACACGCTAATGCCCTCTTTTCAGCTGCATCAATTCGCTTTTGATCAGCTTCACTAGCATACAACGTACAATTTTTGCCAATTTGCAAGCCCATTTCCCTCATAACATTAATACGTCCACACTGCCCTTCATTAAAACACATGACTGCTTCATTTATTGCAATCTGAACAATTTTTTTCCCCGAGCCAGATGTCTTAGGACAAAACTTCCATATGAGAGCATTTAGGCTCTCATTTGCATTTTGAGTATGCCCCCCAACACATTTTTTTAACAAACTTGGCATGGACAAGTCTTTAAATATGTCTTTTATGCTGTCCAGAACAGCAGCTGGAATAGTGTTTGAATGGCGGTAAACATCTCCAGAAACTTTTGCCTTTTGATAAGGACACCACGAATTTTCACCCTGGGGGCAAAAGTCATGCAGAGGTTCTTTATCGGTAGACCTTTTGTGGTAAAATATGGCCCAGACGGCTTTTTGCATGTCTTTCACTGACATATTGTTACCTCGAATTGCATTTCCATAATATACTGTGAGTTTGTCAATAACGTCATCAGTAAGACGACCTTTTCCAGAGATCACTTTTCCATCGCTCAGTTTTTTGCCTTTTAGCTCAGCCTTTCTTCTTCGGAGTCGTGTGCCCATTCTTTTTTGAATATGTCCTACACATTCAATTTTCTCAATCTTGAATTCAGCTCCATAAGGCGCAGCTTTTTGCAGAGAAGTGAATGTTTTTGAGTCGCCATCACCTATGTATTTTGAGTAGCGAACTTTATGCTTGGATACGGATCGCTTGAAAATTCTGTTCATCCCTCTAACCTCCATCATGCCAGCAGAACCAATGTGATCCTTCTCACAAATTTTAGAATGTTCCTCTAACCATTTTTCATACTTAACCCCTTTGCGTACTCCTTTCCAATTTTCACATCCTTTGCATCGTGTCGATAAAACTTCTGTGTCTATAATTTTGCCACTTTCAGCACCAATAAGAGTACATGCACCAATACGTGAGGAATGGCCACGCGTTTTCCCAGTGCCATCCCCACTCACTGTGATATTATTATTAATTCCAGCATCCTCTGTTAGGTCTAACTCCAATAATGCAGCATTATGCATGCTTTCTTCTGCACATTTAGTTGAAGCTTTTTTAAGATTTTTCACTTCATCATTGTAGGCCTTTTTAGAGATGGGAGGAGGCATATCCATTATGCCACAAAATGTCTGTGCTCCAGCTAATCCTTGTCCAAGGCATCTCATAGCATAAATAAATCTCTTATTAATATCTGCACATTTCTGTGACCTTCCAAGCATTGCAGAATTTCTGAAAGATGAAATTAAATCGCAGCCAGAACACACAATATTGATTTTTTCTGAGAGGCCAAACACTACTTCAGATTCGATTTTTAACGATGAATGACATTTTATGCAGCACATACAATTTTCCATTGCAGAGAAAACAATTTTTTTGTCAATAAAGGCGAATCCATCAAATTCTGATGCCTGCAATTTTGAATTAAAATTCAGCTTGTTAACAGAAGCACTTAGCTTCTGAACTTTTGGAATCGTATGCTGATTGCCTTTGAACTTTCTCTTACTTGGCCTTAAACCTGATTTTCGAGTACTCTTATCCATATTTAATTTGAATTGACAAATTATATAAAAGAAAAAATAATCGTATTAATAAATAACAGCGCAAATGAAAGATCTCTGCCTAGTGCAAATACAAAGTTTCAATCAAAACAAACACTCTCGGAGAGTTTAGTTTCTTTCATATTCTTGAAAATCAAACCATCGGAACTAAAACAGATACATGGAGTCAAAACAATGTGTGTAGAAATCTTTCACGGTAAGAATACCTTTATAAAATGTCGTTAGCAGAGGAAAGAGATAGCGCAATGCGAGCGAGCAAAATGTAAACAAATGAACAGCGCGGAGGCGCGGAACAGCTGTTCTGAGTTAAAGGGGAATCCCCAATTTTTTCTGTTGCGTTGTCAGACGTTTTTAGCGATAACTCACGTTCTAATTCGAATTTTTAAAAAAAAATTTTTGCAATGGATTTGTAACATTTCAAGGAATCCACACTGAATTTTTCAAAAAATCGATTTTTTTTTCATTTCAACGTGATCTGCCCCCTTAAATAAATTTTATGTAATTATTTTTGTTAATAAATTAATAATATATCTGTTAATAATTTAATTAAATATTTATATATATATATATATATATATATATATTAATTTATGAGCAATTAATTTGCTAATAAATTAATTTTGTTAACTAAAATAATTTTTCTAATACAATGTTTTGTAGTGTAATGTCATCGAATCAAAGGGAAACAGAGTGCAACTAATGTTACTGATACACAAAATATCCATGAAAAAACGCTTAAGAAGGATGCCGATAAAAAAGAAAATCAGCTGAAGATAATGTGCTTCCACAAAAAGTGGGATAAAAAAACTCAAGGGAAAAAAAAAAGAAGGTCAATGAGGATGAGTGTACTGAATGCCTGGAACTGTACCAGGAGACAACTTCGACAACTGACCGGATTCAATTTATTGCTTGTTGCAGGTGATTGCACGAAAGATGCATGATTTACAACAATAAGTGCATCGATTGTGGACGACGACAACTTCGGTTAGCAAACAAAATACAATGAAACTGTGGAAATGGAAATGAAGTAATTTTCAAGTTAAACATGTTATCAACTAGAATAATGTTATTTTGTAATCTTAGTAGGGCTTGCTTGTTCTGATATTTTAATCTTCTTAAATTAAAATTTTTAACTGTTGTCAAAATTCTTCCTTTTATTTATTATTTAAACATTTGGTTGAAATATTCCCTCCTAATACAATAATATTTACTCACAAAAACCTTTCAACAATGTCGATTAAGTGTAATTATTATTGTTAACAATTTAATAGTAGTTATTATTAATAACAATCTCTTCTACCTATGTGCGCAATCTCTCCTACCCATGTGCGCATTCTCTCCTGCCCTGTAAGGAGAAATTGCGCAAAATAGTTTTCTTGGTTTTATTACAGCTGTTCTATTAAATTACAGTATAAAAACTAAATAACAATGGAAATGGATAAAAAACAAATTAAGCCAAAATTTTTCAATCATAGTTTAGCAAAATAATAATATTTAGATTTTTTATTATTATTCTTTTGAAATGTGCGCAGACTTTCCTCGCTTTACCTTATGGTTTTTTTAAATAATTTTAATCGTAGGATACTCTGAGATATCGTACGTTTCGTAGGACGATACAATTACGAGTTCCTGGTCATGGTGGAATTTTTAGATATAATAACGTGTCACCACAATAAAGTTTTTGTATGGATCGTGTCGGTCCCGGGTCTAGGAAATTTGGCCTGTGCAGACCTTTACCAAAAAATACCTGGCATGAATACTATTATGTATTCGAAAGGTGTGCTGAATGTTTAGCCCAGAATCTTAAAAAATAAAGGATATCTTTATGAACACTTGACTAGCATATATAAGCGAACTGCGTAATATATTTCATAATTATCCAAATCAGTCGCGTCCTATACTTGATGATAATGGTGTGATATATGTTCCTTGAAAAAAGATTTCCTCAATAAGTAAATACATCTATAAATAGAAAAGTATCGTTCATACTCGGGAGTCGTATTCAATATCACCCCACTACTTGAAAATATCTGTATTTACTAGTAGTCATAATTAAACTGCACGTGTTTGAAAGGCTCTCCAAGCTAAACTAGTGGGGAAATTTTTAAACGATTTTCCATTTATATTGGTTAGAGCATGGGGAAACTAGTTATGTAATAAGCAAATTTTGCTCAATGTGTAACCGATAAGCGGCGTTTAATTGTTAGAGAAATTTCTAAGAAAATGCTTGAAAAATAACTCATTTAAATCCATATTTGGTTTTCATAATCATTTTTAAATTATGGAATACGTAGTTTTCCTGCAATATATGTTCGATATGCGAGTCTTCCACGTCCTATCACATGCTGCAGGCACAAAATAATTTCACTAATAAATTCACTAGCATATATAGCCGAACTACTTAATATATTTCATAATTATCCAAATCAGGTGCGTCCTGTGATTGGTGGAAATGTTGTAATATGTTTACCTCGGAAAGGGTTTTCCTTAACAAGTAAATGCATCCATAAATAGAAAAAATCGCTCGCACTCGGGGGTTACTTCGAAGGTCACAGTAGTATTAAATGTTTCTTGTTCACTAATTTCGGCATGCCTAATTATGCTAGCTTATTGCTCAACCATATGCACAACGCGAAATCACAGTGGTTATAGGAACCATTGAGGCCAAGTAAAGTTTCTGCTTATATTATTATCACCAAAATTTACGCGGTTTAGTTGTTTGACTGGCGAAACAATAACTACAGAAGCTCCATTTTCAATGAAAACGGTTGTGCTTAAACAGCTTCTATGTAGAAAAACAGGGATTAACTCATTTTGTAACATTTTATTACAACTTTAATTTGTTACAGTGGTAGAAACCAGTCCTTTGGAAGTAGTAATTCAAAGAATAACGGTCCTAAAATAAAGTGTGCTGTCATTCCGCCCAAAGCTATTACATATACTGAATGCAGTGGTTTTTCATGCAAAGCGCAAAGACCGTATGAGCCTCGTAGTCTACAATTATGTGCATTAAATTGTCCTAATAAAGGGTAGTGTGCTTTATCAAACCACAAACTCTTACGTATCCACGGTTCGTCATCATCGATTTTGTAAAGAATAATTTTTGCCAAATATATCCTTTGTTGTCGATTCAGAAGTTTATATTCCTTTAAAATTCTATTTTTTGTACATAAAATTTTATAATCTAACGCAAGACTTTATACACAGTCGCACATGGCATAGAAAGGTTCTAGCCGCACTGCTTACGCTTACATATTGATTTCCAGTACCTGAATGAATTGGTTCTTTAAACATTTGAACAGATTCAGTTTTCGATGAGCGCCGTACTCTAGTTCCAAGTATCACTCCAAATTCTCTTCTAGCTTTTATTTTTTCAAAACCTTTTTTAACCTTTTCATCTTCTTTAGATTATTCACAAACATCGGTCCTCATCTCAATCCTTTGAGACGACAATCTTCTCTCAAAGTTCTTTCTTGATAGTTCTCCCTTCAAAGATCTTTTTTCGACCTTCTTTTACTACCGTTTTAATAAAATCCCTTTATTAATAAAGCACCTTCTTTTCTTACAGCGTTATGGTTGGAACGCTGAGTTAGTATAATGAGAAAGTCTTGATAAAAATGTATTTAAATTTAGCTGATGGGGAATTTTGTCTTTTACTTTTATTTATTTATTCAAAGATGTACAGTGCCACCTATTGGTAAAATATCGAACATTTTTTTGACTGAGGAACTGGTTATCACATGCTCTAAACGGTATAAATATCAAATCTGGTAAAAATATTCCAAATATTTTATCTTGTACAGCCTTTCGAACTCTTGCACTTTAATTATGGCCACCCTGTACTTCAGCAACTTTTATCGAAATAGAAAAATATTTAAACTTTGAGTTAAGATTTTTTTTTTTCATCTCAAAAACCAAAATTTAAAGAAATCTTTATAAGAAGTTTTTTTATTGTTGAATTCCACAACTTAATTCTTAGTGTTACTTATTAATGCTTTTATTATGATTGCATATTTTTTTCCTTCATGATAATTATAATGAACGACGAAACTGCAAAATACTAAATCAAAGATATTAATGATGTTTCAAATAGTCTCGTATCCTAATTTTTTTATAGTGGCTGTGAATGTTTATTTGCAGCATTATTTAATCTTCATATACATTCGTTAATCTCTCACATCTGTTCTTTTTTAGGGAAAAGATTTACAGCTGCACGTCGGAGAAACACATTATGCTTCAGTTTTATTCTGCTACGAAATTTTGATTCACATTTGCTGCATTAATCTTCATTCAACTTTTATGTGAAATGAAGAACAATAGAATACAAATTATTCTTTTTCAATTACCTCTGAATGTTTGAATATGCATTTAAGGACAAAATGTTTTCATATATTGCCGTTTATTTAAATAAAAGATTATTTTAGCTTTTGCGAAGTGAATTTTAAATTACTTTATTTATATTTAACCTATTTAATATGCTTTCAATAATTAATTTGGGTTTGATAGTTGTAAATTGTTCAACGCCAAATTCTTAATTTGAATATTTTTTAAAGAAAATTTACGACCAGCAGTAAGTTATATCTACATTATATAATAAAAATAGTCTTTCAAAACAAAAATTTTTAAGATATAAATAATAGAAATTCTGCAAATTTAATTGCTTTGCATCAATACATATATATATATATATATATTAGTAGGGAGGTTTCTTGTAAGTTACTATTAACATTTTCCGCATTAAAAAAATATATAAAACATTTTAAAAACTAAAAATAAAAAAAATAAATTAAAAATACAAAATATGTTTAAAAAATTAAATAGTTTGGCTGAGTGCGTAGATGTTAAATTATGGAGGAGGGAGGAGTTGTCTGGATAATTTATACGCAAATGTTGATTTAATAAATATGTTACAAAAAAGGATTGGTACGTTGTATTTATGAGTTTCTATGTTTATTTTGGTCCTTATGAATTTGCTGTCCCTAGTACTGTATAAAAATATTTATATTATACTAATTTACATCAATTTACATCACTTTTATTGATTTACTTCAAGATATTATAATTTGTAATAGTGGACGCTAATACAATATATGATACATGTATTTATTAGCATGTAGAAATGTTGTAATTTGTTTGTATATACCCCCTCTCCCTCATTTGTAAAGAAACAATTTAAAATTTATAACAGTAAATTTATTAAGTGATTAATTGAATCACACTTTTATATTATTATATTTGTAACTTGTTTGAAATTATTATTGATTTATTTAATTTTGACTAAACTATAATTAAAAATAAGTATAAACGTTATATTAAAGATGCTAAATAATTATTATCGATATTCCGTTGAGCTCATTTAGAATTGTAATTGTTGTGCTGTTATAATGTGAATTAATGTGGTTCAAATTTTTGCAATATGCAATTTTTCTACATAGTTATTTTTGGTAATCTCCAATAGATGGCACCACTACAAATTATTTCTACTTCTATTAGCCGTGATTGTGAACACGTATGGACATTTTTTACTTTTTCAATTGTTTGAAATTTCGGTAGATGGCAGCATTAAATAATTATTTATTCTCTTCTAAAATGATTATGTTGCCATATTCTATTATATTATTTATCTTATTTATTACTTGTTTATTTTAAACATCTACTTCTTTTTTTTTTACTTTTTAGTAATAATTTAATCCAGGATCCTTAAGATAGCATATAAAACGATTTTTAATATTTAGAATATTTAAGTTAATTATAATTATTATATTTATAAAAATGTCAATATTATCTGCTATCTGTGTTGATTTGAAACCGCAAGGATTCGGTTTTAAGTGTGGCCATTTAATTAGACGGGATTTTCGCTGTGTTAAAAGGGGATACATATTTGAGATTATGATATGATCATAGCAATTCTCTTTCTGGGTATGTCTTTAATTTACATGTCCCAACTTTGTCATGTTGTTCATTATTACGGATCCTGCATTGATTAATTATTTATTTCATTCAATTTATATGGCATGGTAAATTTATATTTTTTGGAGTATAGTCGATCGGGTATATAAGGAATTCAATTTTTAGCTTATTGCTGGATTCTTTTACAGAAATCGACTATATTTTTCTTATATTTGTATTTCATGTACCCCTGATGGAGTGAAATGCTATATAAGCTTCCGGCTACATACATCCAATTGATCTATTATTTGTTTATGATAAGTCTTTTAATGGTTCAACATTATTTTGCTGGCTATTTGTATTTATTGTCTATAATAGGTTATTGTATCAAACTTTGGTGGTTTTTCATTTGTTTGTTATGGATTAATCGTCCGCCATGGGCTAGTGAATCAGTGGTGAATTAGCTAGTGAATTAGCTTGATTTTGTCTTACAAGTCACTGGTACTATTTTTATTTTGTATAATGTCAGTGCATTTTGTATAAGTATGCATTGAAGATAAATTTATTAATTTTATTTTAGTAATTTGAAATAGATAATGAATTGTAATTATATAATGGTTATATATATATATATATATATATATATATATATATATATATATATATATATATATGAAAGGATAAAAACCCTTCTAAATTTCAAAATTCCAAATTAAATTTCAAAAATTTAAATTAAAATCCGAATCCTCTTTCTGCTAACTTTAAATCTCTCTCTACAGCCAGTTTGCCCCTTTGTAACATTGTTTCCCAGTAATACATCTTATTACTTTCAGATATCATTTTCGAACGATCTTAGTAAAAATGCTGACGTTCGGAATATTCTTATTATGGTGTGGTTAGCCGATTCCCGGGACGGCCAAGCCCAGGTCTGGCATCTGAGCCTGTACAATCAATCAAAAGCTAATCAAACAATTAAAGAAATGTTCCTCCCAAATTTACAAATATGCCCTCTGCTGGAAAATATTATATACCCCAAGATATTAGCTAAAACCCGCGCCAAAAACGAGAGAATTTGCTCTTTTGAGATGCCTGCAAAACCTATGACGATGTAGCTCCTAAAATCATCACGTAACGGGCTCGAGGACCTCCGACCGGAATTGCGAAACGGACTGTAAGATGAAGCACCAAATAAATGAGTTCGGTCAAACAAGAGGTTTCCTAATCAAATTATTATCTACCAGTTCTGTCAACCCCAAGATGTTCTGACATATTAACGGCGGCGATACAACGGTCAACTGATGCGAAGTGAACGGGTCGCGACTCCCTTTACGGGTTCCAAAATGTCAGATAGGATGGTTAACCGCCGTGAAGATCCCTCTGCTCGGCCAAGAAAAATGTGACTACGGCTACGGTGATAAAAGGAAAGGAAGAAAAAAAAACCACCTGTGGATTTAATGCGATTCGGACAGTTCTCTGCGAAGATCCCTCTGCTCTGCGCGATAAGTATATCACTTCGGTGAGATAAAAAAAATCTCCGGAACGCTCGCGATATATTACATTTTTAATTAATAAAATTATTTAATAAAATTATTTAATTAAATAAGAAAAGTTCAACCAGTTCGTTAGAGTATTTCTTTTTATATATAGAATTTTGTTTAAACAATAATTTTAAGATTTTTGTGTATAGCTGAATATCATATTTTATATTATGTTATATTTTAATATTTGACTTTTTAATTTTTAGTATTTTTATCCAGTTTCTCCTTAAAAATAATAAATTTAATCACATTAAAAAGTCAAGTGAGTTGGCAACCCCAACCACCTTTAGAGAGACAAAATGGAAGGTCCCGTCCTTACCATTTCATAAACACAGGATATGAGCAGGTATTTAACCCCTGTCACTTTTAGAAAATAGGTGATGTTCTCGCCCCCAACATGTTCAAAATATTTTCAATAATTCAATCATTGGTTTAGACATAACCGTGGTAACCCCACTTTAACCGTGGTAAATCCAATAGTGTCTAAACCCACACATACAATTTTTAAAGATGACCATGGTCCCACCCCATTAAGTCTAACAAAATATTTTTTTAAGTAATTTCAACCGAAAACACCCCTCTACAGACAAAGGAGATTCAGTGACCTGTGCAATCTGAGCAAATGTGGTAATTGTTGATAAGACAAATGTCCGGGCAATTAACAGAATACAAGATCATTAAAAAATTTGTCAACGGGTTGCCATGCCCATTAAAAGCTGTATCATAATCCTATTTGTTTGAACCAGAGTCTATTATTTAATTAATTTTTTTGTTTGTTTTATTTATTTTATTTTTCTGCTTTATGTATTGATTTCTTTTCCTTTGCCAGTAGTAAAACACTTGAAAATTAAAAGATTTTTACTATTTGCATGAAAACTAGCAGGGAAAACTCAAGGCATTCTAGCCTTAATGTTTAAGGAAAAATGTTTTTTGACCTTTTTACTTGTTTAAAATAGGAAAATTGTATGAGCTAATAGTGATATGAAGATGTAGTTTACTAAATTGTGACTCGGATTATTAATGCCACTGAGGAAAATAAATACTTCAGTTTGCAAATTAGTAAACACCTTTACTTACCGGTGAATTGCATCTGCATATTCACTCAAAAAATAAACTTCATGCTCATTTTTCTTTTTTTTTTCTTTTTGCTAAAACCTCCCTGAGGTTTAGGATTGCTAAAACCTTCAGCGGTTTAGGATATACTAAAACCTTCAACGGTTTAGGATACCAATTACCTTGCAGATAGTCTTTCATGTAGATAGACATAAATATATTATTTTTCTTTATTTTCATACTTATTTCAATATATTTATTTCAACGTACTTATGTCAACATATTTTTAATATTTTCCCATTTTGATATAACAGGTGAAGAAATTTTCAAATTTTTTCATAAGTTCACATTTTTAAGTATTTCTCTAAGTATTTTTATATTTTCCTGCACATTATTTTTCTTTTAAATACTATTTACATATTTTGAAAATAAGTGGGGAAATGTTTTCAATTTTTTTTATGTTTTTAAATACCTCTATTATATTGTGTTTGTTCTATAATTATGGAAAATAATTTTTTAAGTTTTCCTATGGTTATTTGCAATTTCCAGTATCATATTTCTACCTTAATTTATATTTTTACAGTTTAAATTGGTATAAAAATCTGGAATTTTGTGCTCAAAAACTTTTTAAAAAAAGCACAAACTTATGGACCAGAGGAATTCCAAGAAAGAAAATTAAGATCACTCTTTTAAACCATATTATTTTATTACTGTGTTTTCGCATATATTTCTTATATTATTAGTATTGTTTGTTTTGCAGCCTTTCTTTATATTTTATGGCATTCTTATATTTTATTTCATTAATATATTTTTCAAATATTACATGTAAAGTTCGGTCAGGTTGTCCCAAGAGCGATATCCCAAACTTATATGTTGCTTAAAATCTTAATTTTTTTCCTTAAAGTTTACAACTCAAAATTTAAATTTTAAATATGTTTTCCAGCCACAGGATTCAGCCTCCACGTCTTAGCAAACTTAACTTTAACATTAGATTTACTTTAAATTTTACTTTAGATTTAACTTTAATATTAACCTTACTCTGTAGCGTTGCACAATTAAATTCTTTCTCATCTAATTTTGTATTCACCATTTTCCGTGGTGAGTCTCCTCAGATTTGTAGGCGAATCTGGTGGACCTCTTGTTTGAGGGGGGGGGATATGAGAGGATAAAAACCCTTTTAAAATTCCAAATTCCAAATTAAATTTCAAAAATTTAAATTAAAATCCGAATCCTCTTTCTTCTAACTTTAAATCTCTCTCTAAAAGCAGTTTCTTCCCCTGTAACTTTATTTCCCAGCAGTACATCTTATTATTTTCAGATATCATTTTCGGACGATCTTTAAGAGTAAAAATGCTGACGTTCGGAATATTCTCATCCAGTTGTGGTTAGCCGATTCTCGGGCCGACAAAGCCCATGTCTGGCATCTGAGCCTGGACATTCAATCAAAATTTATCAACCAATTAAAGAAATGTTCCTCCCAAATTTACAACTATGCCCTGTGCTGGAAAATATGATAAACCACAAGATATTAGCTAACACCCGCGCCAAAAACGAGAGAATTTGCACTTTTGAGATGCCTGCAAAACCTATGATGATGTAGCTCCTAAAATCATCACGTAACGGGCTCAAGGACCTCCGACCGGACTCGCGAAACGGACAGTAAGATGGAGCACCAAATAAATGACTTCGGTCCAACAAGAGGTTTCCGAGCCAAATTATTATCTACCAGTTCTGTCAACCCCAAGATGTTCTCACATATTAACGCCGGCGATACAACGGTCAACTGATGCGAAGTGAACGGGTCTGTACGGGTTTCAGAATGTGAGATACATTACATATATATATATATATATATATATATATATATAAACAACATGGCTGTTTAATAGCCTCTGATTATTAACCAGGAGTAGACCCTTTAAGTTCCTTCGAGGAGGACAAAATGGAATCGACTGGGAGCAGAGACTTAATATCCAATCTGCACCTTCCACCGGCAAAACCTGTTAGTACTCATGCCTAGTGCATGGAGAACTAACACGGATGGTCTTCCTCCAACCCACTTGGCCAGCGTGGAATAATTTGTTCCACCTACCACCCTTATTTTACCATAAATTCACAAAACAAATCACGGACCTTAAATCCCGGCGGACTGCATTTTCCTGGTTACGGCAGCGATCAGAAAGACATGAAGACTGAGGCTGCTAAGAATCACTGGTCTTGGCTTGGCTGCCATAAGTTGATGACATTGGATAAGTATAATGGACGATCCCTATCTTCGATAAATCGTTTACAGGAACTTGAAGAAAAATTAGAAAGAATCAACAGGGACATCCTAGGATTATCCCTCATAGCATGCATGGTCACGGTGACGTCGTTGTGACGTCACTGTGAGTCACTGTGGTCACGTCACATCTGTGACCAAAATGCCACCACTCAGTGATGTCACATTGTGACTGAGATGTGAACTTCTTAGAAAAAATTAAAAAATTACAAAAAATATTCAAAACATGTTATTTATGTAAAATTATATTTTCTGGCTATAAAAAAAATGTGACGTTACTGTTATGTCACTGCATGTAACGTACGTCACGTCACATATGTGACGAAAAAAACCACCATATTGTAAGTCACAGTGTGAAAAAAATATGAACATCAAAATTCTTTCAAAATGAACAGAAATATTTTAAACATGCCCGAGTTACAGCAACATAAGGAATGAAAACATATTAGTGGATAGGAAATAGTAAATTCGGACACGAAAAGAGGTGGGGGGGGGCATAAAAAGGAAAATGCACGGTACAAGTATCAACAAACTAGATTTTTATGCTATATTTTATCAATTTGTTATCTAAGACAGTGAAGTATACTTTTTTTATGATTTCAATTTTATCTACCATTGCAATTTAATCCTTCACCGATTGTTATTATTATAAAAGTGTTTCTCAGAAAAATGGTACGTTATGAAGCAATTTGGATAACATATTTAGAATTAGGAATATTAAATCTGTACACTTTACATATTTAGTTTGCAGGGAGGAAGTTTTTTTTTTTTTTTTTTTTTTTTTTTTTTGTCGACCAGTGTTATTCGAAACACTTCTGTGGTTTCAAACTAAAATTTTCTGTTACAGTTAAGTCTGCAGCTTTTAATGAGCACGTAGGAAGAGTATTCAGAGTTTAGTCATATATGCATTTCTTGCTTTAGAATTTGCATTCAAGTCATATTTTTTCCTGTTAGTGTTTAACTATTTTAAATAACTATTTTTTAAAAAATTCTACTTCTTTCAGACTTTTTAAATAAAATTAGCATTTTCCGAAAAAATATTTATACTAATTTTATACAAAACACGTGATATAATTATTCATATTTTAAATTCGTGTTTTAGAAATACGGCTTTAAAAAAAGCTATTTTACATATAGTTTTATTCTACAGAAAATGAATATAAAAAAATGACAGATTGACAAAGAAATTTTTTTTATCCTGTATACTCTCTTTTCATTTATTAAGATGCCTAATTTGTATTTATTACGTGTAAAACAAACTTTACTTTAAAAAAAAGAAAGAAAAAAGGCATGAGTTTCATTCAAATAGAAAATTTTCATTACAGAAAAAAATTATAATAATACAGTATAAGCACCTGCTTGCGCGTGCGCTATCGTCTGCGCTCGATTAAACCGCAGAATAAAATAAGGATCAGAACTTTTGACGCGGGAAGTATGTCTGACAATTTTGTCATTTTGTCAGAAATATGTCTGACAATTTAGGATAAAACACGGATATTATTAAACTATATATGTAACTTAAAAGGGTTGTCTTATTCAATTTAAATTTTTTATTCCCGTTTGATAGATTAAAGTTAAATAAGTTGTAGTATGTTATATGCAAAGAGACTGATCTCCAATTCTTTTCCGATTCGATGCTGTAAAATATCTTAATCTGCCATCTCTAGAAGGGAAAAAATAGCTGATGCAGAGACTGATTCTAACACAGTATTTATCGTCATTAATATTTTGGAGTTAAATATGATATTCGATTATAATGATATTAGGAAACTGTTTCAATTTTGAAATGAACATTATACTGGGAAAATATCTTTTTACATATTGTGGTAGTGAAACTTTTGAAAGATTTTTTTTTTTCATTGTTAATAATATTTTAATTTGGTATTTAAAATCTTAAATCTTCATACCAATGTTTTCAGATTTAACATTTGCCAAAATTATAAAATAGTAGGAATTCCTTATAACATATGGAAAGATTTTTGAGAAATTGTTAAATGCATTTAATTCATCTATTGTAGTTTGTTGTTGGTTAATAGTACAATTATAAATACTAATTATTTAGTGTTTTTCAAATTGATATATTTATTTATTTTTTTTTATTTAATCTTTTTTTTTTTTTTTTTTTTTTTTTTTTTTTTTTTTTTTGCTGTTTGTGATTTTAATCAAACATTTAATTGTAGACATTCAGAATCAGTTATTAAATTTTCTTTGATTGTAAACTCATTTTCTACGTTTTCGATACATTTATTTTATTGGCATTAAAAAATAAAAAATAATATTTAAGCATTGAAATAAAGTGTTTTTCAGGCCCGATAAAGTTGAAAAGTGTTGGTTTGTTTGGCCGTCTGTCCGCGCTCTAACTCGCGTAAATATACTCGGATTGACTTGAAATTTTTTGATGTTATTGACGCTTACCATAGCAAGGTCCCTATTTGTATTGAAGTTTGTAGCATGTTTAGTTCATTTACAGGGACAGTCAAAAGTATTCCATTACATTACGGCCTGTGGGAGAAAAAATCGTTTCAAATGATTTTTAATGATCTTACACGCTTTCAAACAGAATAAAATTGATATGCATTTATGAAGCGCACTAAAATGTGCATTCCGTAGAATATGCAATGCAGAGAATAGTTATTGTTTATTTACAGGGCTAAAAAAGGAATGACAATACATAATGATATAGGGGTGGAGGGAATTGTTTGCGGCGTACTATATTTATGTTAATCTTTTTGATATGTAATGAAATTGATATACGTCGTTGAGGTTTGCATACTATGAATTATTTCATGTATAATACGAAGTGTATATAGCATTTACAGGGACTCACAAAATATTTCAGATACTATATTGTATCCGAAGTACTGTTCATTAGCGATGATTGCTGGAAATGCATTTTTAATTATGAAATGCGCTTTTATGATTCACTACATTTATGCAAAGTATATGGTGTATATATATATGCTATAATTCATATACAGGACTATACAAAAGTATTCGTAAGGGTTAATGGTCTTTGCTTAAAGGTGGTTTTTAAATACGTTATGCATTTTTACGCTGCACTGTATTTAATTTACTAAGAAATGTTTGTAGAATATAGATAAAATGATATACAGGGTGACGCAAAGAATTGGATACGTTGCCGTCTATAAATTATAATTTCTGGAAATGTGATTTCAGCAGTTTTAAAGTGTTTTAGTTTGAATTAAATTTTAACTAAATAGTGGCGTGTAATAAAGGTTCTAGGTAAACTACAGGGTTGTACAAAATTACTTAAGTATGTTTCCATGTATTAGTATAAATTGCTGAAAGAGAAATTCAACCTGTTATGCGTTTCCTTGATAAAGTAAATTTTTCCATTATATAGTATATATATCAATCTACAGATCAAATACAGGACTGTTTAAAAGAATTGGAAAACATATTTGGCTATGGATGGTAACTGCTGAAAATGTTCAAATGTTTTATGCGTTTTCATGTTTAGTTAGTTATCTTGTTTACGTTATTTCCCCCGATGTCTTGTTAAAACATTCAGGAAGAGTTGGAAAGTGTTTTATAATCTAGGCTTAACGCATGATATATCTTACTTGTTGTTTCTATTTCCCAGATCAGTCTTTTCTTATAAAACATACCAAATCTAATTAGCTCATATTCACAAAATACAATACATACGGGAATAAAAAATTTAAATAAATAGGGCTTATCATGTCGTTCTATAAATAACAGTTGTATTAATGTCCGTTAGACTCCATGTTCGTATTTAGTAAAGCAATGACTAATCACAAAAAATTAAAAAGCTTACACATTCTTAATATTAAGCTTGAATTCAAGATCAAGCTTAGAACTTAATAAAAAAAGATGTCAGTTGATAAGGATTGTTTTTTAAATGGAAAATTAAAAATATTTTAGAAGAACAGGACTCCAAAATAGAGATATCTTGCTAAAAAGTACGGTAGAAAGATAAGACTTTATATTTCAAACAAAACTTTACTTTAAAATTATCATAATGTTTATGACAAGAATCACCACAATATTAATACTTGGAAATTTTTCCAGAGAGAAACATTCGCCTTGCATACAATATTTCAAATGAAAATCAAATTTCAAATTAATTGCTTAAAAGGCGCAAAGGCCAACATAGTGAAAACATTCCACGCCGGGACCCGATCCCGGGTCATCAGTATAGCGCACTGACATTCTACTAACTAAACCACATGGAACGATACCCAGCCTGGAAAATTTCTCCCTATTACATGTTGGCAAGGCCACAAACGCAGCACAAGATGGAATATTTATCGTGAGCCACCGTCATGGGGCAAACACGAAACTTAATTAAATCCAGCATCGATTGAAACTATATTAATGCTTGGAAAATTTTCCAGAGAGAAACATTCGCCTTGCATACAGTATTTCAAATGAAAATCAAATTTCAAATTAAAATTGCCTTTTAAGCAATTAATTTGAAATTTGATTTTCATTTGAAATATTGTATGCAAGGCGAATGGTTCTCTCTGGAAAAATTTCCAAGTATTAATATAGTTTCAATCGATGCTCGATTTAATTAAGTTTCCTGTTTGCCCCATGTCAGTGGCTCACGATAAATATTCCATCTTGTGCTGCGTTTGTAGCCTTGCCAACATGTAATAGTGAGAAAATTTCCAGGCCGGGTATCGTTCCATGTGGTTTAGTCGGTAGAATGTCAGTGCGCTATACTGATGGCCCGGGTTCGAGTCCCAGCATGGAATCTTTTTCACTATGTTCGCCTTTGCGCCTTTTATGCAATAAATTTGAAATTTGATTTTCATTTGAAATCATCACAGTGTTTATGACAAATTCGTCACAAATGACACATATTTCACAAATTGGTCACAATGTGACTTTAAAGCATTGTCACTTTCGTCACAGGTTCGTCAGAAAGTTAATGCCAAAATAGTCCCAAATGAAACACTTTTCACAAATTTGTCACACCGTGACTTCACAGAGTGTTCACAATGTGACGTCACAAACGACCTCAAAAACGGCCATAACGACCTCGCATTCTAGTCACTATGACGTCACATCGACGTCACGTGACGTCACATCGACGGTCACAAAATCACAGTGTGACTTCACAACGACGTCGCCGTGACGTCACCATCCCTTACGGGATGTGAAGTAAGAAGAAAAGGAGACCAGAGGATTGATCTTGCCAGTGGACATGTGTTATACTACAGAGACACAGAAGATAAAAAGTCCTTCCGGCCAGTGCCGGGAGGAAGAGGTAGCTTTCATATTCCTTATTTTTAAAAAGCCAACTTATATTATTCAAACACACGAAGCTCAATTAAGTGGAAACCGAATGTAGGAGATTCAATACTAATTTTTATCAATACTAAATCATTATGAATGAGAATTTCGCGAAATTAGTCAGCTTTATCCAAGCTGCTTTTATTTAAAGTCACTTATATTTGGCTGCCAAATTCGGCGATTTCTTAAAGTGCCTGCGATTTTAAGACAACATGGTATATGAGGCTAACCAGTGAACTTGGTCGAGACCTTAGTAATTGCTGTGCACATGCTCACTCATATCGGAATCGGTTGATATATACGAGTGCTGTCGCAGGCAAAAAATCAGATTTTTCAAAATGTCACCCACTTTAGAAATTGAAACTGCTATATCTGAGCCATTTTTTAAGATAAAGACAAACAAAAAATGCTCCTGAATCCTTATATCAAGGTCAAATACTTAAGAAAGAAACCTTTTTCAATTTCTAATTTTTTTGCACCTCACTTTAAATATATATATATATATTTTTTTATTTAATGGCCGCCATTTTGAAACAAGATGGCTGATGAAGCTGGCCAGCGAACTTGGTCGAGATATTGATGTATACTATCCACATGCTTTCTTCCATCGAAATAAGCGAATAAGTGTGGTATCGCGTGAGAAATACAAGATCGTTTCAAAGTGTTAGCCATGATAGAAATTCAAAGTGCTATAATTCAACCACTTTTTAAGATATAAGCAAAAGAACAAATTTTCAGAAACAAAAACTGCTCCAGAATCTTTGTATCAATGCCAAACACATGAAAAAAAATCTTTTTCATTTTCCAATTTTTTAATACCTCACTTTAAATTTTAAATTACATTTTTTTAAAAATGGCAACCCTTTTGAAACAAGATGGCGAATGAAGCTGGCCAACGAACTCGGTCGAGACATTGGTATGTACTATGTACAGACCAAGTTACATTCAAATCGGTTCATAAATACGCCTGTTATCGCGTGACAAAAATCAGGTCGTTTTAAAATGTCAGCCACAATAGAAATTCAAAATGCTATAACTCAGCCATTTTTTAAGATATAGACGAAAGAAAATCTGCTCCCGAATCTTTTTATCAAGGTCAAACACATAAGAAAAAAATATTTTTTCAATTTTCAATTTTTTGCTACCACATTTCAAATTTAATTTTTTCTTAAAATTTTAAATAGCCGCCATTTTTAAAGAAGATGGCGGATGAAGCTGGCCAACGAACTCGTTCGAGACATTGGTCAATACTATGTATAAACGAAGTTACATCCAAATCGGTTCATAAATACGCCTTTTATCGCGTGACAAAATTCAGGACGTTTCAAAATGTCAGCTTCGCTAGAAATTGAAAAGTCCTTCCGGCCAGTGCCGGGAGGAAGAGGTAGCTTTCATAATCCTTATTTAAAAAAAGCCAACTTATATCATGCAAACACACGAAGCTCAATTTAGTGGAAACCGAATATAGGAGATTCAATACTAATTTTTATCAATATAATGAATGAGAATTTCGCGAAATTAGTCAGCTTTATCCAAGCTGCTTTTCTTTAAAGTAACTTATATTTGGCTGCCAAATTCGGCAATTTCTTAAAGTGCCTGTCATTTTAAGACAACGTGGTGGATGAGGCTAAGCAGTGAACTTGGTCGAGACCTTAGTAATTGCTGTGCACATGCTCACTCACATCGGAATCGGTTAATATATAGGAGTGCTGTCGCATGCAAAAATCAGATTTTTCAAAATGTCACCCACAATAGAAATTGAAACTGCTATATCTGAGCCATTTTTTAAGGTAAAGACAAACAAAAAATGCTCCTGAATCCTTATATCAAGATCAAATACTTAAGAAAGAAACCTTTTTCAATTTCTAATTTTTTTGCACCTCACTTTAAATATATATATTTTTTTTAATTTAATGGCCGCCATTTTGAAACAAGATGGCTGATGAATCTGGCCAGCGAACTTGGTCGAGGTGTTGATGTATACTATCCACATGCCTTCTTACATCGAAATAGGCGAATACGTGTGTTATCGCGTGACAAATACAAGATCGTTTCAAAATGTTAGCCATGCTAGAAATTCAAAGTGCTATAAATCAACCATTTTTTAAGATATCAACAAAAGAACAAATTTTCAGAAACAAAAACTGCTCCGGAATCTTTGTATCAAGGCCAAACACATAAAAAAATCTTTTTCATTTTCCAATTTTTTAATACCTCATTTTGAATTTTAAATTTAATTCTTTAATGGCAACCCTTTTGAAACAAGATGGCGAATGAAGCTGGCCAACGAACTCGCTCGAGACATTGGTATGTACTATGTACAGACCAAGTTACATCCAAATAGGTTCATAAATACGCCTGTTATCGCGTGACAAAAATCAGGTCGTTTTAAAATGTCAGCCACAAGAGAAATTCAAAATTCTATTACTCAGCCATTTTTTTTTAGATATAGACGAAAGAAAAACTGTTCCGGAATCTTTGTATTAAGGTCAAACACATACAAAAAAAATCTTTTTCATTTTCCAATTTTTTGGTATCTCATTTAATTTTTTTTATTTTTTAATTTTTTTAAATGGCCGCCATTTTGAAACAAGATGGCGGATGAAGCTGGCCAACGAACTCGGTCGAGATATTTGTATGTACTATGTACACACCAAGGTACATCCAAGTCGGTTCATAAATACGCCTGTTATTACGTGAGAAAAATCAGGACGTTTCAAAATGTCAGCCATGCTAGAAATTCAAAATGCTATAACTCAGCCATTTTTAAGATATAGACGAAACAAAAACTGCTCCGAAATATTTTTATCAAGGTCAAACACATAAGAAGAAAATATTTTTTCAATTTTCAATTTTTGGTACCACATTTCAAATTTAAATTTTTCTTAAAAATTTAAATGGCCGCCATTTTTAAACAAGATGGCGGGTGAAGCTGGCCAACGAACCCGGTCGAGACATTGGTATGTACTATGTATAAACGAAGTTACATCCAAATCGGTTCATAAATACGCCTTTTATCGCGTGACAAAATTCAGGACGTTTCAAAATGTCAGCCACGCTAGAAATTCAAAATGCTATAACTCAGCCATTTTTTAAGATATAGACGAAACAAAACTGCTCCGGAATCTTTGTATAAAGGTCAAATACATAAGAAAAAAATATTTTTCCATTTTCAATTTTTTGGTACCACATTTCATATTTTAACTTTTAAAAAAATTTTTAAATGGCCGCCATTTTGAAACAAAATGACGGATGAAGCTGGCCAACGAACTCGGTCGAGAGATTGGTATGTACTATGTACACACCGAATTACATCCAAATCGGTTCATAAATACGCCTTTTATCGTGTGACAAAATTCAGGACGTTTCAAAATGTCAGCCACGCTAGAAATTCAAAATGCTATAACTCAGCCATTTTTTAAGATATAGACGAAACAAAAACTGCTCCGGAATCTTTGTATAAAGGTCAAATACATAAGAAAAAAATATTTTTCCATTTTTAATTTTTTGGTACCACATTTCAAGTTTTAAATTTTTTTAAAAATTTTAAATGGCCGCCATTTTGAAACAAAACGGCGGATGAAGCTGGCCAACGAACTCGGTCGAGACATTGGTATGTACTATGTACACACCGAATTACATCGAAATCGGTTCATAATTACGGGAGTTACAGTGTGACATAGGTCAGATATATATATATATATATATATATATATATATATATATATATATATATATCAATTTTGAACGGAGGGTGGTTTCGGGGTCTGGGGGTCATGATCGATGAAAATATACCAAAATTTTTTGAAATCGCTTTCCTCCGAACGGCTGCAATAGGTAGCTTTTTTGTAAAGAAAGCTACCTAAAATGCTATAACTCAGCCATTTTTTAAGATATAGACGAAACAAAAACTGCTACGGAGTCTTTGTATAAAGGTCAAATACATAAGAAAAAAATATTTTTCCATTTTCAATTTTTTTGGTACCACATTTCAAATTTTAAATTTTTTTAAAAAATTTAAATGGCCGTCATTTTGAAACAAAATGGCGGATGAAGCTGGCCAACGGACTCGGTCGAGACATTGGTATGTACTATGTACACACCGAATTACATCCAAATCGGTTCATAAATACAAGAGTTACAGTGTGACATATGTCAGATATATATATATATATATATATATATATATATATATCAATTTTGAACGGAGGGTGGTTTCGGGGTCTGGGGGTCATGATCGATGAAAATATACCAAAATTTTTTGAAATCGATTTCCTCCGAACGCCTGCAATCGGTAGCTTTTTGTAAAGAAAGCTACCTAAAAAAAGTCCTTCCGGCCAGTGCCGGGAGGAAGAGGTAGCTTTCATATTCTTTATTTTAAAAAAGCCAACTTATATTATTCAAACACACGAAGCTCAATTAAGTGGAAAACGAATGTAGGAGATTCAATACTAATTTTTATCAATACTAAATCATTATGAATGAGAATTTCGCGAAATTAGTCAGCTTTATCCAAGCTGCTTTTAATTAAAGCAACTTATATTTGGCTGCCAAATTCGGCGATTTTCTAAAGTGCCTGCCATTTTAAGACAACATGGTGGATGAGGCTAACCAGTGAGCTTGGTCGAGACCTTAGTAATTGCTGTGCACATGCTCACTCACATCGGAATCGGTTGATATATACGAGTGCTGTCGCAGGCAAAAAATCAGATTTTTCAAAATGTCACCCACGTTAGGAATTGAAACTACTATATCTGAGCCATTTTTTAAGATAAAGGCAAACAAAAAATGCTCCTGAATCCTTATATCAAGGTCAAATACTTAAGAAAGAAACCTTTTTCAATTTCTAATTTTTTTGCACCTCACTTTAAATATAATTTTTTTTTAATTTAATGGCCGCCATTTTGAAACAAGATGGCTGATGAAGCTGGCCAGCGAACTTGGTCGAGATATTGATGTATACTATCCACATGCCTTCTTCCATCGAAATAGGCGAATACGTGTGGTATCGCGTGACAAATACAAGATCGTTTCAAAGTGTTAGCCATGATAGAAATTCAAAGTGCTATAATTCAACCACTTTTTAAGATATAAACAAAAGAACAAATTTTCAGAAACAAAAACTTCTCCGAATCTTTGTATCAAGGCCAAACACATAAAAAAAAATCTTTTTCATTTTCCAATTTTTTAATACCTCATTTTAAATTTTAAAATACATTTAAAAAAATTGCAACCCTTTTGAAACAAGACTGCGAATGAAGCTGGCCAACGAACTCGGTCGAGACATTGGTATGCACTATGTACACACCAAGTAATATCCAAATCGGTTCATAAATACGCCTGTTATCGAAAGACAAAAATCAGGTCGTTTTAAAATGTCAGCCACAATAGAAATTCAAAATGTTATAACTCAGACATTTTTTTAGATATAGACGAAACAAAACCTGTTCCGGAATCTTTGTATTAAGGTCAAACACATACGAAAAAATCTTTTTCATTTTCCAATTTTTTGGCATCTCATTTTAAATTTAATTTTTTTTAAATTTTTTTAAATGGCCGCCATTTTGAAACAAGATGGCGGATGAAGCTGGTCAACGAACTCGGTTGAGTTATTTGTATGTACTATGTACACACCAAGGTACATCCAAATCGGTTCATAAATAGGTCTGTTATAACGTGGCAAAAATCAGGGCGTTTCAAAATGTCAGCCACGCTAGAAATTCAAAATGCTATAACTCAGCCATTTTTTAAGATATAAACGAAACAAAAACTGCTACGGAGTCTTTGTATAAAGGTCAAACACATAAGAAAAAAATATTTTTTCAATTTTTTGGTCCCACATTTCCAATTTAAATTTTTCTTAAAATTTTAAATGTCCGCCATTTTTAAACAAAATAGCGGATGAAGCTGGCCAACGAACTCGGTTGAGACATTGGTCTTTACTATGTATAAACGAAGTTACATCCAAATCGGTTCATAAATACGCCTTTTATCGCGTGTCAAAATTCAGGACGTTTCAAAATATCAGCTTCCCTAGAAATTCAAAATGCTATAGCTCAGCCATTTTTTAAGATATAGACGAAACAAAAACTGCTACGAAGTCTTTGTATAAAGGTCAAATACATAAGAAAAAAATATTTTTCCATTTTCAATTTTTTGGTACCACATTTCAAATTTTAAATTTTTTAAAAAATTTTAAATGGCCGCCATTTTGAAACAAAATGGCGGATGAAGCTGGCCAACGAACTCGGTCGAGACATTGGTATGTACTATGTACACACCGAATTACATCCAAATCGGTTCATAAATACGAGAGTTACAGTGTGACATAGGTCAGATATATATATATATATATATATATGGATATATATATATATATATATATATCAATTTTGAACGGAAGGTGGTTTCGGGGTCTGGGGGTCATGATCGATGAAAATATACCAAATTTTTTTGAAATCGCTTTCCTCCGAACGGCTGCAATAGGTAGCTTTTTGTAATGAAAGCTACCTAATAAGCGGTGTAGGATTTCTGATTCATAAAAGGAGGAAGAATCACATAGTACAATATGATTCCAAATGTCTCAAGAACTCAAAACTAGATTTGCAAGGCTAGTAATACATGTGTCCAGAAGATACAAGCCGCAAATTACACAAGTTTACGCACCAAAAGTAAGCTATACTGATGAAGAAGTTGGGGATTTCTATGAAGAAGTAGCTTCAATGCATCAAAAGGGAAAATGCTACATAAATTTAATACTGGGAGACTGGAATGCTAGAACTGGGGGGAAAAGTAAGGTGAGTTATAAGTAGGAAATCACGGATATGGGGTGCGTAATGAAAGCAAACAAATTGAATGAGTTTGCAGAATATGAACAGTTGTACATCATGAATTCATATTTCAAGAAAAAGCTAGGAAGGAAATGGACATGGCGTTGTGCAAATTGCTCAACAAGTGAAATCTACGACATATTAACAAAAAATAGAATCTTATTCAGGATAGCAGCGTTATCGATAACTTCAATACAGTAAGCGATCACAGGTTGGTTAAATGCAAACTGCTGTTAAATACTAAAGCGGAAATAATGAACCTTTTGCAACACTAAAATAAATCAATCGATATAATAAATCTCTGGAAACATGTCACAAGATTTTACAGTAGTGAACAAGAAACTGACCAGTACTCTACAAGATATTGTAAAGAAGATGCACAAGGAAAAACAAAGAAAATAACAAATGAAACAAGAAGATTGATGAATAAACGCAGAGAATTTAAAATTATGAAAAATTATCCTAAATCAATAGTTGAACATGCTGAATTATGTAAAACGGTAAGAAAATGTGTCACAGAAGGTACCAGAAAATTTAACTGTGATCTTGTCAAGAAAGTTCTAGAAGATAACAAAAGTTTAAAAACAGCTCGGCGAAAACGATGTGTTGTTAGAAAAGATATTTTTGCACTAAACAGGGCAAATGTAACAATCACCAAAATCAATAAAGAAATAGTTCATATCGTCGAAAACTTTTATGCCGATCTATATAAATGTGATAATTAAAGGGAAATCATCCTATGTGATCTGCAAGAAAACTTAACAGAGATCTTACAAGCCATTAGATTTATGAAAAAAAGGTAATTGTCCTGGCGAAGATGGAACTGCAATCGACCTTAAAAAGAAGCAAGAGAAGAATCTGCAAAAATGCTATCCTTATTGTTTTCCAAATGTCTCAAGAACTCAAATGTACCAGAAGATTAGAATAATGCTGCGATGTTCTTTCAGTTCATTTTTTACCTTGTTCCCTTACGGACACGTGTTTACTGTAGCTAATAATGAGCTGTTAATATTTTTAGCTCGAAACGTGTCCTATGTATTGTTTTTTTTTTATTTTATGGTGATTTTTTTACAAAGTTGTATTATTTTAATTGTTTCATATCGCCAGTTTTTGGTGATGTTTCGTAATGCTGTGATGGTGCTATTTTACAAGAAAGAAGAGAAGGAAAACATTAAAAACTAATGTCCGATCAGCTTACTCTCAGTAGTTTATAAAATTTTCACAAAATTTTAACGGCAAAACTTGAATGAGTTCTGGACTCAGCTTAATCTAGTGAACAAGCAGGATTCCGAAGTGGATTCAGCACAATGTATCATACCCAAACGGGAAATAAACTCATATAAAAACATAAGGAATGTAATTTACCTCTCTGCCTTGCCTTTATTGATTACGAAAAAGCATTTGATTTGGTCTACACATCAGCAGTAGTAGAATCTCGGGAGGACATTGGTATAGACAAAAAAATACATCAATATCATAAAAAAGATTTACAAGAAAGAAACAGCAACCATCCGTTTGGACAAAGGAAAATCAATTATCAAGCTTGAGAAGGAGACACAATTTCGCATAAGCTTTTTTCTGCTGTCTTAGAAAATATTTTCAAGAAGCTTGATTAGGAAAACAAAGGGATGAGAATAAATGTGGAATATTTAAGTCATCTCCGCTTCGCTGACGACTCTTTAATTTTCAGTAACAGTCCTGAAGAATTGGAAAATATGCTAAAAGATCTGGCAGAAGTTAGCATTAATGTGTGATTAAAAATAAACTTGGAAATACTAAAGTGATGTTCAATTCATTTGCATCATAAAAAAAAATCATCTACAACAACACTGATATTAAAGAAGTGCAAAGTAATCTGTACCTTGGGCCAGAAATATCATCGGATAATAGTATCATGAATGAAATCAATGATAGAATAAGAAATGGATGGAGTGCTTTTGGGAAGAACAATAGTATTCTGAAGAGTAAAAGCCTCTTTGTTTGAAAAGAAAGGTGTTTAACCAATGAATATTGTAATCAATATTGTTTTGTCTGTGCTAACTTATGGAGCAGAAACATGGACGATAACAAAACGGATGGTATAAAGATTACAAACAACACAGAGAAGTATGGTAAGATGTATGCTAGGTATAACTAGAAAAGACAAAAAAAGAATAATCTGGATAAGAAATCAGACGAAAGTTTTTGTCATCATTGAAAGAATTAAACGGCTAAAATGGAAAATGGTTCGGCACATTGCGAGAAAACAAAACAATTGATGGAGCACAAACACCCTACAGTGGTATCCCAGAGATCTAAAACAACCACGAAGACGACCTCAAGTAAGATGGAGTGATGAAATCAGAAAAGTAGTCGGTGTTAATTTTATGACTAAAGCAGTAACAGGAAACATTGGGAAAATGTGGGGGAGATCTACATCCAGCAGTGGATTGAAAACGGTTTATGATGATGATGATGATGATGATGATACATTAACAACTCCATACTAGTGGGCGCAAAAACTTCGTGTGCCATTTAAATTCCATGAAATCTTTCGATTCTTTCGGCGAAATGAAATATAAATGTATTATGGATTCATAAAAATCTATACTATTAATTTTATCAAATACTGAATTTCAAGCAATAAATGCTATTTTTATTACATGCAAAAAAAAATTTTCAATCAAAATGTACACAGTGAATGCTTTATTTATAGAAACACTAGGTTCTTTTAAGATTTGACTTCTAGTTTTGTAGTTGGTGAAATGAAAATTAGTCATTGTGACGAAATTATACAAAAATGCCATCTATAATAAAAATAATCTTCCAAAATAAAACTTTGTGAGATATAAAAATTGTAAAAATTCTGCAAATTTAATTGCTTTGCATCAGCACACACACACATATATATATGTGAGGATTTCGCACAATATTTTGAATTTTGGGAGAAAAAAAAATAACATTAAAATAACATTTTAGTATGATAGACGAATGCCTTAATGATTCAAAATAAAGAGAAAATGGCCAGCAGCGAAAATTTTTTATTTAACTGAGGTTTAAGTTAAACTTGCGAGTTTATTTTTCCTTACTATTTTACCCCTATAACTTTTAATTTTCTTCTAAATTTTTACTTATAAAGAATTTGCATAGTGCCCACAGGACAGTCAAATAAGAAATAATAACAATGTAATACTTTTAATACAGAATTTTTGTATAAATTTGTCTTAAAGGGGTGTTCAAGAAGGGACGGTAAGGTAAAAAAAAAAAAAGGGATGGTATTGGAAAAAAGGTACGAAATGGTAAAAAAAAAGGACGGTAAGGATGGAACGGTAAGGAAAATTACCACCTATTTTTAGGAAAATCATGTTAAGACTAAGTGATAGGCACAATGTTCATTGATTTTTAGAAAGAGATGTTAACATTGGATTAAATTATTTTTTTTTATTTACCTCAAAGTGCAGGAATAATCCTTGGGGACGGTGAGACTACGAATTAGCCACGATGCTTGAAATTGAAATTTAAATGCTGATTTAAATTCTACAGTAAATTTCCTGCCAAAGAATTTTAGACATTATTTCTCTAGCATAATTCTGCATGAGAAAAAAACATGAAAACAATTCTGTGGCTGCATCCGAAATGATTTTCTGTATAATTTTAGAAGAGGGATGGTAAGGAATCTAAAACCCAGAGACAGTGTTTAAAAAATGATAACAACCCTAAAAATGTGTGCAGCTTAATTTTTAGCTACATATTTATATAAAAAATAGTTCCAGTCTCAGAAAAAAATTACATCGAATTATTTTTATTGAAACAATTTTTTCCAGACAGCTCCAAACGTAAAAATCAGCATCAGGGACACGGCACGATTATAGGAGTTTTCCAGGTAATTGGACCCCCAACATCGTCCAAAACTTATTTATCTCGTTAATGTTGTTGTGCAATCATGCAATCGGATGATCCCCAGTTTATGAAAAAAAAAAAAAAAACACAAAAGTGTATTAAAATAAAAATTATTATTCAAGGACATGAAAGTCAAAAAATTGTGGGAATGCCCCATATACCGAGTTAACCAAAAGTCTCTTACAACTTTAAAAACACATAAAAGGGAAGATATTATGATAAAAATGTGCGGTTTTAAAAAAGTTAAAAAATGATATGTAGAGGGCGCTGACGACCCGAAGCACAATAAAAAGGACTACATTGCGCTCTATACATTTGTTCTTCCAATAACAAATTTTCAACATGACCTCCAGAACATTCTACGACACAACAGTTTTCCTGTTCATTGTGTATCGGGGCGTCAGTGCCCTCAACATGTGATTGTTTAACTAATTTTTTTTTCTGCTACAAAAATCAGTCTACCTTGCGAGCCTTTTCTTGCAAACCCCACACCTTTATCATAATTTCTTCCTTTTTTATGATTTTTTAAAGTTGTAACGAACTTTTGGCTCACCCGGTATATATATATATATATATATATCAATAGGTTCTTTTAAGATTTGGCTTCTAATTTTGGAGTTGGTGAAATGAAATTAGTCACTGCGACGAAATTATACAAAAATGGCATCTATAATAAAAATATTCTTCCAAAATAAAATTTTTTGAGACATAAAAATTGTAAAAATTCTGCAAATTTAATCGCTTTGCATCAACACACACACATATATATATAAATTTATATATATATATATATATATATACCGGGTGAACCAAAAGTTTCTTATAACTTAAAAACTCATAAAAAAGGAAGAAATTATGATAAAGGAGTGCAGTTTGCAGAAAGGGCTCAAAAGGTAGTCGGATTTTTTTGCAGCAAAAAAAAAAAATAAAATAAATAAATAAATAAATAAATAAAAAAATAAAAAGGTTAAAAAATGATATGTAGAGGGCGCTGACGACACGAAACACAATGAATAGGGCAACATTACGCTCTATTCATTTGTTCGTCCAATAACAAATGGTCAACATGACATCCAGAACATTCTACGACACAACAGTTTTCCTATTCATTGTGTTTCGGGGCGTCAATGCCCTCAGCATGCGATTTTATAGCAAATTTTTTTTTGCTGCTACAAAAATCAGACTAATTTGTGAGCCCTTTCTTGAAAACCCCACATCTTTATCATAATTTCTTCCTTTTTTATAAGTTTTTAAAGTTGTAAGGAACTTTTGGCTCACCCGGTATATATATATATATATATATATGGTTCAGTTAATTTTGTACTTCAATTAAAGTTTACAGTTTGTGGTAATCTTTGAAATTACTATTGGAATTTTTTAGTTATATATACAGGGTGTCCCAAAAAGGACCACCTATTTTTAAAAATGAATAATTAACAAACGAATAGAGTTATTAAAAAAATTCTTGCAGGAAACGGATGTGTGAAGTCTGGAATTTTGTTTTGAACTTTTTATTATAATAGTTCAAAATAAGACCGACAGATGGCGCTATATCACATGTTGGTGGCTATATCACCAACGAATACACCATTTTGAAGAATTTACGCAACGACAACTACTGTTTCCCTTGAAATGGTTACTACTGAACTTTCATTGACCATGTCTACTTCTGTCTGGTCTTCACGCATGCTCCTTTTGTTCATATAGCCATCAAAATGTGCAGTAGCGCCAACTGTCGGTCAGATTTTGAACTATTATAATAAAGAGTTCTAAACAAAATTCCAGACTTCACATATTCGTTTCCTGCAAGAATTTTTTTAGTAACTCTATTTGTTTGTTAATTATTCATTTTTAAAAATAGTTGGTCCTTTTTAGGACATCCTGTATATATATATATATATATATAGAGAGAGAGAGGTTTTCCACGTATAACCTAACCGGACTTTATTTTCGCAACGGTTGTCCTAGATTCATACTTCCAATTACAAAAGTGCTCAAAATTAGGTGCAGAGCGAAAAACACAATTTAATGAAGAATTGCAGAATCTAATTTTTCATACAGCCCCCGGACCCTATACTTAGATTTAGGGACGTTTTGTCTATTCAAAAGTACTGCAAACACAGAAAGTTCCGTATCTGTTCGACCAATATTCACTGAGAAATTTGCGTTCAAAGTTATCTTGCATAGCATGGGGGCCGCATAGAAATGGAGATGCGAATATATCCCCTATCAGAATGAGAAGGAGGTATTAGAGTTAGATATGATCATGACAAAAGGGTTGTTGTTCAAGTGAAAAAGAACAGTGTAATATTTGTGAAATTACTCGTATTGAAAAAAAAAGTGTATATTTTTGTATAGTACATAAAATCATAGTGCACATACTCATACAAATGGAATGCAATAATTGAAATAATAACATAGTAAGTAGTGCTTTCATGCAGATAAACTTAAATAAAAACGGTATAGAAATAAACAATGTAGATACATATCGTCTTTCATACTTTTTAACTACATGTGTTCCAAGTATTTTCCCTGGACTACAATACATAAATGAACACATGACAGTAATTCGTCTTGAACATTTTTTAGCATTAGAGAGTTGACACTTCTGATGGCGGATAAAATGCGATTCTCCAAATCTACTCAGCTTACTGACTCTACGTCATAAATCTTGCTTTTTAAATAACCACAAAGAAAGTAATCTAGGGGATTTAGATCCAACAATCGAGGAGGCCACTCTACCAAGCCTCCATACCCTATGATTTGATCTTGAAACATGTTACGTAGAAGATTTCGGGAGGAGGCTGTTTTGTGGGCTGGTGCCCTATCATGTTGAAACACATTTTGGTGAGATCTGGTATCGAAACATGTTCTTGTAAGATGCATAGTTCTTTTAAGATTTAACTTCTAATTTCGATGCTGGTAAAATTAAAATTAGTCATTTTGATGAAATTATACAAAAATGACCTCATTTGGTTCTGACTCAATAAAATTTCTAATTTATGAATTAAAATAAATCCTTAGAAAAGTCATTTTCTTAGTACAATCCACCGGTTTTTAGTGACTTTTTGAAATGTTTCGATCGACATCTTTAAGAAATAATTAATTGAAAATTAGTGTATCTACTTTGAACGTATTTTTTCCAATTATAGGGCATGAATTCTCCAGCTAAATGAAAATAGCTGGAATTTGTTTATGTTTAACCTCCCTGTTTGAATTAAATATTTAACATGCAACTACGATGTAATTGTTTCTAAATTACAATATATCGACAGAGGATTTTTTTTGTATTTTAGAACGAACTGATTCATGAAGATTTAATATTGAAGTTATGTTTATATTTATTATATTTTTAATTATGTGATTTAACATATGTTTTTTTTTTCCAATCATTTAAAAAAAACTTCAATAAAAATTACCATCATTAATTTTTTTCCCTTGTGTCTACAAAAATGGAGCAACTTAACTGACAACATTATATAAATGTCATTCAAAATTACGAAAAAAATTAATATTGGAAAGTAATTTAAATTAAAAATAATTATGTTTATATGGTATTATTGGATCCATGCGAATCGCTGTCGTTAGTTTTAACGCAAAATTAGCAATATGACAGGAGGCGTAACTGTGTGATACAGACATTTGGATTTTAATGTATGATTAGTTCGATATATAATTTGAAATAATTTCTTTAAATTTTGATTTTTTTAAATATCTTATGAAAACAGGAAAGAGAAATTATTCTAAAATATGAAAAACAATTAAAATATAAATAACAGTTTCCAATCGTTAATTGAACTTCCGGGGGCTTTCAATAAATAATCTTTAGAAAAAATGAAAATATTTTAGAAAATTTGTTATATCATTTCATCTGCGTCTTGTTATTCTAATTGAAAATGGGCTATTATTCTTCAGCAATCGAGCTGTAGGGATATATTTAAAATACTATAGGGATACTATAGGGATATATTTAAAAAATGCAATTTTTTTAAACACAGGAAAAATCAGTATACTGCTATACAGTTTTAAACAGCCCACACTGTAAACAAAATACTGCCAGTTTTCCGGTAGGAATCGTAAAAATAGTTGCCGTTATCGTACCGGAATGGTCAGTAAAACGGTATTTTACGGATTTTATTCCGAGCTGGGTTGGAAATTATTCCGGTACGATAAGGGCAACTATTTTTCCAATTCCTACCGGAAAACTGGCATTATTTTTTTTACAGTGTACATCTAAAATTATATTTCTTCCCAATACGACAGTACGTAAAATTTAAAGATTAAAAAAATGTAATAAACGCAAAATTTATTCATCAGGTGTTGCCAACGTCAAAGTGACATCTGCGACACTCACGGAAACATTTTTGCTTCATATTACATATTCTGAAATATTATATTTCCTTTTCAATTATCTTTTATGTCCAAAATAAAGAATTACCACTAAAAATTATTAAAATACCACACAACAACTTTCCCTCTTAATATTTGAATATAGATAACACTAATTACATAATAAGCTTTAGTATAAAGCTAAAATCTAACCGTAACACTGAAGTCCAATTGACTGATCAGTGAACCATCAGATCAATGAATTTTGCTGTTACTGCATCTTCTAAATACTTCTAAACATCAACGAATTTTATTTTTTTTTTTACCATCAAATAGTGGATTTTTTTTTTTCGAATGCAATTTCATTGAATACTGTATCCCAATTTATTGATTTTTTGTAGATTTCAAAATAAGTTTCAAGAATGATTTTTTTTAAATGTATTTCTTTCGTGTGCGGTCCGTTACGTAATATTGACACGTTTCAATCTAAAATAATATAAATAGTTCAGCATTTGCTCACGGCTCCAATTCCATGACCAAATAAAAACATCATTCATAAATAAATAAAATAGTAAAATCGAATAAATAAAACACAAATTTAATAGACATTCCATCGAACTACGCGGTTAAATCACTGAAATTATCAGAGTGAGAAGGGCTGCAGTAAGTAGCGATCTTTGGCATTTTATTTGGCTACTAAATCCTTTCATGAGGTTAATACATAAGTATCGCTTTTGATACAATTCAAAAACATTTATAAAAAAAACATTATTTATATTTTTCATATAATAATTATTTATAATGTTGTTAGCATGCAATCTAAATTAATATAGTAAATGATAAAATCTATTAAAGTTCTCAATTAAAATATTTATTTTTTTCTTTGTTTTGTAACCGGGGAAGATCGGGTTGGATCATCTTATATTATTAAATATAGAAAGTAAATAAGTAATTCTTATTATGAATTAATATATCAAGCGCCACCATATGAATAGCGTATCAAAATAGCATCTAACGTAATATTTAAAGTACATTACTTCATTCAAATTATGTGCATTGAAAATATTTTAAAAATCTGCATTAGTACTTTGGTCCTTGCGGGGTAATTTGGTCCATCCCATAAAAAATGGTTTTATTCAATGTATTGAACAAACAATAAAAGATAATTTTAGAGAGTTAGAGAGTTTTTACTCTTGAAAAACATTTTATAACCTACTATAGTGTATCTGAACAGTTTGTGGGTAATTTAAATTTGTTAGTGGCAATACTGGATGTGTTTGTAAACAACTGTTTTCGTGTGTAAATTTTAACTCTCCAAACTTTCTATAGTGAAACAATCTGGATAAGAGCTACAAATAAGGTAAGTGCAAAATATTATCTTTAGTAACCTGTAATCCATCTGTGATTATAGTTTTTCCTTTAACTTTTCATTTTGACAGGAAATATTAACGTTTTCATAAGGCTAACATAAAAACTAGTATTTCGGGGCTACTTTGTACCAGGCCTTTTTTTATCCAAAAACAACCCAAATTACTTAGAAATGCCTTTTATACAACCATATCTCTTAAAACATGTTTCAAGTAATATTTTTTTTTTCAAATGTTTCTGTAGCAAAATGTTATATTAATTGTTTTTGTTCCAGTTACTGAGGAAAACTGCTTCACATGTCTTTAATATTTACAATTGGTTTATTGTGTTTAAATGTAAATTTAAATGTAAAAAAAGAAAAAAAAACATTTTTTTATTGCGTTTGCAGTGTTAATTTATTAGCAAATGCTATTGCAAGAGGTTTTCAATAAAAAATGTATTCATTTACATATGAAATATATTAATTTTATATGAAATTAAGTGAATGGATGAAAGAAGGCCCCAGCAGGGGTTACTTTGTTCCAAAATTTTAAAAATAGTTTAACGATAAAATAAGCAAAATTTCCTCTTTAAAAGCATACAGTTTGCTTCATTGTTTCATGTTAATTGTTTACAACCCCATTTCGAGGTTGAAAAATCATGTATAATAGTTTCTAATAATGGAAATGTGAGTGGAACCAGAAAAAAGTGGCGCAAAGTATATAATGTTGACGGTATTAATTGACGGTATATAATGTAAGTTAGCGTCCCAAAATTGGAGACTTGGCCCATAATGGGTTTACTGCTGACAGATATTGCATTTTCATTTTCTTCCAGCTTGTGGATATAAAATTATTCATCAAAACGAATTATTACGAATTATTGTAAACGAAATATTCCTTGGTGTTCGTGTTCCTAAACAAATTGCTTGTTTTTGTTCAGTTTTATGCTTTTTGTGAATGCAATAGCAATATGAATTAGAAATTTTAAGTGGGACATTTGTCTTTTTATTTCTCTGTGGTAATTTCATGCTGTTAAAACAGACAGGTTTAATATATTGGTAAAAAAGTTCCATTATCATATTTTACGTTATTTATTCTCCTACAACAGCTGTAAAATCTATCTAGGAGGTTTACGTTACCAATGTAACTATTGTATAAGTCAATTATTGCATGCTATGGTAGTTGAAATTACTTATTTTTCTCCGAAAGACTTGCGTTTTGTTTGCCCCATGTGACCCATTCCTTCAAAATTAGTTCATAAACACACAACTTTTATATATTTCCTCTTAATTATGTTAAAACTGTTTGTTGTAATAAATTTAATTAAACGTGATACATAAATTAACTATCAAATATATTCACAGGATTAAGTATCAAGTACATACATTCCAGTCCCATAGAAACCTCTGTCTGACATGCAGTCAAAAAAGTCATAACAAGAGCAAAAATGACAAAAATGTGAGATTATAGATAAATAGATATCGTGCGATTATTGTTAAATGAATTTTTTAATGTAAAATTGTCTACCATACAACATAAATCGGAATAAAAGCTATCCGTATATAAATGGTTAAGCATGTAATCTTTTAAAAAATAATGTTAACATGCGTAAAAGTCGTGTGTTTTGTAAACATGGTAACACAAATTATTCTGCAAGAAATAGGGGAGACTAGGGAAGGTTAACCCACTTTTTACAAAATGATTTTTTATTTTTAAAATAATGAACGTAGAATAAAGTTTTATACATAATTTTATTCGTTATACAATGAATTATCAAAATAAAATTGCAACATAAGTGTAACATATAAGAAATTTGAAAAATGTTTGATTTTATTCATAAAAAAATAATGGGTCAAGGTCCCCCACATATGGGAGGGTTGACCAACTACATCGGATGCTTGACCCACTTTGTTTTATATTGCACTATTTGTGAAAAGAAATAAAATCAGTTTAAAAAAAGGAACATAACTATAGTCTACATGCTTTAATTATTATTAAAAAATATATTTTTTAAATACAAGGCTGAAACCACCCTGTTTAGATGCAATCGCAAGTCAGAGAAGAAAAATTTTGTTTTAAACAGGATTTTGTCTGTGCAGGTATAATTGTACAGCAGGGAAAATGAAATTTTAACATTTAAGCCAGTATTATGTTAGAGACGGGTTACGTTTTCATAGTATTTCATGTTATTATATACGGAATTAGGAGATTTTTTTTTATCTCATTGTTCTATTTTTGTGACACTCGATCTGACAAATCAAGTTGTCACATAGTTTAGCTTCATCTCACTGTATTCACCCAAGGGAAATTTTTCTACATACCTTCCTAAAGTCTTTCGATCGATGCTATGTTATTTTACAACCATGCGGGCACTTAACTTATCATTAACATGGTTTAAACCTTTCAGGGGCAAAGTACTTTTAGTTCTAAAATTTTGAAATAAATGAAGAATTTATGAGCACCGGAATTTGTGAACAAATTTATCTCGAAATAAGAAAAAGGCTATATTTTACATGCATGTTGAATGCAAATATTTTAGCAAAATTTTGGTGTAATTGGGATGTTTCAGAATTAAAATTAAGTGGTTTTATAAACATACCACTGCCTCTCAAAGGATTATGACTGCTGTTTTCATCCTTTCTAGTCCTTTCTGGTCTTCCCCACTGTTTCTGTTTACCTATTTTAAGCGATATTTAAATGAAAAAAAAAATCCTATCAACTTTCCCATTTTCTAGCAATTTTTCACATTTTTCTATAGTCAGTTTTAAATAATTTCTTTTCCATCTTACCATATTACTGAAGATTTACAGAATAAATTTACATTCATTTTATGTATGTACCATTAACTTTTCATTACGCACAGTGTATAATAAAAAGATTTCCAAAACCACTTAATTAAAGGAGCCTTGAGCATCTGATCAGCTCTCCTTCACATTGACTGGGTCAAGCCTCCCTACATAGACCTTTTCTAAAGAATAGCACATTGTTATGTTAAGCCTAACTTACTGTACAGTCTTTATGCCTAGAATGAAAGCTCCGTATTTCTGCATTACTTTAATCCTACATACTTAAATCTCTATTTTATAATTTATTTGGAAAAAGCTTACAAAATATTTCTAAAAAACACAACTTTTACGTTCAAAATGCTTCCCAATTGATTTTTTCCACACCTATTTCGGTTATATCTATGAAACGAAGACTGTTGTTTAAGCATTCCAGTAGCTTTAATTCACACCTATTGATAAAACTTTGAAATTCTTTTAAATATGAAAACTGATGAAGGGTCAAGCCTCCCGTATGGTCAACCGTCCCTAGTCTCACCTATAACATCTAGGGTAAGGTGGTGCGGGAGTGCGCACTTTAACTATTTCATTAAATAACAATAAATGAAGAGATTTAAAGGATGATGTTATGCTTTATATATTACTTAGATTATTAAGACAACATAAAAAATTGCATTCGTCAATTTTTAAGAAACATTTTCGGTATTATATGAAAAAAGATTATCCTCCTGAATGCAGTCTCTTGTGCAACCATTTAGGTCAAGAGTGCGCAGCCAAGTGTGCAAGAATGCACAATATAAATAAACAATTAAATTCAAAAAACAAAAAACCCGACTGCGTAAAAAGCGAACTAATTAATTATTTCTCATCAATGTGAAACATTTTTTTTCAATTCCTACTATTAGCTCACACTCTCGCTATATATATCTTTTTCAAATTTTCAATCGTTAATAAAATAGTTATTATTCATCCAATCCAGCTCAAATAATTTTTTTAAAACTTGTAGTGGAAGACACTTGATGTTAATCCAGTTTTTTTTTCAGATATTAATTCACTGATTAAATTAAATTAATTAATTTTCAATAATCGAGAGAGCCCTCTTCTTGATCAAGGATTTATAAGACCCAGAGAGCCCTCTTCTTGATCAAGGCATCTTAAGCGCCAATTACGAGGAAAGAAGAATGGGAGAAAAAAAAATATTCTGTTATTGACCTAAGTAGGAATTGACTTAAAATATTTTTTTATATTACTTTATATTTCTTACCTATTTCTTTATTTACTTGTATTGATGACTTTTAGGTTGTGTTTAATTGTTAGTTCCTATCTATAAACACTGCTTTGATGAGGTCTATAGATGTCTCTGATGGTTAGAGTTGCAGTAAAGCTAGAGATCCTACCTACACAACTTCCAGGTTTTATACTATTTTAACGGAGCTTCTGACTATAAAATAGTCGATGAAACAGCGTCTTCATTTTGAAAGACCTATTCAATGATATGCCATTCAATAGGGTGAGTAATTTGTTTTCGTCAGTACCGCCATTTTGCATTTTACGGCCGCCATTTTGAATTTATAAAAACAAAACCTAGCCTATAACCATCGGGCCGTTAAGACGAATTGATAGAGACCTCATTCATTAAAATCCATCCAGCCATTGGGATGTTTCGAAGGTATAAAGAAATCCACATACACAGATACGCGTGAAACGCATAACCCTTCTTTTCAGTCGGGTAAAAAAAGGAAACGTTTCACTTACAAACGTCACATTTATAGTGGCCACCACCTACGTGGTATTTGGACTGTTGGTGCCACTCGATCCAATTCTCTACAATTCGATTTCTATAGAGTTCTAAACAGCCTAGGAATGCCCGCTGTTTTCCTTTGGTGCAGTTTTTGGCTTCTTCAGTTTACTTTTACTCCCTTTTTTAGTAATGTATTTTTGGATTTTTTAATCTTTTTTTTTTTGTGAACCGCTTAAAATTTCAGACTTTTTGATCCTTTTATTATAATATCGCAGCACAGAGGATTTTGGATATGGTGATAACTTTGTTAATTTCAAGTAAGATGAAGTTGTTAAAGTAGAAGCTATACCTTAAGAAACCGAATTTGGGTTTATTTAACGCGCGTCTTTTTTTACATAGCTTTTCTGCCTTTTCCCGATAATAATTTTCTATTGAAAGCAATTCTCTTTCCTCCTGATTTTCTGTGTTTATTGGCTTAACTAACATTTGTGGTTGAACAAGTTTAGATTCTAATAATCTTTCAGTGACGCTGATTGCTGAAAGGTCATTAAATAATAAAAGGTGATTTTTAAAAGGTTACATAACTGTTACTTTTAATCCTGCTTTAGCAACTGTACCAGTTTTTCCAAAAACAGTCGCGCACGCTTGCACACTTTAGCACTGCGCACTTTTGCACCATCGTCTCTAAATATCTTTGAAGCATCAGCAATCCCATTTATCAATAAACATATCCAAATCACTTAGGTGACAGATAGTCCAACAACGATTTAATCCATAAAAACCAAAAAAAAAAAAAAAAAAAAAAAAAGGAAAATTAGCGTTGTAATTTTTATTTTTATCCTCTTTTCAAAAAACACAAATATTATAACGAGACCACCAAAATCACTTTTTCGCTTCTAAATCATAAAATATTTCACCAAAATACACAGATTTTTTCACCATAAACTTATCATGCTATTACATCGTTTACAACTGTAGCTAAAAACAAAAGTCTGTTTTGACATTAGATAATCGCTCTGTGTACACTTCAAACTCTTACACCATCTTGCCCTACTTATATTAACAGACGCATAAAGAAGGATTTAGATAGAATTTTTTTATTTTATCTTTAAAGTACCGTAAAGGTTGAAATTTACCCACTTAATAAAACCAAGTCTGTAAGACTAGCTAAACGTTAAACGTCTGATGCTTACACAGAAAATAATTTATATGATTTGTTTTATTTAGCTGTCTTAAAGTGAGCAGACTTGGCACCATTTGAATTCATTTATCAAGGTTTTTCAATAACTTTTTGACATTTTATAAATTCATTTATGAAGGAAAATGATCTAATAAAGAAAAATGCAATTTAAGTATTAAAATTTTAAAAATTAACTGTTTGAAATAATTAAGGAATTTCTCTTTTGGAAAAACTAATTCCTTCGTTTTTGAGAGTGTGTTCTATAACGACTGAGATCTGATTTCTCAAAAATTAATTTGTTGACTAAAAAATACACTATATTGCCATTAATGACCGGCAACTTTCAATTTTAGACATTTTGCCAATTTTAGACATTGTTTAGAAAATATGAGCAGTTGTATGAAATAATTTTTATCTGCGCATGCGCGAACGATAACAAGGATAATTTTACATAATTTAATAGTCAACTCTATGGAGCAACTTATTAAAAAAAATCTAGTCAAATATCGTAAAAATTCAGAAGGATATCGGCGTTAAAGTGAGCAAATTTTTAGTTGTTCTCAAAAAGCAGCAGAATGATAAGGGATTTTACACAAATTGTCATTTTTTATTAACTGACTTTCAGAAAAAAATTAGTATTTAGTGAGTATTAACGAGTAGGTTTGGAAAAAATGCTTCGAATTTGATACTCCTTTTGATCATGGTACAGGCTCGTTCTGGTGGTTATCCAAGAAGAACTAAAGCATCAATAAAAAATGAAAATAAAAAAAAAATAAAAATGACAATTTGTGGAAAATCCCTTATCATTCAGCTCCTTTTAGAGAACAACTAAAAATTTGCTCACTCTAACGCCGATATCTTTCTGAATCTTTACGATATTTGACTAGATTTTTTTAAATAAGTTGCTCCATAAATTTGACTATTAAATTATGTAAAATGATCCTTGGTGTTCGCGCATGCGCAGATAAAAATTGTTTCATACAACTGCTCATATTTCTTAAAATATTTAATATATATATATTTCAATTGCACTATATTGTTTCTACTATATTTTGTCAATTTTTCTGAAAACGGAGTTAAATTTGGTTGAAAACCCTGCATGTTATAAGCAAAAATCATGCAAGATTTTTTTTAATTTTTTTAAAATAAATCGCTATATCTCCATTAATATACAATACATGCTGTTCTTGCACAAAAGAATACATATATTGCACAATGTCTGTTTATTTATATTCGGTAACGATAGATCATTTCGTGCATTTTATTTTACAAGGTGACCACAAGTATTATTTTTTTTTCTTTAATTTTTTGTTGGCCCTCTAATCGCCCCCCTTATCACATCGACATTGCTAAATATGAGGTCATACCTGTTCTTTTCAATCCTGAAATTCCAGAAGAATCAGTCAAGTATATTTTTAAATATTTGACAAAATGTCTAAAATTGAAAGCTGCCGGTCATTAATGGCAATATAATGTATATGAAATGTTTCAGAATATGTAAATTAAAGTACAAATGCCTACAGACTGTTCCGAATAAATGTTACAATTGCTAGTGGAAGACGAAAACATAAAATATCCGATTCAAAAAAAAAAAAAAAAAAAATAGTGGGAAAATTAAGACTTAAAATTACAACGAAGCAAAGAGAGTTTGTCAATAAAGATACCGTTAGCATCCAAAACGGTTTCGAGATAGCTCTGGAATATTCACATCCACATAAGAAAATCTCCGCTAATTGTGTCGACCAGTTATGTGTTTGTGATACTGGCAGTAAGTTTGGTTATTTGATCATATATGCTCTATCACTGTGCACACATACTTCATATGTTCCCACTGATAACAGATACTTTAAAACAGTATCGCATTTTCTTTTTTTCCCTCTTTTATAGTCTCCATTAGATCTCGAAATTACACTTTGTTTCATGTTTACGATACATAAGAAGAATTGAGTAGCTTTCTTGATTGTGGAATCTCAGGAATAGCTTGTGGTATAGTTCAGGAATCTACACACCCATCTGAGAACAGCTCCTCTAATTGTGTCGATCAGTTGGGTATTTGTGATACTGGCAGTACGTTTGGTTAATTGATCTCGTACGCCCAATCACGCTGCACATATAATTCATAGATTCCCCCTCATAACAGATATTCAAAACAGTATCCAATTTTCTGGTGTTTTATAGTCTCCATTCGATCTCATCATTACACATTGTTCATGTTTACCGTATATAAGAAGAATTGAGTAGCTTTCGTGATTCTGGAATTGGAAATACCGGCACGATTCATCATGATGAATTTAATGATTGTATATTTTCGAGTTACATTCTATATCATGCAAAAAATTATTCAAGCAAACATCTTTTTATTTATTTTTTAACACTGTAACTTGCTTCATTTTATTCTTCCAAGAGAATGTATTCCATTATTTATAATATAAATATAAATGTAAATTTACTTAAATAACTTATGTAAGTTACAAGATATCTAAATAACTTTATTTTGCATCCACATTAATATTTGTTAGACAGTGATAAAAAGGGATTTTCACCTTTGAAACAATTCCTATATTAAGTTAAATATCCCCAAAAATACTTAATATTTTAATGAGAAAACGCCTACACGTTTTTAAAATAAAAATTCCATAAAAATACATATTTCTTTTAAAAATTAATATATGTTTCTAGTGTTGATTTTTTTCTATCCCTAACTATTCCCAAAGTTGACCGGTTACTTGCGGTTTTAGACGTTTTGTTAAATATCTAGAAAAAAAGCATGAGGAATTAACCTGAAACTGCAGGTGTGTAAACAGTATAGTATAGGTCCTATATTTCCGCGAAGACTTTTTCCCGAAACTTCATAGTGGACCATCAATAAATTGAAAAAGAACGAATATCTTTTGGATAACCCTATAAAAACTAATGTAGCAAAAGCGTTCAAACTCCAGATTTATAATAAGTGGCTTATTGGAATATACTGTATTCATTTTTATGAGAATAGCACGTATACGCGTTGAGAAATTAAGATTTTTATAAAAACAGTCCCAAATTCCGCCAAGTTTTTTGCTAAAAATTTGCAGAGTTCTTAATATAAAAAAATTCTTTTCAGAAGATATGACAAAGCAGGTTAAATAAAAAATGTTTCACTTCGCATGCGTAAGAGCAATCAAAATATAATGTGCATAATTTATTAGCTAAGTGTATAGAGCAACTTTTGTGAAAGTGTCAAAATCATAGCTTGAAAATTCTGAAAATTATCGTCGATAGAATAAGCTCTAAATCCGCTGTTCCCAATAGGAAGCAAACAGATGAGGGTTTGTATCCAAATATAGTAGTACGTGCAATATTGTGTACCTTATCTTGGCACTAATCAACAGATACTTGATACAACCCCTCATCTTTTTGCTTCTTTTTGGGAACAGCGGATTTCGAGCTTATTCTATCCACGATAATATTCAGAATTTTCAAGCTATGATTTTGAGACTTTCACATATGTTGCTCTATATACTTAGCTAATACATTATGTACATTATATTTTAGCGCATGCGCAGTGAAACATTTCTTAGTGATCCTGCTTATTTTGCATCCAATTTTTATTATTTTTTAATTCTGATTGCAGAATATTGTGTACAATGTTGTTTGTCATATTTTCTGAAAATAACATTTTTTTTTATATTAAGAATTCTGCAAATGATAAGCAAAACTCTTGGCAAAATTTGGGACTGTTTTTATAAAAACCTTAACCCTTAAATGCCTGATTTTTCAAAAATCATTGTAATAATGTTTTGTGGCTTTCATTTTTTAAATAAATCATGGGAAAAATACTTTAAAAATCATATTTTATATAAGTATGGTTTACACTGTAAAACAAATACTGCCAGTTTTGCGGTAGGAATCGGAAAAATAGTTGCCCTTATCGTACCGGAATAATTTCCGACCCAGCTCGGAATAAAATCAGTAAAAATAAGGAAATAGTCAGTAAAACGGTGTTTTACGGATTTTATTCCGATTTTAGGGATTTTATTCAGAGCTGGGTTGGAAATTATTCCGGTACGATAAGGGCAACTATTTTTTCGATTCCTACCGTTCCTACCGTTCCTATTCCTAAAAAAAATCTATCTTTATTCTTAAACAGCCCAAGTGTTGCTATCTACATATTGAAAATCGATTTAATAATATTTTCAGAATGTACTTTATTGGCAACATTAGGCATTATAGCTTCAATATTATTCTAATAGTATTTTAGAGTCTAGATTGGGTATGTTGCCGAAAAGCAACACCAGGCATTTAAGGGTTAATTTCTCTACGAGTATGGGGCATTCTCACAATCTTTTGACTTTCGGGAATAAAATTCGGGAATAAAAATTAAACTTGCTAAAATAACATTTTAATCTGATAGACGAATGCCTTACTGATTCAAAATAAAGAAAGTCCTTCCGGCCAGTGCCGGGAGGAAGAGGTAGCTTTCATATTCCTTATTTTTTAAAAGCCAGCTTATATTATTCAAACACACGGAGCTAAAATTAGTGGAACCCGATTATAGAAGATTAAATACTAATTTTTGTCAATACTGAATATGAATGAGAATTTCGCGAAATTAGTCAACGTTATCAAAGCTGGTTTTACATAAAGCGATTTATATTTGGTCGCCAAATTGGGTGATATCTTGGAGTGCCCGCCATTTTAAAACAACATAATGGCTGCAACAAAGCTAACCAATGAACTTGGTCGAGACCTTAGTAATTCCTGTACATATGCTCACTCACATCTAAATCGATTGATATATGCGAGTGCTGTTGCAGGCAAAAAATAAGATTTTTCAAAATGCCACCCACATTAGAAATTCAAACTGCTATATCTCAGCCATTTTTTTAGAAAAAAGCAAAACATAAAAGGCTCCGAAGACTTTGTATCAAGCTCAAACAGATAACAAAAAAATCTTTTTCAATTTCTTATTTTTTTTGTACCTCATTTTAAATTTAAATTCTTTTTTAATTTTTAAATGGCCGCCATTTTGAAACAAGATGGCGGATGAAGTTAGCAAAAGAACTCGGAAGAGAGATTTCTATGTACTATATGCACATGCCTTGCCACATCCTTATCGGTTCATAAATACGCGTGTTATCGCGTGACAAAAATCAGATCGTTTCAAAATGTCATCCATGCTAGAATTTAAAAGTGCTATAACTCAGCCATTTTTTAAGATATGACGAAACGAAAACTGCTCCGAAATATTTGTATCAAATGAGACACATAAGAAGAAAATCTTTTTAAATTTCCAATTTTTTTGTACCTCATTTTAAATTTAAATTTTTTTTAAATTTTTAAATGGCCGCCATTTTGAGACAAGATGATGGATGAAGTTCGCAAACGAACTCTGTCGAGACATTGGTAGGTTCTATGTACACACCAAGTTATATCAAAATCCGTTCATAAATACGCGTGTTATCGCATGACAAAAATCAGATCGTTTCAAAATGTCAGCCACACTAGAATTTCAAAGTGCTATAACTGAACCGTTTTTTAAGATATAGACGAAAAAAATATGCTCCGGAATCTTTGTATCAAGCTCAAACACACAAGAAAAAAAATACTTTTCAATTTCTAATTTTTTTGTACCTCATTTAATTTTTTTTTTAAATTTTAAATGGCCGCCATTTTTAAACAAAATGGCAGATGAAGCTGGCCAATGAACTCGGTCAAGACATTGCTATGTGCTATGCACACGCGTTGTCACATCCAAATCGGTATATAAATACGTGTATTATCGCGTGACAAAAATCAGATCGTTTCGAAATGTCAGCCATGCTAGAAATTCAAAGTACTATAACTGAGCCATTTTTTAAGATATAGACAAAACAATAAATGCTCCAGAATTTTTGTATCAAGCTCAAACACATAAGAAAAAAATCTTTTTCAATTTCTATTTTTTTGTGCCTCATTTAACATTTTTAAAATTTTTTAAAATTTTTTAAATGGCCGCCCTTTTGAAACAAGATGGCGGATGAAGCTGTCCAACGAACTCGGTCGAGACATTGGTATGTACTTTGTACACACCAAGGTACATCCATATCCGTTCATGAATACGCCTGTTATCGCGTGACCAAAATCAGGACATTTCAAAATGTCAGCCACGCTAGAAATTCAAAGTGCTATAACTCAGCCATTTTTTAAGATATAGACGAAACAAAAACTGCTCCGGAATCTTTGTATCAAGTTCAAACACATAATAAAAAATATGTTTCAATTTTCAATTTTTTGGTACCACATTTCAAATTTTAAATTTTTAAAAAAATTTTAAATGGCCGCCATTTTGAAACAAGATGGCGGATGAAGCTGGCCAACGAACTCGGTCGAGACATTGGTATGTACTATGTACACACCGAGTTTCATCCAAATCGGTTCATAAATACGAGAGTTACAGTGTGACAAAGATCAGATATATATATATGGATATATATATGGATATATATATATATATATATATATATATATATATATATCAACTTTTGAACGGAGGGTGGTTTCGGGGTCTGGCGGTCATGATCGATGAAAATATACCAAAATTTTTTGAAATCGCTTTCCTCCGAACGGCTGCAATAGGTAGCTTTTTGTAATGAAAGCTACCTATAAAAGTGGTCAGTAGCGAAATTTTTTTTATTTAACTGACGTTTATGTTAAACTTGCGAGTTTAATTTTCCTTACCATTTTACCACTAAAACTTTTTATTTTCTTCTGAATTTTTATTTATAATGAATGTGCATAGTACCAACAGGATATTCAAATACGAAATAATGAAAATGTAGTATTTTTAGTACAAAATTTTGGTATAATATTGTCTGAAAGGGGTTTTAAAGAAGGGATGGTAAGGTAAAAAAAGGGGACGGTATAGGAAAAACGTTGCAAAATGGGATAAAAAGGGACAGTAAGGATGGGACGCTTAGGAAAATTACTACCTATTTTAGGCAAATCATTTTAAGACTAAGTGGTAGCCACAATTTTCATTGATTTTTAGAAACAGTTATTTACATTGGATTAAATAAAAAAAAAAATAATAATAATTTACCTCGAAAAGTGCAGGAATAAACCGTGGGGACGGGAAGACTACCAATAAAGCCACGATCTTGAATTGATATTCAAATGATGATTTAAATTCTGAAGTAACTTTCCTGTCAAAGAATTTTAGAAATTCTTTTTCTAGCATACTTCTGCATCAGAAAATCTCAAAAAAATTCTGGCGCTGCACCTGAAGTGATTTTCAGTATAAGTTTAGCAAGAGAGACGGTAAGGATAAAAAACCCAGGGACAGAGTTCAAAAAATAATATCAACCGTAAAAATGTGTGCAGGTTAATTTTTTACTACATATTTATATAAAACAATTGTTCTATTTCCGGAAAAAAATTACATCGAATTACTTTTATTGAAGCAATTTTATACAGACAGCTCCAAACATAAAAATTAGCATCAGGGACACGGGACGGGATAGGAATTTTCCTGGTATTTAGACCCCCGACATCGTCCAGAACTTACTTATCTCGTTAATATTGTTATGAAATCATGCAATGGGATTTTCCTTAGTATATGAAATTAAAAAACAAGAAAATCTACTAAAATAAAAATTATTATTCAGAAACATAAAAGTCAAAAGATTGTGAGAATGCCACGTATACATGCTATCCTCATAAAAATGAACACAGTATATTACAATAAGCCACTTATTAATAATCTCGAGTTTGAACGCTTTTGATACATAATTTTTACAGGTTTATCCTAAAGATATTCGTTCTTTTTCAATTTGTTGACGGTTCCCTATGGGGTTTCGGGAAAAAATCTTCAGGGAAATACATGACTATACTATACTGTTTACACACCAGTCTCAGGTTAATTTCTCATGTATTTTTCTAGATATTTAACAAAACTTCTAAAATTGCAATTGACCGGCCACCTTTGGCCACATAGCGTATCCTCAAAGAAAACAAATAATAATTCAAAGCTAATAACAGATTTAATATTTCTTATAAATATCAAGAGTACAATTATAATAAGAGTACAATAATATAAACACCATCTTGAACACAGTTTGATTTTGTAAGTTTATTCTACATAATCGTAGAAAGTTTTTCGAACAGCACAAGGATGCTTCATAATGTTATTAAACTTTAAATGAACATGTCATAAAATTTCTGAAGAATTTTGCAGTTCTTTATTATTTGCAGATTGATTTGTTTTTATATATTTTAACAATTATATTATATTATTATAAATAAATTTATTAAAAGTGACGATTGTTATATATTTCCAATAAATAACATTTCTAACAGAAAATTTTCAGCCCAAGAGGGTTGGTTGTATATAGTTTTATGGCGCAAAATCTCTTAGGGGATCTGCTGCGCGAAACAATACACTAAAAACACAATGTAAGTAAAAATAAAGAAAGCAACGAGAAAAGCAATCTGTATGGGGTACCCTATCCAGATATAGTCAGAGACTTGTAGAAGAGTAAAAATTTTTTAATCTAAAAACACTAGCGTAAAAAAGTTAAAGTAATTCAAAGCAAGTTGAGTCGGGATGTGGATCCCATCCAGATGTCACAAAAGTGTAAAAGATAAAATTGTTCCTGGTCCAAGAGGGAAAAGTCGAGTATAAAATTTGAAGTATATATACACAAGTGCCCATACATTTTAGTCGAGTTTTCCTTAAATGATAACTTTTAACTTAGCCCTCTGACTGTCGACCAAAGTGGCAGAATTGTAAAGTTGTTTCCCCTGTGATTTTTTTTATTTTAAAAAAAGATTAATTTTCCAACATGATATAATTTTTTTTTTATTAGCATGTGAATTTATTTCTTGAAGGTATTAATTATTGTCCAATGTTTTAAAACTGATTTATAACTGTTGAAATTTATTATTTTATCTAATGCTTTTATTGTAGTGAAACATACAAGTGAGTGAGCGGACATATCAGTTCACGGCGCTGGGAAGTTTAAGAACATGACGAAAAATATTATCATATATTCGAAAAGTACAAATCAAAAAGTTATTTAGTAACACAAAGAAATTGACATATTTGTAAGTTTAAAAACATTGCTACAAGCTCAAAACAATATTAATCAAATAACAATTTTAATGAATTAATAATGAGGATTAAATTAAAAAAAAAAATTAAAAAATGCATTAATGAATTGCAAGAGTAAAATCCTATCCCCCCCCCCCCCCCAACGTTCTATTTTCCCCTTATTCGTTGTTCCCCAGACAATTTTTGATAAATTTGATAAAATATTAGAGTTTATTGTAGAAAGAGAGGGCAGAATTGTGGGAAATAATTGCCACGGAGGAGAAAAAATACACCTGTTAGAAAAAAGGGGCATGGAGGAGAAGAATAATGACATAATAATACCAAAAAATATCATTCATTGAAAAACAAAACAGCATAAATGTCGCTAAATATCAATATCGTAAACAAATTTATCTAAAAAATATTGCAAAAGCTCTTGCAAAATAAATAAAAAAATTACTTAATGCAATCCCCGCCCCCACTCCTCCAAAAGATCTCTCGGATAAACCCGGTTATTAGACCAAATGCAGGACTCTACATTTAAGTATTTTATTTACTTCAAAGATAATCATAAATTGAAACTAAGATTATCCCAATCGTATTCATGATAAAAGAAAGAAGGAAACTCGACCCGTGTAAAAATCGGTACATGCGACAAGATGCATGGTTTTAATTTGAGTATTTTAATTTATCCGCAAGTAATTACAAAGTAAAACTCTGGTGATCACAATTGTCCTTATAAAAAAAAATTAAACTCGATGCACATTAAAATGGGTTTATCCGATCTAGTGTCCTGCGCTGAACCTCGCAAAGTGATTACACCCGAACCCGACTGGATCAGCGGTGTGTGTCGGGTTCTGTTCGGTTTCACTAAAATTATTTCTGCTTCAGATCGGTTTTGGGTTGATTTTTGATTCTTGATGGTTGGGTTCGGTTTAATCCGAGTTTTCAATATATATAGGTTTTTTTCAGATAAAATAATACCTATTTTAACCCTTAACTGATGTCACAGAAAATGTCACACATCTAGTGTGAAGCGGTCTGTGAGACGGCTCCATCGAAAGATGAATAAAAGCCGCGACTAACTCATAGGATTTCTTTTTGTACTAAACTTTTTGTACAGAGGTGTTATAATTAAAATTCACCTCTACAAAGAATCTGGTGATAGCACTAAAGTTCCAAACGAAACAAAATTTCATCAGTGTTTGTAGATAAACTCAAATTTGCAAGTTAAACGATGAAAATTGCAAAAAGCACCGGTCTGTGATACCGGTAACATCAGTTAAAAGTTAATATGAATGACTATTTACATGTTCATTTTGAACATAAAATTGATATTAAAGCAATGTTTATAAGCTAGTTTTTCATTACATTAAATAGTAGATCAAATTTCTCTGATAACGGGTTTCTGATTAACGAAAGTTTTTTGACGGGTTTCGTATAGAGTCCTTCATCGGGTCTTGTTACCCATTTTTACCCGACTCCGTCCCGATGCATGGTTCGGTTAAAATTGGGTCGGGTATGAGCTATTTTACACTTGTCTGAAAATTAAGAATTGTCTGAAATCATTCTGACATATGAATGCAAAATATACAACTTGTATTAAACATATTTGAAAAAAAACAGGATTTCTGTTAACTAAAATGATGAAAATTAACAATTTTAGCTTTTAATAATTGATTCTTGTGTGTTCCGTATAGCTAAATCCGAAATTGACCTTCATTTTTTTTTCCATCACGTAACGATTTTTTTGCAAATCGTAAATTTTAAAGAAAAAAAGAAAAATTAGCGAAAAATTGATACTATAAAATAGATGTCATTGTTGTGTTTTTAACTTTTGGTAATTGATCTTTATGTATTCTTTACCATTAAATCCATAAATGACTTTCATTTTTAATCGTCACGCCAGGATTTTTCGCAAATTGTAAATTTCAAAGTTAAAACTGAACCTCCTCCCTCACCTCATCGGACCCCTGAGCTGTTTAGCTGTAAGAATCACAGTATAAGTAAAAAATTTAATAAATTATTGAATTCAATAAAATTAAAATAAATAAAAAAAGTTTTACATCTGTTTAATAGTATCCGATTTTCGCTATACTTTAACTTTGACATTTACGATTTGCAAAAACATTCTAACGTGATGGTTAAAAATGAAGGTCATTTTCAGATTCAGTGCTAAAAGTGCATAAAAATCAATTATCAAAAGTTAGAAAATACAGACATTTCCTCCATTTTATAATATCCTATTTTTTTTTTTTTTTTTTTTTTTTTTTTTTTTTTTTTAACTTTGACTATGATTTTCAAAAAATCCTGACATGATGGTTAAAAATAAAATTAATTTTCGGATTCAGTGCTAAAAAATACATAAATGTTAGAAAGCACAACCATCACAGTCTTATGTTATCTAAACTAAAACTTTTTCTTAAACTTCTTGGCGGTAATCTATCCGAATTTTTGTGTATTATCGTGTAAAATAAGTATTAATGGTAACCACCGAAAATCATAATACCATATTGTCATCGGATTCACTTCATTATGTAAAATTTAATCTCGATCGGATATTTGAAAGTGAGTTAAAGTTCGAGTACAAATTTTGAATTTGGATAACATACATACGATCGTTGAAATTAAATAAAAACTTCTAAAAATAACAATATTTGTTAAAAGAAATCATGAAAAGAAACAGTCTCAAATCCTTACAAAATAAAACATATGTTAAAATACAAATATTTTAACCAATCTGAAACTTAATAAAAGTTAACTCACATCAGCTGTGATACTTGTACGATTTTATTCAAAGCACAGATACATATGAAATAAGTTCTTTGAATGCTTTTAGCACTTGGTATATGACCCCTCAAAACCTCGCAGAACTCATTTGTATTCTGGGTAGAAAAGTGGCATAAGTCATGCATTTTTAAAATTTCATAACTCGTTCAATTTTAGGGTTATATGAACAGGACTTTTTTTTTATCTTACTTGTCAGCGTAATAGGAAAAGTTTACTAAATATAACTTATAGGACTGGGGACCGCATAAAAAATAAATTTCGTAATTTTTTAAGAATTGTTTTTATTGACCGAAATCGCTTTTAAAACAATTCTTTACCTCTTTAAAACACTTTTGTAATTGGAACTATATGTATATGACTAATAATTTAGGAATTAGCCTTTGGACAAGGTTGAGAGTGGACAACCTGTATAGCCATTAATCACTTTCAATTTTAGACATTTTGTGGAATATTTAAATATATACTTGTCGGATTCCTCTGGAACTTCATAAATATAAAGAATATGTTTCATATCATACTTATAAAGGTCGATTTGATAAGGATGAGAATTATGGAACCAATAAATAGTCAATGAAAAATAATAAAATTTGGGAACACTCTGTAAAATATAATGCACGAAATGATCTATCGCTACAGCATACAAATATGTGGATATTGTACAGGATTTTCAACCAAATTTAACTCCAGTTTCCGAAATATTAACAAAATTTAGTAGAAATACAGGAATATACATACATTAGATATTTTATGAAATATGAGAAGTTGTATGAAATAATTTTTATCTGCGCATGCTCGAACAATAACCAAAGGGTTTTTTTTTTTTTTTTTTTTTTTTTTTTTTTTTTTACCTAATTTAATTGTCAACTGTATGGAGCAACTTATAAGAAAATCTAGTTAAATATCGTGAATATTCAGAAAGATATCGGCGATAGAGTGAGCTGATTTTTTTTTTTTTTTTTTGCACTCTAAAAGCAGCCGAACGATAAGCGGTTTTCCATAAATTGTCATTTTATAACTACTGACTTTAAGAAAAATGTTAGTACTTAATAAATATCAACAAGTAAATTTGGAAGAAATGTTTTGTTATTTATGCTTCATTTTTTATGGAATAGTCTCATTTCGGGGGTTATCCAAGAAGAAATAAATCATCAATACAATAAAAAAAAACTAAAATAAAATAAATATTGACAATTTGCGTAAAACTAAAAAAAGTACTAAAACTCAGATCATTATATCGCCGATATCTTTCTGAAATTTCACTATATTAATCTAGACTTTTTTAATGAGTTGTTTCATAGAGTTTTTTATTAAATTATGTAAAAAAAAAAATTGTTATCGTTTGCGAATGCGCAGATAAATATTATTTCATACAACTGTTCATATTTCATACAATATTTAGTATATTTAAATTCCAATTGCACTATACTCGTTCTACTACATTTTGCTAATTTTTCGAAAACTTTCGTTAAATCTGGTCAAAAACCCTGCATGATAAAAGCTAAAAACATGCAAGAATTCTTTTTACTTAAAAAAAAAATCGCTATATCTCCATGAATATACGTGCTATACTTACACATTTCAGTACACATGTTGTACATTATCCACATATTTTCATGCTGTAGCAATACATCATTGGCATTTTTTTTTTTTTTTTTTTTTTACAGGGTGATCCCAAATATTGTTATTTTTCTTTGATTTTTGTTGTCCCCTAACTGTCATCCTTATCAAATCGAGATTGATAAATATGAGGTCAAACATATTAAAAACACATTTAAAAACCTGAAGTTCCAGAAGAAATGTTACAAGTATTTTTTTTTTTAAATATTTTACAGAACGTCTAAAATTGAAAGCGTCCGCTGATTATATAGCGTATATGGAAGTATTACCTGTACAATAAGCAAGAACAGTACCTAATAGGGTAAGGTGACATATGAGATTTTATGGAACTGTTTCTTACAGAAAATATTACTTATAAATGTTCATTTGTTGTATGTTTCTCTACAGACTATAATTAGCAATAGAAAAAGTTATTCAATATATCATAATATAACTTTTAAAAGGGATTTCTTAGTGTATTATAGAAGAAATTCATATATGTTTCAACTTAAAGACGGAAAATATATTTTACGCTTATTAGTTCGTTTTTCAGTAGACTTAAATTTTTAGAAAATGGAATATATGTTTCTCTCTTGGTATATATGTTTATTTATTTATATTAAAGTGACATTTTATAGGATAATAAAATATAAAAAACGGTCATACAGAAAAGTGAAGAACAACACCAGAAAAACAAAGATATATATGTATAAACCAAAAGTGCTGTGATTATATATATATTTATATATATATATGTGTGTGTGTGTGTGTGTGTGTGTGTGTGTGTGTGTTATATATAAATAATGAAAAATTATTGCACAACTGGCGCTAATAGCAGCTCATGTCAAATACAACAGAATGCATTTCATCACTACTTTAAAATGCAAAAACACCATAACTCCGAAAAGAAAGTGTATATCTGCAATATACAGGGTGATTCAGCTCGTCGGTGACAAACTTTAAGGATCGATAGAGCACACCTAGACGAACATTTTTGAATAGGCAATGTAGGGTCCCTGACGCGATGGTAAGGCGCTAGGCGCTTTCGAAAATTTGGGTGCCGAAATTCGAAACGTCATAAAAACTAGGGAAATGGTTAGATTTTCTTGCTTGTTGCGTCGAAATGATTCTGTTTGTTTAGACTTTCTTCAGTACCAATTTGATAAGCGTATCTCTTAAAACATGGATAGGGGGCGCTGCAGACTTTGGAGAGCTAGACAACAACTTTAAGCCCGTTATTTTGATAATTTAACACATGCTCGCCAAAGTTTATACTCTAACTTAAAGTTTGAACCCAAAAGTAGAGCCCTGCAAAAAGCGTAAGAGCCGGAATAAAATGTCAAAGTACAGGGTGGTCGAAACTCGAAGGCTCCTAGGAGATAAACAAACAGATTTCTTGACTTATGGCATGCATTTTCATGATTCTGTTTGCTGGGGCTCTCTGAAACTCAGTTGAACGGTACAAAAAGAAACATCGATAGGGGGCGCTTTGGGCAAAAAACATAATTCGTTGACATTTCGGACGCTAACTGGAAACGGGGCGCTACGATCAGTTAGAAACAAAACAAGAGAGTAATTTACTTATCATAAGAAGCTATTAAAACTGCAGTTTGTTTGTTTTTTTTAACAAACATAGCTGGTTTCAATCATGCACAATGCGCGCAATAAAATTTACATAAGGTGCTTTTTGCTGATTTATGCAAAAGATATCGTACCATATCGATATGCAAAAGATACGTAATGCGTAGACGACAACGCGAGATGACGTAGTTGTATGCGCAGACACGTCTTTTGAACGTGCGGTACCTACTTAAGCTTCGGGTTACTTGTCTGCAGATCGGTAGTAGGATGGAACGGTACACAAACTCTGAATTGGCTGACATGCATTTGGCGTATGGCGCTGCTGGTTGTAATGGACGAGCCGCTCAGCGGTTGTACGCCGAGCGTTACCCCAACAGGCAAATCCCCTGCCATGCCTTCTTCGCTCGAGTACACCAGAGGTTGTCCACAACGGGATCTTTCGACGGAGGCAGGCCTGAACGGGAGCGATCAGTGAGCACCCCCGACAACGAAGAGGCTGTGCTTAACCTGGTTGAGGACAACCCAGGTCTTAGCACGAGAGATATCGCCAGACATGTTGGCATTTCGCAAGCAACTGCGTGGCGCATCTTACGTTCCCGGAATCTGCACCCCTACCACATCCAGCGGGTGCAGTTGCTCAGAGAGCAGGATTTTGGCCCTCGAGTGGAATTCTCAAGATGGTACTTGGCGATGAGATCCAGGGATCCCCGTTTTGTAAACAGCATTTTGTTTACGGACGAGTCCACCTTCAGCCGGGAGGGAATGTGGAACGCCCACAACTGTCATGTGTGGTGTGATGAAAATCCACATGAAACCAGAAGCCGAGCAGCCCAGGAGCGTTTCTCAGTAAATGTGTGGGCCGGCATTCTGGGGGATTGCCTCATTGGCCCTTATTTGTTACCTGAACGGCTGACAGGTGGAAATTACCTGATTTTCCTGGATCAAGTGCTGCCGCAGCTTCTGGATGAGGCGCACGTACCCGAAGGTTCGCGTCGCCAGATGTGGTTCCAGCACGATGGAGCTCCGGCCCATTACACGAACGACGTGCGTCTCCATCTAAACGCAAGGTATGGCCAGCGGTGAAACGGGCGTGGGGGTCCAGTTCACTGGCCTGCCCGATCACCAGACCTCACCTGCTTGGATTTCTTCCTTTGGGGTTACCTGAAGGCCGAGGTATACCATACACCTGTCAGCAGTGCTGAAGAACTTGTGGCGCGCATTGTGGCAGCTGCAGGGCAGATCAGAGATACTCCTGGCATTGTTGGAAACACACACTCCTCAATGCGACGGAGGTGCGAAGCCTGCATCATGGCCCAAGGTCGAAATTTCGAGCATCTTCTGTAGTGTTATTTTTTGTAAATAAATTTCCAGTATCATTGATGTTTTTGGTCTAAATTTATTCCGAAGTGTTGAGCAGAGGTAGAAAATGTGTTTTCATTATTAGTAACTGATCGTAGCGCCCGTTTCCAGTTAGCGTCCGAAATGTCAACGAATTATGTTTTTTGCCCAAAGCGCCCCCTATCGATGTTTCTTTTTGTACCGTTCAACTGAGTTTCAGAGAGCCCCAGCAAACAGAATCATGAAAATGCATGCCATAAGTCAAGAAATCTGTTTGTTTATCTCTTAGGAGCCTTCGAGTTTCGACCACCCTGTACTTTGACATTTTATTCCGGCTCTTACGCTTTTTGCAGGGCTCTACTTTTGGGTTCAAACTTTAAGTTAGAGTATAAACTTTGGCGAGCATGTGTTAAATTATCAAAATAACGGGCTTAAAGTTGTTGTCTAGCTCTCCAAAGTCTGCAGCGCCCCCTATCAATGTTTTAAGAGATACGCTTATCAAATTGGTACTGAAGAAAGTCTAAACAAACAGAATCATTTCGACGCAACAAGCAAGAAAATCTAACCATTTCCCTAGTTTTTATGACGTTTCGAATTTCGGCACCCAAATTTTCGAAAGCGCCTAGCGCCTTACCATCGCGTCAGGGACCCTACATTCCCTATTCAAAAATGTTCGTCTAGGTGTGCTCTATCGATCCTTAAAGTTTGTCACCGACGAGCTGAATCACCCTGTATAACTATAAAAAACTCATAAACTCTTAAAAATACAGGTAAAAAACAAACAAAACACAGGCAAATGACAGTCTGTTTTACAGAAACCTGCAGACTTTTAACAGTGGGGGTGGAGTTAGGTCTGTCTGTCCTCCCACTGATGTAGGACAGACTGTTATTTGCCTGTGTTTTTGTTTGTTTTTACCTGTATTTTTGAAAGTTTTTTATAATTACATATTGCAGATATACACTTTCTTTTCGGAGTTATGGTGTTTTTGCACTTTAAAGGAGTGATGAAATATATATATATATATATATACACACATATATATATATATGTGTGTGTGTGTGTATATGTATATATATAGAGAGAGAGATATATATATCTGACTCTTATACAATGCGCCCCTTGTATAATCCCCCCCCCCCTCAAAAGTTTTTATTTTCTAAAATATAACTGCTTCTAGAGGACCTAAAATTTAAATCTTTATTAATTTTTTTAAACGCAGTAAATTTGAAAATATTTTAGAATATTCATTGAATACCAAAATCTATAATGGGACCCGCCGTCCGAATGTGAATCTGGCAGCTGAATTTAACCGTAATGCGCTTGTCAGAGCTATTTTTTTTTTAATCTTTCATATAGTTTTCTTTAAAATGTTTAAAAATAGTTGATCTCAACGTTTTAAGACCATCTTCAAACGTATTATAAGTATTATAAGACTCTTCTTGAATGTTAAGTATTATTTTAAAAACTTAAAAATATGCATTGATTATACTGATACTCTTGTTAAATTTAATAATTCATTTATCAACATAGACTGAGTTATATATTCGTTAGGTATTTTAAAATTTAAATTAGAAATGGGAACAAATTATTTTCTGCTTCATGCAGTGAATTCAGTTTCTTTTTTTTATTTCTTCACAAAATTGATCCTGAAAACCTTAAAATTTTGCAAGCTTCCGAACAATGAGTTTTTAGATTTGTACTTAAAAAAAAAAAAAAAAAAAAAAAAAAAAAGTTACTGTAATGAATGAATAAATTAAAAGTTATTTTCGAAATCTTTTCTTGTTGCAGTTTAATTTTATATTTCAAGATTTAATATCTTCAAAAAGTTTTCAAAAAAGAAAAACTACATTTTCAATCACTTCTGTCCCTTAAAAGGAAACATTCTTAAAGAATACCTCGCAAAAATCCTAATGTCGATATTTTATATAAACTATTTATAGGAACTATAAGTTTTAATACTTGCAAATATGGATGTCTGCATAATGTTGAGATATTTCTGTACAATTAAAAAGAATACCTCGCAAAAATCCTAATGTCGATATTTTATATTTATACGTAAACCTATAAATCCGTTTACATTAGAAATTAATTAAAAAAAAAATAAAAATAAAAATAAAATAAAATTAAATTAAAAAAAACAGGAAAAATTCTTGTGCAATTAGAAAAACTGATTTTGAAAAAAAAAAATAATAATACATGCGGAATTTTTCTGTTTGCACCATGCTTATATAGGTTTTAAATAAAAGCTTCCTGAAAGACTCAGCCAATCTCTAGACATTCTAATGTAACCAATTAAGTTAATAAATTTAAGACAGTCTCAAATTTATTACGCTTGAATTGCTGTAATATACAAAAGTTAAATTATTAAAATCTGTATACTTACTCAACTTTTATCTGTACACTGTACGAAAAAGATGTAAATCTACAAAACTAGTTTTTATAAAGCTACAGAAATCTCCAGATTTACAATAGAATCTACTAAAATTAAATTAATCTTACTAAAATTTTATCTGTAACCGGATTTGTAGTTACATAAAAAGATCTAGTCATCCCAGTTTCCTAAAAGATTCTTAGTAACTTTACAGATTTTTTTTTTACAGTGTATACTGGAAAATACTACGGGCACATTCTGCTGCTAACTCAAATAACATAAAACTTGCTGATAATCGAGGCTTACTTTCGTGATAGTTTAACTTCACCATTGCACCTTTAATCACATTACATACATCATCTGAAAAAAATGTACAATTTTTAAAAAAATAATGTATTTCTCTTATATTTATTTTTACATAAATTTTTGCATAATTAAATCCATGATACTACTACAGGGAATATTTTGACCGAATAAATTTGCCTCTGAGAGCTTAATGAAAGTAAAAAAATTTAGCGCTCTTTTTACACGACCTCTCGTTATACCATGAAGAAAAAGGAAGAAAAATCTTCTAGTTAGAATATTTCTCGATGAAGGGCTTCTTTATAGCCATGAAAATGCTTTTAATTCCGATATTTAAATAAAAATATTGATGCGTGTTGTAATTAATAAATTATTTGTTACTGATCTTCTAAAGTAATTGGAAAATAATTCCAAGAACATTTAACCCATTCAGGGGCACGTAATTGTGTTTCTGTAATGTTGAATTCACAACGGAATTGTAGAAAAAGTTAAAATCTCGATTAAAATTTGATGGGATATAATATATCCCACCGCCCCTCAATGGGAACATGAATTTTTGTTACAAACTGCTATAAAAAATCAATTATTTTTTATACTAAGTTTATTCCAGATCTACTTATTTTTTATACTGAGTTTAGCTGAGATCTTTTGTGAAATTATGAGACATTTTGGATCACGATATTGCATGGATGTGTCAAAACTTTCTTTCAAAGTAAGCAATGCATTTGCAAAAATCTTTTCTAGTCTCCATTATACTACTCAATGTTATTTTTAAAACTTTAAAACTAAAAACATGTCCACAATATAGCGTAAAGTTTATTATCTGTTTTAAAATTTCACATTTTGCCTAGCGATATTTTTGACATTTGCCGTTATAACATATTTTTATAATAAATTCTGCTAAACAAGACTTGTCATTTTATAATTTAAATATAATCTTACGTTTTTAGTTTATGTATTTCTCTTTTTACCACCTACGCTATACAGTTAAGACTTTATTGCTAGTATTCATAATTTTGTTCAGAAATGTTTGTTTACCGAAAGTTCACTCAGCTAAAGTAAATGCAAGTTATGATATCTACATTAAATTCCACTTGAATAGATAATAGTGAAAAAGATATTGCTTAGCAGATATAAAAAAAAAAAAAAATACCGTAGGATACATAAACGTCAAAGGTGAATCTAATACTACTTTTATTTCATGATTTTGTTTTTGTGCATATTTTAACATTGGGCTTTTTTCTAGAAAATATTATTATACAATTTCTTTCGACTTAAGGTGAGGCATTGTTTATTTCTTTTTGTTCCTAAGTATTAAAATTCTACTTGAAATTTCATATTTTCCTAAAACATAGGATATTTTCTCTAAGTTATCATAAAATATAAAAATGTTTTTCCTAATTAGTTTGGAGATTTAACATAAACATATACATTGCAATATGTTTTACACTAACATATTTCTCATTTTAAAAATATATACAAGAAATAAGTACAATGCACCCCGTATAGATTATATCGAATATAAGACGATTTACAACAATATGGAAATGAAATTACGAAACTCAAACTTTTTTACAGGGAAACAAATATCGAAGATACAATTTCAAAAACGCATGAGGCAGTTTAAAACACAAATTCAGCAATTGCGGCACATAGAAAATAATGTATGACAATTTATTAGAAACCTGTATATGATCTATGGATTTCTATACAAACCACTTAGTATATTGCATTTTCACTCAGTTGAAATGCACATAACTTAACAGAAAACTCAGCTCCAGCAGTAAATTTTGTGCATGCTTGTATAAGAGTTTGTTTATGCTACACGCGCACATCGAATAGTGCGTTAAAAATTAATTAAGTTGAAACACGGCAAGTTGAAAAACACTTTCAACAAATGTTACTCATCAACTGCAATAAACCGAATCATTTTATGCTGTCCTTCATATAATCTATTCAATTAATACACATGATCTAATGCACAAAATTTAGTTAAATTTGAAAACACACATAACTCATCAGAAAACGCAGCTTTATGAATTATCGCTAAACATGATAATGAACTTGATCTTTTTCGTGCGGCACTAATAATAAACATTTAATGTTACATTCCAGTATAGCATTGTGACGTCACACTAATTTCGAGCCTATCAAGGACAAAAACTGATGGTTATATGCTGCATTTACCGGTAATAGACCATTCCCTTCACGATATAGGCTGTTGGCCTATAAAAATCTACATTTGAACGCCGGGTTGTTTTGGGGTTTTGACTATCATAACAGGTGAAAATATAGTAAAATATTTCAGAATTGTGAAATTCTTCGAAGTTTTGTTGCACAAATAGTTCACGAAAAATGAAATCAACTCAGCGGTACTTGAATTGTATTTTGAAATTTCCATACAAACATAAAATTGACGAAAACTGCGAATGTTCAATAATCGGGTTACACATATTTTCTTTTCGTGTGTTTGAGTAATATTAACTGAATTCTCAAAAACAAGAAATAAAGAAGCTAGCCATCTCTTCTGGTACAGAGTAGAAGGACTTGCACTTTGAAGGTGCATTTCACTTATTTTTAATTAGCTTCCAATTAATTCAATTTTTATATCTTGTAGGAGATAATATATTGTAAATGAACGCTATTTTGAAAATAATTCCGCAAAATAAAACTTTAAATTTTATTTATATGACATATAATTTATATAAATAGTCTGATACAAAGAGCAGATATGTGGCCATTAAGAGATGAGATGTTATACCACCATTCTGGATTTTGGCAATTTATCGATGAGCATTTTATCTTTTTAAGTTAAAAATATATGCTATAGAAAAAGAGTTACTTAAAATAATTAAACACTAACAGAAACTAAAATGTTACTGAGGGTATACGAAAGTGTTTTTTATGTAAATTATAAACGGCCATCTCTTTACTGTAGAACTCCACACCCCCACGCAAACAAAATTTATCTGTTTCCTCTCACATATATATTATTTTCCGTCGTTTCCGATGGTAGGCATACATTATTCAAATTGTTCCATTTATTATTTTTTTTTTTTTAAGTTTTCAAATTTTCAAAATGCATATCATGTTTTGAAGTATTTTGTGCAATTTTTTAAGTTTTCTAAGCAGTTCACATTTTAGGCACAATGTGACGTCACAAAGAAGTGTTAAGTAGGTTACAGATGTGACGTGACCCTTGTGATAACAATGGCGTTACTGTCACCATTCTTGCTATACAGGGAAGTTTCATTTTTTGTGTGGGCAAAGTTATCGTGCACCTCAATAACAACATATATTTCAGTATGTTAGAAATAGCCTGGCATCGCTAAAATACACTAAAAGGACACTGCACCATAGGCAGTAATGTAATCAATTACTTTTGTGTTTCACTGTAAACGAAAGATAAAGACAAATCACAACATTGTATACAAGAGATAAATTTTGTCCTTTTTCAATAATGCAAACCATTTTCGTGATATTTGAAGAAGTGTAACAAATTTTATTTGTACTTTAAGTATTGCACATAGACTAAACTTTTTCCTTTTCTTTTTAATTTGTCAGTAAGAGAATGATGATAAATTTTACACACCTACACATGCTATGCATGCTACAGCAAAATTCAATAACAGAACCAAAGCGTGAGAAAATTAGATTTCTAAAAAATTATTTTTGCCTGCAGCAGCAGGCACACATTGACAGCAAATTTTTAGCAGATTGAGTTGCAAATGGTACTAGCTAAATTCCATGGTAAACTGCTCATATTGAAGTATTTTATTCTCGGGAGCTACTGAACGATTTTAACATTTTTTAATACGTTTGGCAGTAGCAAAATTCTAAATTGAACTTTTGGCCAGAAACAAAAAAATAAGCGCATTAGTTTCTTTATTTTGTGCCAAAAGAATGTAATATTTGATTACAGTTAGCATTACTAAAAAGTAATTGATTTTCCGGTAAACAAAAATCATCAAAAATAGCTGAATTAATCAAACAAAAAATCATAAAAGGTAATACAATTCCTTTAATATTTTGTGAGGAAAAAGTCAGCTGTTTTGCATATCATGTCACAACGAATTTTGTTACCTTTTCTGTAAAAATATCACGATATTTAATTATTCGCCATAATAAACTTTTTTAAAATAAAAAAGTGTTCTTGTCAATTTCAGATAATGATATGTTAAATATAATACTATATTTAGAAATAATACATTTAAAGAATGCACTGAAAATACATTTTTGTTAAATAATATGAGAAAAACTTCATAATAAAAGAAAAAAACATATAGTAAGGTAACAGAGACAGAGAGAAAAGAATCAATAACTGTCTTTAAAAAAAAACAGTTAAGGCATGATTAATGCGCATTCTTGTCAATCAGAAATGATAGATGATCATCTATAAGAATATCTTCAAAGGAGAATTAAATTTATCATACCATAATCACTTTAAAAATATCTTTGAAGCTACGAATTGTTTCTCATGTAATTTATAATGTTTAAATGAACTGCTTAAATAGAAATCCTAAGCCAGAAGTTTGATAAAAATCAACGTATGTGATGAATCTTTGAAATTATTAAGCCTAACATTTGAAATAAAGTATAAATTGTTTTTTCATTCATTTTGAATTTGTTTTACTGTTTAAAATATTTAAAAAAATTATATATATATATTTTTTTAAATGCCTCTTTTTAGATATTGCTCCGCCTTCATATCGGATTAGTTTTTTTATCGCACAAGTATCGCACAAGTATTTTACACACAAGTATCATTTTTCGAACTATAAAAGTTAAAAAGAAATATATGTTGGTTATTAAAAATAGGGAATAAAAATAGAATGAATAGAAAATAAGTTATTTCAAAGACATTTATTTAAAAAAGGAGCTACATTTTTGAGCAGACGATGGATATATCTATGTATGTAAGTAGTTGAAGCAGCTACGAACGGAATACATGCTGAAAAACCTTGATTTTAAATTTGTTTTACTGTTTAAAATATTTTTTTTTTAATCACATGAAGAAATTTTAATAAATTCCTCATCATGGATATTCTCTAGTCTTAACATCGGAGTATTCTAGTGTCGATTTATATGCAAGTATCATTTTAATTATCAAACATACACGTTACAAAAGAAATATATGTGAAATAAAAATAATAGTATTAAAAACAGAATGAATATGAAGTTATTTCTGGAACAGTTATTAATTTTAAAAAGCAGTTACATTTACGATCAAGTATTTTAATGTGTTTCAGTAGTTTTATTAGCATGCAAGATACGACCGAAATACATGTCGAAAATTCTTTCTGCGATACCATGATTACTAATTTCCTACTATTTTACAGGTCTATTTCATTCCATGTTTTCAGTTTAGTAGCACCGAACTCAGTGTAGTTATTTGAAATTTGAACAATTTTTGAATCAACTGATTGCATCCCCGGTGGTCCATTTAATGCAAATATAAAGTTTCATTCTGATAGTTTATTTGGGCACTGGTTATTTATTTTTTGACAAATCTATAGTTTTGCAAGAAAGAACAATAAAGTTTTAAATATTTTCCTTTCTGTCAAGTATTTAAATAATTTTTCAATAAATCTGTCAAATGGGCATGTATTTCATTTTATATTCCTATCATTGTGTTTGAAATGTTTACATCATTTGTATGTAAAAATTTAAAACATTACACACACATTTAATTTAAAAGTATTCTCGATGAAGAATTGGAATTATTTGCCTCATTAAGCACTTTTATTGATGATCGTACATTTTCAATTCACTTTATTTTGTGTATTCCTGGCAATTTATGTCGCCTAGAAATTTGATGAAATAGCCTTGTGTTGTCTTTACACTACAAATATCAAATATAAGTACTCCGTTGTGTTTGTAAATTTTAATATGTGAATTTTCATTTTCAAAATTTTTGGAAGTTATTTTTCTACACTTTTTTTAAGAATATTCAATGCGAGTTTTTAAATACCGTAAGGAGTGTGTTTGTACATATTTTCAGATAGCCACAAACTGAAGATTTTGAAGTATGTAGTAGGAGTGGGTAACGTCGCAACTGGCTAATGACTGTTTCATTTTGTTATTTCATAATTCAAAGTCAGTGGCTTTCCAGCTTCCTAACTCAGGAAGCATTTTCTGCTGTAAAATTTTTTTTAACTATTTGAGTGTGTCAAACAATAATACTGATACTCTTACTCAATGAGTATTCTGATTGTATCGACTTTCAAAAATGTGTTTTCAAGTAGCCAGGTACCTCCGAAATATAAGTTAACAAATGTCTTTAAGGATTCTTGTCTTAATATTTATCAGATCCATATGCTTAATTCCTAAAGAAATATTTTACAACCCCACTACTTTCAAATTTAATTTGTAAACAGCTCAATATATATAATTTTATAAATTTTATGTTAGGAATAGTTGTATTGTTCTGAGTTTTGATGACCAAACACTCACATAAAGTGAGTGCACCAATAATTGGCCATTTAGAAGAATTTGCTTTTTATAATGAAATTATTGACATATTTTTCTGAAGACTTCCGTTAAATTCTAATTAAGATATGAGAATTGAAGTTCTGGTAACGTTCTCCCATTTTATTTTCTAGAATGTAAATTTTTACAGTATTATTTAGAAAATGAGGTATCACCATTATTTGGCCGCTTCATTTTCTGTGTAAAAATAAATTTATAATATTCCAAATTAATATTGCTCATAAAAGACATATACCGAGTGATCGAAAAGTCATAAAACTATTTGAAAGACCGTAATTCACACAAAAAATTATATAAGTAGAAAAGTAAAAATATTTCTAATTATTCCACGTTAACATTCAATTACATATTTGGATGATAGATATAAATAATATTTATTTTATAGCAACGCAAGTTAGTAGGAGTTCGCTGTAAGACACGTAGGTTATACTTGTTCCCGTCCTACCACTTTCTCTACCGAGTTTATGCACATACCTGCTATGACGAAATTCAGCATGAATGGGATCACGGAACTCGTCTTTGACGAGGCCAAAGTGATCCGTGGAAAGCTGATAAGAAGTGGAGTATCGTTGGGTACAGTGGATTCTTATAGCCATCGGCATCTTTATGCACCATACTGAAAGTCCTACCATGATAGTAATATGGACTTTTTAAAGCAACATATGGTCGTAAAACGTAACAATAACGAGGCCCGAAAGACTGGATTAGTGGATATATTCACTGCTGCAGTTAGCAGGATGGAATCTTTGGATATTCAGATAACAGCATTGCTTACGTTAAACACACATTTTCTTATGTTTACTGGGGAAGATTATCTAGAAGAAACCCTCTGTACCTTGAAGTTACTCAGACAAGGAATAAAATTCAATGTTGATATCTTAAGCCTTAAGTGCGGCCAAAAGAATCAGATGGAAGGAATTGAAGTCAGCTTAAAGAAAAAAATATCTTCTGCTAGAAAAATTACACCCGAAGCTGAGACCAGCTTTGAAAATGCTACTAGAAACAGCGAGGATAAAGCTAACAAGTTGGAAATGCTCGTCAAACGTGGCAAATGAGGTGCGTTCGTACTATAGCTAGTTTTATAATTATTTTTTGCACCCCATATTGTACTGAATGTATATTTTTTGCACTTCATAAGTGCATAGTCTGTAACATCATTAAAATGCACTGCAATATTTTTTTTCCATTCCCCGTAATGAAACGGAAATATTTTGACTGTCCCTGTAATTAAACTATACATCCGATTTTCATAAAATTTGAAATGGCTCTACAAAATTTTGCAACAATTATATATAAAATTTCAGTCCATTCGGAAGGCTGTAACATCATGAAAATGCACTTGCAATAATTTTTCCCATTGGCCGTAATGTAAAGAAAAACTTTTGATTGTCCCTGTAATTAAACTATACATCCAATTTTCATAAAATTTGAAATGGCTCGACAAAATTTTACAACAATGATATATTTAAAATTTCAGACCATTCGGATGGCTGTAACATCATTTAAATGCACTTGCAATAATTTTCCCCATTGACCGTAATGTAAAGAAAAACTTTTGACTGTCCCTGTAATTAAACTATACATCCGATTTTCATAAAATTTGAAATGGCTCGACAAAATTATGCAACAATCATATATTTAAAATTTCAGACCATTCGGTTGGGTAGTTTTTGCTTTGTTATATGCAGACGGACGGACGGACAGACGGACGGACGGACTGAACGACGACTATAGGTTTTACGTATTTATATAATTACGAACGCACCTAAAAAGGAAAGGATCCCCCAATGTTTTTTCGACCCGATCGAGCAAAAGACTACACTGCATAGTGCTCTTAAGCTAAAGGTGACATCTATTTGCTCGAAGAGGAAAATAAAGTGAATAAAAATAAATGTGGACAGTGAACTCCAGTACAGGAAAACCAAAATCTTATTTTGAGCAGGAGCAGATTTACTATCGCAGTTTTCTACCAATAAATGATAGAAAAAAACCTAGAAATTTTTTCTTAAGAAGCTTCCATCTAGAAAACCTATTGACCTAGTTATGTAATCAATAGATTTTGACCAACTAGAAATAAAGTCCCATCGCCTGTGTTCCTAATCCCACTATCCAGACTGGCCGACCTGCATGATGTTTTCCAAGTTAATGATATCATGAGGTTGAAGGAACATTTTGCAAATTCTCAAGGGATCAAAGCAACAAAATCTTCGTTGTCAGGGGTTCTTTAATTCGGCCTAGGTATGCCACTTTAGAATGATATGTGCGAAAATTGCTGGAGAGCACATTTCGGATGATTGTAAAAAACTGTTAGTGAAATACTTCAAATGAGCAGACGAGAACCTCGCATACTATAGACTTCCCCCTAAATTACCAGACCAGACCAGAAAAAAGACGCTTCAAAAGAATATTGTACAACATATTAATCCACCCGGTTGCCCCTGCCAAGAAAGTGAACAGTGCACCTCCCCCCACCCCCCGTTTGCGATAGCTGAGTTACATAGCTGAGCATAGGAGTGGTTTCTGATTATTTTATTACGTCTAGCGAAAGTAGCTAAACTTAGTCCGCTTCTAAAATTGGTGCTGTTTCGGACACCGATTTCATAGTCCAAATTTCGAAATATAAAAAGATTTTGGAAAACTTGTCATATGGCAGACCTTCCAAAAATGCCTCCTACAACACCGTACTGTACCTACAGAAGGTGATCGAGTTTTTATTTTGGATATAATTTACCCAGTGTTTCTGGATAATTTTGTTCTGTTTTAAAATTCTGTTTTAAAATTTAGTTTTAAAATCAACCGCCCGCATTTTCTGTTGTTCCGCATTCTATTTATATGAACTGATTTATCTTTTGTGCCACGCTATCCAAAATCAAAAATAAAATTTATGTAAGTGATTTCTTTGCGTTATTGTATCCAAACTAAGCGAAATATATGCAAATGGATATTATGACGTAAAGAAATCTTTTACATAAATTTTACTTTTGATTTTGGATAGCATGGCACAAAAGATAAATAAATTTTTTCATATAAATACATTATAGTGCATTGTACACGTACAGGTTCAGTGAAAGTGGTATTTTTAACAGTGTATTGGAAAATTAAAAGTTTTAGTTAGATGTGTAAATATATTTAGCCAAATCGAAAACAATTAAAATTGAATTTTAAAACAAATTGTTTAAGGCTACATCAAGGCGTCACTTAAATTTTGATAGCATATCTTTTAAAACTCATAGTTTGGATTTATGAAAAATGTGAATGAAAACGCATCAATGAATAAATTTTTATGCATCGATTTAAATTTAACACAATTCTTACGCATGCAATTATAAATAAAACAAAAATAAAATGATGAAATAAATAATATAGCGTCACTTAAAATTTGATATCATTATTTTTAAGTTCCATATTTAAAATTGTTATAGCAATAAGATAAAGTACTGCGTCACAAACTTTAAACCCGTTAAGGAGTTTTTTAATTGATACTGTTCAATCGTATCAAAAAATGCGCTTAATCGTGCTTTATCATATAACTTTTTCTATATTAAACTGAAATATAAAAAAAAAATACATAGTTATTTGCGACATTAAATATGAAATAACAGCTGATATGTGCAAACTTTATGCACATACATCCGAAAAAATGAAGCCCATATTTTGTTTGGAAGCGATCATAATCGAGCAGTATATTTTATTCCGCTTCAAGTAACTGATTAAAGAAATATACTCAAATTGATTGATTCATTCCCATCTAAAAATCCCCACCTTTGCACTAGTTTGTGGACCATACAATTATATTTATATCGAAACCAATAGCAGGGCACAGCGCCCTAACTATTGAGCTATAACAGACAAAAAATAAATTACGCTAGGATAACCTTTTAAAAATCGACTTTTGGCCGGCTAGAATCGGTAAATCACGCACCATCCGTGGGTTGCCAAACATCTGCTAGAACTGGACATAATTCAGTAAGAGTCGCTGGTGCTGTGTGACGTTCGTTCACACCTTTCTTCAAAGCATCCCAAAAGTTCTCAATAGGATTGAAGTCTGTGTTTATCTGTGTTCAATTCATGACAGAGAAGTCAGAGAAATACTCATCGAACCGAGCAGTAGAGAAATGGGGCATGTAAGAGGTGCAGTTGTGTTGCTGGAATAATCCATTTCCATGTGGATTGCAGAAATACATAAATGGATGAAGATTATCGCCCAACTACTCCACGTACCGAATTCCATTAATGGATGCCTGTACAGGTATCAGAGACTCCAATAATTCCCAATAATAATACCCCAGACAATGACTGAGCCACCAAAACTTTGTAAAATTACAGCCTGGCACGCAGGATCCATGGCTTCATGAGCCTGGCGCCATATTCTCAGCCTTCCATCGGCGTGAAGTTGTCGAAATCGAGACTCATCTTTCCATGCTGCTCGTTTCGAGTCCACTACAGTCCATTTTCTGTGTTCTCTTTCGCAGGCAAGACATACAGCCCGATGTGCATTTAGCAACGGTACTCTCCTGCGTCTACGGCTCCCGAAGCCCACACGTTTAAGCGAACATTGCACGGTGCGTTTACTGACTGTAAAACTGGATCCATGATTCAGATGTGTGATAATTTGAGATAATGCTTGACTTCGCTAGCTACGTACAATACGGCTGAGCCATCTGCTACCACGCACGTTCAAAGCTAATTTTCCTTTGCAGTTTTCGTGATTGCAAGTTTTATTTCAGCATCCACTTATACTCGATATACTCTTGATACTGTCGAACGGGAAAAAACAAATCTTCTGACGATTTTGGAAACTCAATGGCACATGCGTCGAGTACCTATTACTTGTCCGCGTTCGAAGTCATCTAAATCACGAGCTTTACCCATAAAGGCAGTTGAAACGAGCGATTCAGAACAACCACATTACTAGCTATATATGCAGCTACCACAGCTCAGCGCTACACCATTTGCAGAGCACTGCCTCTCCTTAACTCAATGGCAATTAAGTGTATACAATGTGTCCACGTATAACCTGACCGACCTTTATTTTCGGAACCGTTGTTCCTAGATGCATACTTCCAATTTCAAAAATGGTTTAAATAAGGTAAAGAATTATTTTTAAAGCGATTTAAGTCAAGAAAAATATTTATTAAAAATTACAAACATAATTTTTTATTTAAATAAGTGATATTTAGTAAAAATTTACTATGACACTAACAAGTAAGACAAAAAAAATAGTCCCATTCATTTAAAATTAAAATTCACCGAGTTATGAAACTTCGAAATGAATGATTTATACCACTTTTTTGCATCTCGAAATAGATGATTTCGGCCATGCTTTCAAGGGTCGTAAATAAAATACTTAAAGTTATTTCATGGTATCTGCACATTGATAGAAATCGTACAACATTACGATTGAATTAACTTTCATTAGTTAAGTTTCAGATTAGTTAATTGTATTTTAACATATGTTTTATTTTGTAAGCATTTGAGGCTATGATTTCTTTTAACAAAAATTATGTTATTTTCATAAGGTTTTATTTAACTTGCAACGATCGTATTTCCAGTTTAAAATTTGTACTCGAACTTTAACTCACTTTCAAATGTCCGATCGAAGTTAAATTTTACATACTGACTTAAATACCATGACAATGTAATATTATTAAGATTCGACATTTACAACCAATCTTACGAATCCACATACTTATAAGAGGATAACACGAAAAAATTCGGATAGATTACCGTCAACAATTTTAAGAAAGAGTTTTAGATTAGACAGTATAAACCTGTTATGATTGTTTTTTTTAACTTTTATAATTACGTTTTATGTATTTTTAACGCTGAATAAAAAATTTACCTTCACTTTTAACCATCATGTCAAGATTTTTAGCAAAACGTAAATTTCAATTTTAAAAATAGCAAAAATCTGATACTATAAAATAGACGTAAGACTTTTATATTCAGTTTAATTTTATTGAATTCCATAATTTATTCATTTTTTTGGCTTATACTGGGTTTCTTAAAGCTAAAAGTTCAGGAGTCCGATGAGGTTGAGAAGGGAAGGGGGATCAATTTTAACTTTGAGCTTTTTAACTTTGAAATTTGCGATTTGAGGAAAATCCTGACGTGATGGTTTAAAATAAAGGTCATTTTTGAATTCAGCGCTACAAAGTACATAAGAATTAATTTTCAAAAGCTAAAAAACATGAACAAACCCAAAATGTGATGGACAGTGTAATCAAACAGCATTTTAAAATAAGTATCATTTTGTAAAGTACTGAGGCTGTTGTTTTTAATCATTTTATTCAACAAAAATTTGGTTATTTTTATCCTCATATACGTTCAGTACAAATTGTATATTTTTCAGTAATATGTCAGAATGATTAAAGATTTCAAATTTACATTTTGATACTAATTTTACTCTCAACCGTTTCTTTCATATATCTGACGAAATTATATTTCTACTAAATTTATGAATGACCCCTAATTTTCAGCAAAAAGTATGCTCCAATTTTAAACCGCTATTACTCGGACAATTTTAATCGTAGAATAACGGGACTATTCGGCCTTACTTGTCAGTGTAACAGGAAAATTTTACTAAATATAACTTATAAAATCCGGGAACCGTATACAAATTTAGATTCTGTAATTCTTCAAAAATTTTTTTTTTCATTTCAAACCATTTTTATCTTAACTCTGCACCTAATTTTGACCACTTTTGTATTTGGAAGTATGCATCTAGGACCAACGATTGCGAAAAGAAAGGTCGGTCAGGTTATACGTGGCCACCCTGTATATTAATGATATTCCACGTATTTCTGCATCCTTTCAGCATTATGTACGGATGCACGGTAGTCATGTTCAAGAACATTTCATTGCGCTTTGGGATTGAAACACTGAACTCCAATCTTGCGGCATTTTTTTTCTTGCTCGGGAAGTGGTGCATTAAAGTAAATATATCAAAAATGCCGCTATGATTTTCTAAACAAAGACGGTGTACCCCGACATTACCTTATCTTTTAACAGTGTTGACATATCCTGGTTCATAAACTACAAATACTTAGGAGTTTACATAGATTCTAAAATTAACTACTATAGGCAGATTTGTGGTGCTATACACAAAACTATCAAACCACAGTGACCCCTCAAAATGTTTTTTACTTATCACACTTGTCTGTCAATTGCAAAAATGTTATTACAATACGTATTTCATGAACTTAACCATGATCTACGGGTGCTTTGCGTGGTTTTCGGCATGTGATACGCACACGCAGAAACTTCAAACATCCTAAAACAAAATTTTGCGTGAGATTTGTAAGGCAACAAAGTTTCAACGAAACGACGTAATCCACGCCCATATCAATATCAGGAATATCTGACAAGCTATGAAAATACTTTCGCAACACTTTTATAGAGATGGTGTTCAGATAACTAACGATGCGTTACGGTCTATGAGACCTTACAGTATTAACAACGCTGTTTGGAAGGAAAGACCTCTTATCATCTTGACAAGAGACAACAACTTTGACCCGCGTTCCAAAAAAAAATGAAAAAAGAAAAAAGAGGAGAAAATCCCCTTGAACTCATAGTTTAAGGGATTCTAAATTCTAAATTTAAGCTGTTTACATTTTTGATATTTTCTGACATTTAACTTGTAAATTGTACAATTTATATGATCATCTAGACTAGTGCTGCACAACCTTTTTGCCAGAAAATTGTTTGCCACCACAAAAAATTTAAAAGTAACATTTGAATTATTTAATAGCAAAGTTTCTGTCAATTAATTAGAAAAATTATTCTGCATAAAAATAGTGGTATCATTGGTGGCCCGCTGGCCACAGGTTGTGCACCCCAACTCTAGACTAAGCATTGGGCAACAGTAATATTTATTCTCCTAATATGCCTCTTTCTTGTAAAAATGTATGTTATTTAATGCATTCTAAATTTTTTTAAAAAAGCCTCTTTGTTTATATTTATTATTGCATTCATTCCTTACTATTTCCTTAGTTTTAAATTTTAATTATTGTTTAGCACTATACTCAAATTAGATTTTTAAAAATATATTATAATTGTTTTCTTCTTACTTGCTGCGTTTCTGTTCTATCTCACAGGCATTCGACAGCTGGCCAGATTGGGAGGACCTTGCTTCAAGTTTATAACCAGATATGATTTTACTGAAGTGGAAAAAATAGCCACTATATGCAAAACAAAAATCTAAAAAAAATTGCATAAAAATTTTAACCCATCCAAAAAACGCAGATAACAAAATTTAGTACAGTGGACTTAAATAGTTTTACAGAAATTCTTTGACAAATGTCATAAAACGCGAAAAATTTAATTTAAATTTAGTAAAAATTTAGAAATCGCCGAAATAAAAATGTATTATATTACGCTATATGTTTAAACCACAATTCCTTTTAAGAATGTCAAAAAATCGGCGAGGAACACAAAAGATTGTTAAGCATCGCTTTAAAAAGAAACAAACATAAAAATTGCCCTAAATTATTAAAACCGAATTCCTTTTACGTTTGTCGAAATATTAAAGAGAAACGCGAAAAAATGTTAAAAATGGCAATAAAATTTAATTATTATTTTTGAGTGAAGTTCTGCTTTATATCCTTTTCTCCGTTTTCTGAAAACTATTCATTTAATTTTAGTTTATACATATCCTCAATCCATAATATAGTAACATATTTGCAAAATAATGTAACTGAAAATGAAAAGTTAAAATGTATTTTGCGTGACAGAAAAAAAAGTAGTCGAAACGAATACAGTAATTCGAAATTTTTGGCACGGCAGAAGATATATGGGAAAATATAATGGACATATTAAATTTGAAATTGGAAGATCAAAAATGAAAAAAATAAAATTATTTTTAAAAGTTAAAGAGAAAGGATACTACTAATAACAAAATATTTTTATTTATTTTTATTCTTTACCACAACGCTGAGTTTCAGTTTGAAATATGTGTAATCGTATAAACCTAGATAACCCTAATTGTGAAATTTGTTCTAGCGAAAAATATGACTTTTTATATCAACATAAACAAGGAGGAAAAATAATACGCAAAGCATAGATTATGAAACGCTTTGTAACGCCATTCATAATTCAGTACAAAAACTTCAACTTTTAAAAAAGGGAAAGATGATGGCAAAGTAAGCAATTTTAAAAAGCATAACACATTTAAAAAACCACTTTCAATAATTGCGTTCTATAGTCGGATAACTATCCGAATTCTTTTCTAAATCTCGGCCCCACCAATGGCCGAGAGGTTCTGCTCTCGAAGCTGGTAAACGGGAGTTGCTGGGTTCGAACCCAATCGCGCTCGTCGGCCTAATATTTCGGTGTTTTCCGTGGTTTCCTTCGAACCTTGGATTTCCATACGTAAATACGGGTTAGGTTCCCTTAGAAAGACCTCCACGGAGGACACAACCCATCGGGCCTATGTCTCTCGCGCAGATAATCGGCCGTCATAAATAACACCAACACCACCTTATCTAAATCTCTTTATATGATATTTAGATTTATGTATATACTACATAGTATGCAAAAATTTAGTTCAGATAGGAAACGCATTACACAGATTTCGCCATAGCAATTTCTGTTAATGAGCAGAAATGTACTTGATTTTTTTTTTGTGAATCTCTTTATATAATCTATAGAATTTACAACTATCAAGAAATATGCAACAAATAAGATACATTTAAAATCGTATACTACAGTTGAAAACGAACTTCCAACAAGTATTGTCCATAGATAGTTCTGAAACAGAATTATTTTGCGTGTGTCTGTAGATCAAAGATAAATGCTCTGCACACCATATTCTATAGTAAGAACTGTGTTATACACCTTAGTTATATTATTTTTACTATGTGTGAACTAGAGGCATAAGTAAAATACAATGCAACGATTTTTTTCCTTAGAAAATAATGTAATGGAATTATATTGAATGTCCCTGTAAACTAACTATAAATATTATGTATGCACTTTATTTTCAATACTGGATATGCCATATTAAATCTCAGTAACATATATAAATTACATGGCAATCCTAGTATACTTACATTAGTTAGAGCACGGAAAGACAGACGACCAGACAGACTGCTAGATAATCCGAAGTCAGAAGCGTTTTTCAAATACGTTGAAAATTGATTTAAATGATAAAAACTTGTATTGTAGAATTTTTTTTCTCATGAAAAAGTTAAGTTTTTGTAAAGTTCAAAGTCAATAAAATAGAATTCTTTTTCACAAAAATGATTAACATAATCTATTCTAAATTCCTTTTAAAAAATGCATTTCATAAGGATGTAATATATATTAATAATTGGTATATAAATAAGTAATATTTGTAGATTTTATCATTTAAACATTTCAAGGAATCTTAATAATTACAGTTGCAAAAAAAAAAATTCATTAATTCTTGCGACACCTATCATCTGACATTCTTTTCCTTCTAACGGCATTTAATTACAAAAATAAAAGGGAAAAAAAAGGAATATAATAATAGAGATATATCGAGAAGTTGGTCATATCTTTTTTGTGAATCTGTTTTCTTCTTTACTGAGAATATATAACTCAGAAATATAACTCAGAATTATTTTCCTTATAGATAAAACAAAAAATAATTTCGAAACAGTTTTGTTCAAATTCTTCTCATAAGTTAATGTTGTTTTTATAATAATAATCACGTTATTCATTTAAATATTTTTATCTCGTTTACGCAATCTTTCATCTCAGTTTTTTTTTTTTTTCTAAGGAAGAATTTATTAGAAAAAAAAATATTTTTTAACACTTTTAATAATATTTTATGCTTTTTTCAAATCTTGAAGTTTATTTTTTATCGAAAATGATTAATAAATTGAGAATAATTATTTTTTATACTTTACTTGCATAAACATGATATTGCTTCTTTTAAAAATTCTTTATAAGAATTAATTGGGCTGCCAACTATCATAAAAAGACAGTAATTTAATCAGTGTAAAATTATATAACACTACTTACTCCACATTAAAAATCTATTATTGTAATACAAAGTAATTGATTGCAGTCTTAAATGAAAATAAGACACTTTTGAATTTTCATATCATTTTTTTTAATGTAGAGGAACTTTACTATATGTTTCCTCTTTTAACCCTTAATTGCATAATGATGCATATCTACATCACTTTTTATTTAATTGAGATATACTAATAACCAGTACATTTATTTAGAAATGTTAATCCTGTAAAAATTACAAAAATATAAAGTCAAAAATATATCTTAAAATTTTTAGTGTCCAATCTTTAAGAGTATAAAAACATAATTCTAAAAAAATAATTTATGCATTTAAGGGTTAAGTTTTACAAAATAAAAAAATATATATAAAATAAGGTATTTAGATTCATATAGTTATTAAAATATTTAATAATTTGCGATATTTTAGTTTTTACTTGAATTGCAGATGTGCAACATACGAAAAGGTTGACGTATTAACACGAAAAATATATATCTCTGATTTTTTTTCATTATTTTTCATGTGTTATAAACCTTTCAGAGAATCATATAATCCTTTCGAAATGTATGTGAATACTGTGTGTAACTTTAAGATTGAACACAAATAGTTTTCTTTTCACATTTTTTACATCACACAGCACACAAATGTTACAAACAATCACGAACACTGACGAACATATAGAATGATGAGGTGACTTTGGGGTAATAACCCGCTGTTAGAACAAGTGACGTTCGTAAAACATATTTTGGGGAATACTCCCGCTATAAGCAACAGAATAATTGGGGATAAGACCCGCTATAACATAACGTGCCACAATGGCAGCTCAAGAACAACTACTCTATACGTAAGGATAAGACCCGCTCGAATACACAACGTGCCGCAATGGCAGCTAAAGAACAACTGAACTGGGTCACATGACCGCAAAGCTGCGGAGCTCGTTCGGCATGCGCACAAGGTCCGAACATGCCGCCCCGCGTTGTAATATCCGTAGCACATTCAAAATATTAAAAATACACTATAAATACAAGAACTAAATAAAATACCAATACCATAAAATAATATTACAATACAAATACAATAATAATAAGTTGCAATAACAAGGACTATACAATACAATAAAGTTAAATTCTTTGTTACAAAATTTAAGCTATTTTCTAAAAATAGTACTATATTGTTCTTAAGAAAAGTTGAATGTAAAATAACATGTAAATCTTAGGTGCACTTTAAAAAAAGTAAACAATGAGAAAAAGTATGTACATTAGGTTTCATTTATGGGCAAGACACACAATCTAGATATGGATCTAAGAAAGATATTTGAGACTGTTTTAACCTTTGCAACCCTAACATTACCATCCTTTCCTGGTATAATCTCTAAGATTCGCCCTAGCATCCACTTACAGGGAGGTAAATTATCCTCCTTTATGACTACCATCGCCCCTGGTTTGATGTTTTCCCCTTTTACCTGCCATTTTGAACGATTTTGGAGATGACTCAAGTAATTTAATTGCCAATTTCTCCAAATTAATTGGACGAATTTAGTTATTCTCTGCCACCTAGATAATCTCGATTCTGTGATATCAATCAACTGGGGTTCAGGAATGGCATCGATAGGCCGACCAATTAGGAAATGGCCTGGTGTCAATGCATTAAAATCATTTATATCGGTCGATAACGGAGTTAAGGGACGCGAATTTAGTACCCCTTCGATTTGGGTGGTGACTGTTTGGAATTCTTCCATAGTCAATCTAGCACCTTTTAATGTCCGTTTAAGATAATACTTGAAAGATTTTACACTAGCCTCCCATAAACCACCGAAGTTGGGCGATCTATGAGGAATGAACTTCCATTCAATAGCTTCTGAAGTAAGGTAATTAGCTAATTTTTCATCCGGTCTACGAACTCATGAAGTTTGTGCAATTCTGATTTAGCACCCCTAAAATTTGTAGCATTGTCTGTCATAATAGAAGCGCGTTTTCGTCGCCTTGAAACAAAGCGTTTAAGTGCGGCGATAAACGCATCAGATGTTAGATCCGTTACTATTTCTAAATGAATAGCCTTTGTTACTAAGCAAACGAAAATCGCGACATAAACCTTATGAAAAATCCCTTTTCTTTGATTTTTATATTTAATCTCAAAAGGGCCGCAAAAATCGGCTCCTGTATGGTTAAACGTAAAATTTGGAGTTACTCTTTCCGATGGGAGGTCACCCATGATTTGTTTAGCAGTAACTGGGTTGTTCCTAAAACAGACAACGCAATCATGCACTACATTTCGCGCTAAATTTTTTTCCACTTACGGGCCAAAACCGCATACGTACGTAATGGATTAAAGTTTGGTGACCGATATGAAAATAATTCCTGTGAAAATGCTCAAATATGAGTTTTGTGAGCTTATGGCCTTTCGGAAAAATGATTTGATGCTTCTTATCAAAGTTTAAATCTGAATTTTCCAACCTACCGCCAACTCTTAAGATATTATCTTGATCCAAAAAGGGGGATAAACATTTAATTTTACTGGAAGGGGGAACCCTTGATTCCCGTTTTAAACCCTTAATCTCCTCCTGAAATTCTGCATTTTGTACTAATCTAATTAGAGAAACTTCTGAAATTTTTATTTCTGGGGTTGTGAGGCTGCCTCTGCGCTGGTCCGCTAACTTACATTTGCAATTGTGAAAAAACCTATAAGCATATGCCAGTATACGAAGAATACTATAGTATTTACCACTTATGTTGAGAAAAAAATTACTTCTTCAGGATTCCTGAAAAGAGAAAGGGAAATATTAGAATTGAAATCATTACAGTTATTTTTATATTTTGATTTAGTCTCGGGAAAGTAATCTTTTTCTGGCACATAAATAGTTTCTTGCTCAGTCACTAAGTCATCAGCTGACAGGGATTTTGGACCGCTAAACCACATTGGATTCTCTACAAGGGAATTAACACTCGCACCTCTGGTTAAGAGATCGGCAGGGTTATCCTTACTGGAGCAGTGACACCAAGAGTTCGAATTTGAAAGTGCATTAATCTCTATGACACGGTTTGCCACAAACTGTTTCCATCGGTTTGATGATCCTTTGATCCAGAATAAGGTTATTTTGGAATCCGTCCAATAGTACACTCTCGATGCGATTTTTTTTTTTAAATCTAGGATGGGTTTTACTTTATTGGTCAGTCTTGCACTTAGTAAGGCTCCGAGAAGTTCCAGGCTCGGCAGAGTTACCTCCTTTATCGGGGTAACACGACTCTTCGAGGTCACGAGATTGACTTCCACTCCACTCTCTCTTTTTATTCTCAGATAAATTGCAGAGCCATACGCTATTTTACTAGCATCAGAAAAGGCGTGTATTTCTACAGCTATTACTTGATTCAAGCAACCAAGAATTTTCCTCGGAATTTTTAATTCTGCTAAATTTGGAAGTTCTTCGAACAACGTCAACCACCTTTCGTGCACATTAGTTGGCAACTGTTCATCCCATGCTGTCTTCTTTAGCCATAGTTCTTGGAACAGGCATTTGATTCTAATGGTGAATGGCGTGACCATAACTAACGGATCGAAGATTTTACCAACTGCTTGCAATAGTAGACGTTTTGAGCTTTTTTGCGATGACAAGAATTCTATTAAACTTTTGACTTCGAATGTCAGACAATCTTCTTCTGTTTTCCAGGACATTCCTAATACTTTGCTTAGATTGCTTCCTAGGCTTATTGCAGCATGTCCTGCTTGAATATTTAAACCTTCCTTTTGCCAGCCTTTCAGTAACGCTTCATCATTGGTTATCCATTTTCGAAGAATCATTCCTGATTCAGACATTATTTTGTTAGCATTCAGGGAAACATTAAGAGCGTCTTGCGGCGTATCTTCGCCAGATATAAAATCATCCACATAAATATATTTATCGAGTAGGTGAACAGTTCTTGGGTGTAGGTTCGTAAACCGCTTGATGTGCTCCTTTATTGTAGCAGATAGGAGGAATGGAGAGGCATTGACTCCAAAAATAACACGTTTAAATCTGAAGACCTTAAAAGATTTTAAATCATCATCATACCACAGAAAACGGACAGAATCCCGATCTTTTTCAGCGAGTGAGATTTGAAGGAACGCCTTCTCGATATCAGAAGAAAAGGCAATTTCGTATAATCTGAAGTGGATTAAAATATCAAATAGAAGTGGATTTAAGTTGGTGCCGGGCCATAAACAATCATTAAGGGACAAATCATTGTTATCATGAGAGCTGGCATCGAAGACGATTCGGACCTTTGTAGTAAGTTTATCTTATTTACAGACCGCATGATGGGGCAAATAATAAACTGCCCTGTCTAAAACAGGTTCATTTTCTTGCACCTGCTCTATAATTCCTTGCTTTAAATATTCCGTGATTATTTCAGAATATTGTTGAAAAAGTTCTGGGTTTCGTTAAAATTTTCTTTTTAGACCTTCCAAACGCTGTTTCGCAACATTAAAATTATCATTTAATTCCTTCCAGTCTTTCTTCCACGGTAACTGAACTTCATATCGATCGCCTACAAATTTGACAGTTTTATCGAATATTTGTTGTGCTTGATCTGTTTCTGACAATTTTGGATCATCATGTTTAATGCCTATAGACTCAAGCTCCCAAAATTGTGTTAAATTACCATTTATTTCATCGAAATCTTTAACGAAATTGCACATAGCAATATTGTTTGTTTGCGTGTTCTCCTCTAGCGCCCCAGTTGGGATCCACCCAAAAACAGTGTCTTGAAGAAAAAGTTTATCATTTTTCTTAACTGAATTACGCTTTAAAATTCTGTAAAATAATTCAGACCCAACCAATGCGTGAATTTTTCCCGGTTTGAAAAATGTGGGGTCTGCCAATTCCACAATATTCGGTAAATTAATGTCCGATACATCTAATTGCTTTGATGGAATTACATCCGTGATTTTGGGAACAATTAAGAAATCTATATTTTCCCGGAAAGTGCCATCTTCGTTTGTAATTACACTCGAAATTTTATTTTTTACATTATAAGTATAACCGTTTAATCCTGTAACGGGTACATTAATTATCCTTTTTTTAAATTTCAGCATGCCAGCGCAATCCTTAGTTAAAATATTGACATTGCTAGCATTATCCAAAATTACTCTAAACTTTCGTTTATTTCCGAAATTATCTTCTATATAAACGAAGCATGCATTCAGTAAAATTGATTTTTTTTCTTTACTTATATTATTCAAGGTCTTTAAAGATTCATTATTTACCGAAATATTTCTCATTTCTCTATTTACCGTACCTGCAAGAGGGGGGGGAAATTTGGGGGGAAGCCAATTCATTTCTGGATTTGTTTTCTTTATCTCGATGAAGCGATGAGCTGTGTCGCAATCCACAGGTATTACAGTTATATTTTGAAATGCAAGAATTTATAAAATGAGAGTTATTCAAACAATTGGTACACAGCTTATTTTTCTTCACAAAATCGTATCGTTCGGAAACATTCATTTTTAGATACTGAGAACATTTGTTCAAATTATGAAAAGCCATTTTGCACAGAATACAAGTTTTTCCGTTTGATTTATCATTCAAATTTAGCATGAAAGTTTTTTGTTTGTTCGAAAGAGGAATGTTTTTATTTAAGGGTTTTGAAGCAGAGTATCTATTTACGCTTTCTAACGTAGAACTTCGGTTTTCCAAAAATGACATTAATTCATTGAATTGTGGGTATTCTGATTTTTTTAAATTGAATATTCAAATAATTTTCGAGATTCCTTATCTACCTTTTGCAATATAATATTTATAAGGATAGCATCAGACAGATTGTTTTGTTCATATTTTAATACTTTTAAAGCCCTCAAATTTTTATTTACACAATCAATAAAGGATCTCAATTCTTTAGAAGACTCGTAATGTATTTTTTCATAATTAATTATGGCTGACAAATGAGTGTCAATGAGCAAACGTTGATTTTCGAATCTTTCAGTAAGTGCTGTAAACAATGACTCAAAAGAATCGTCTGGACTCTATAATTGTTTTGCTTCATTTTTTAGCGATGCTCGCAAATAAAATAGCTTCTGAGCGTCATTTAACTGGACATTATTGATAATTAAATTTGTAACTTGTACTTTAAAGATTGACCACTCTTCATATTTACCATTGAATGTTGGTAGTGGGATTTCAGGTAACTTACTTTAATATTATTCAAACTTATAGATTCAATACTATCAGCATGCACATTTATTTAAGAAACTTTAAGATTTTTAAGAAATATGTTGATACTTAACTCAAGTTTCTCGAGACGATCTTCGAGTTCATCTAACTCGTTTTCGATTTCTGGTAAGTCCTTAATATCAGGGATATCATAATATTTAGCCAGTATTTCCGATACCTTTGCATTAAGCTCAGGTAATCTTTATTTCGAGCTCGGTACTCGAGTAATTAATTTCATCTGTATTATCTTTTACGAAATTTTCTAATTTCGTTATAGTACCTATTAGAGCACCTTTTGTTCTATTTAATTTATCGATAGCAGCTATTTCGCTACGATATCGACGGACCACAAAATTGTATGTGAATACTGTGTGTAACTTTAAGATTGAAGACAAATAGTTTTCTTTTTCACATTTTTTATATCACACAGCACACAAATGTTACAAACAATCACGAACACTGACGAGCATATAGAATAATGAGGTGACTTTGGGGTAATAACCCTCTGTTAGAACAAGTGACGTTCGTAAAACATATTTTGGGGAATACTCCCGCTATAAGCAACAGAATAATTGGGGATAAGACCCGCTATGACATAACGTGCCACAATGGCAGCTCAAGAACAACTACTCTATACTTGGGGATAAGACACGCTCGAATACACAACGTGCCGCAATGGAAGCTAAAGAACAACTGAGCTGGGTCACATGACCGCAAAGCTGCGGAGCTCGTTCGGCATGCGCACAAGGTCCGAACACGAAACAAAATAAAAAAATCATGCATTTAAGGGTTAAATACTATAATACTACATATCCCCTCATACTTAGTAATTATTTTACCGGATATTTTAAATCAAATAAACAGAATGTTCTCCTCAATATTTTATATGTATACAAAATAATGAAGGGCTGCCACAGGTGAATATTTTTTAATTCTATTCTCACCGCTATTGTAAGAAAATAAATTTAGTAGTATATTTCTCTTGCAGATGTTGCCAATGTGAATATGAAGATTTTCCATTTAAAAAAAATGGTACGAGATAGAATTAAATAACAGTCGCAGTAAAAATTCTGATTGTATGACACTTTCAGAAGAAGATAAGATGTTGCAAAAACCAACACAGGCAGATGTGGGCTTGTCTGCAGACACAAACAGGAATATAACAGCAGTCAATTGGTTTTCATCAGTTGAGCTTATTGAAGTTTTGAAGGAAAAAAAATTAACATATGTTGTAACATAAAAACAGAAATACCTAAAGAATTTCTTCCAGATAGAAGCAGAATAGTCGGGAGTTCAATTTATGGCTTTTTGAAGGATTTAACTTTGATATCATACGCTCCTAAAAAAGGCAAAGCTGTATTTCTAGTGCCGTCTACGCACTCATCAATATCCCAAGATACAGTCATCAATAAGACGGAAATTATCGCTTTTTATAATAATACCAAATCTGGTGTTCATGCCATGGAGGAAAAATGTGTCATATATTGTACTGGTCGGAGAACCAGAAGGGGGCCAATGGATACATTTTTTCGCCTTATGTATATAAGTGCAGTTAACGCATTTGTTATTTACCAGGCCATACGAGACCACACTGTAAAAAAAACGACATTTTTACACTACAAATTACAGTTCATCTCGCGCACAAACTCGATCACAGTGAATATTCTGTATCTTTCTTTGGTTTCCTGACTATATTAACATGGAAAATACAGTAGTTGCGTAAAATTAACAGTACAATGTGCTGGCAATTTGGACGCCAGCAGTTTGTGCTGTAAAAAATGCGTCCAAATTGCCAGCACATTGTGCTGTTAATTTTACGCAACTACTGTATTTTCCATGTTAATATAGTCAGGAAACCAAAGAAAGATGAAGCACATTCACTGTGATCGAGTTTGTTCTGGCAAATTTACAGTGGTGTTTTTACAGTGTATAGAAAAGAGTCAAGGCTAGATTTTATAAAGAACCTCGCAAAGCAGCTTGCCAGTGAAGAGTTAGAAAGGAGGTTAAAAAATACCTGTCTTCGACAGGAAGTGAGATTTTCAATTGCGAATATACTTGGAAAAAAAGAGGAAAAGGTACAAGCGGATAGCAGTGGGAAATTACCTACTAGAAAATACTGTACCATTTGCCCAAAAAAGTTGAAAAGGAAAACATCTACTCCATGCCATTCTTGTAAACACCCAGTATGTGGACAATGTTCCGTAGCTGTATGCCCCAGCTGCATTTGAATGATGTAAAAAGCAAAAAGAATAAAGAAATATGCTTAAGGTAATATTTTAAAATATTGTATTCTTCATTTTTGTTTGTTTAATTCTAACAGTTATTAACATTAGTGTCATCCGATGATATCTAAACGGAGTAAGTATACTCATTAAAAAGTTGTTTAGGTTTTTCTTATATTATCTTTCCAACAATTAATATTATTACATTTAACAGTTTTAATATAATTATTTTTAATATTTTGGAAATTACATGATTTACAGACTATATTGCATTTCCGAAATAAATTCCAAAGCTGCTTACAAAAGGCAAAAAAGAAAAATAACATTGGAGTCATTTTGACTCTATGTCTCTGACCACGTAAGGAAATTCATGTCTCCAGTTACGGGATAATTTTAGGGCATAACATACTGAGTTTGGGACTTGGAATGTATTTATTTATGTAATTATTCTATATCCTCTTGAGACCCAAGCTCGCATTTTTCGCGCAAATTTTACCATTTTCAGGATTAAATCTCTTTATGGGGCTAGAAAACTTTATATATATTCATTTATTTTTAAAACTAAAAAATATACAGAGTTTTGGCGTGTCCAATATAATGGACATTGGGTCTTAGTCCTTATAACGGCTTTACCGTTATATATTTATTTAACCTCCTCTCCCCTCAAAAATCAACATTTAACTTTAATAGTTCATTATAAATTGTCATTATTCTCCCCCCCCCCCTTCAAATAAAATATTTAGTTTAAATTTGACATTTTAGTACTTAATTTCATATGTCGGCATTCATTCATTCCCCCCCCCCCTTTTAAACTACTGTAACTTTCAGTTAAACTTTAAAAGCACGTTTTATATGCATGCATCATTTATCAGTCGGTTCATTTTTCCTTTCACTTTCAAACAGATAGAAATATATCTTAACCGCAGTGATTTTCTGTTGAGATAAAATAAAAGAATAAAATAGAAGTGAATGTCTTTCCCATCGCTGCCAACAATATGTAATGCATATTTTCTCAGCCTCCTGGCTTGCATTAATAATCAATTATCACCCTTCTGTTTGTCGGATAAAAGCCATATGCCTCTTGCTGACTAATTCAGCTGTCGTTAAATCTGTAACGTGCATGTAATATCACGTGTTAGCTATTTCTTTAAGCCACTCTCCCTTACCGCAGGAATTTATTTCTTGTAAACCTAAAGAGTCCGCTATGGCATAGTTTTTAACTCAATGTAAAACTTCTTGATTGTTTTGTCTACCCAATTTGTTTTTCGCCAAATATCTTACATGTGGTTATCTAATGTTCACCAATCTGTAAGTAAGTGTAACAAAATCTTGGTCACTTTTGCTCCCGACCTCTTGCCATGTAGACGGCAATTAAGCCCCGTTGTGGGCTCCTGCATTGGGCAGTTATCAAGACTCTCCCCGTCCCCCTGTACTTTTTCACGGCCCTCCTTTAAAAGTTCTCTACAATAAATGTTTAAGTATCTTAAAGTATTGTGTTGGAGTTCCTTTTTGTGCATTTAAGAACCTGGGTATAGGAATTCACCGTCACAGTCCTGTAAAAACCATATTATTGAACTACATGATTCTGAATGAAAAATTCTTAATTGCAAAATATTCTTTCATTATAAATGTGTTTTTATCGTTCATACATCACCTTTAAATATTGCACAATTATAGTTTTTTCATTATCAAAGAAAAAAAAATATTTTTGGATAAGATTTATTTGAAAAGTATAAAACAATTTAGTGATTTTTAAATAGCTTTTTTTAAAAGGAATAAAAAAAATTATCTCATCAATAAAAGTTTTTTATTCTAAATAAAGTTATAAATAGTTAGTGGCACGGTTATCAGAATTGACATTTTGCTGCCAAAACGAAATTAAAAAGAAATAAAACCCAGTTTATTTATAATCTTAAATTATTATCTTCAGTTATATTTTCTTTCAATATAAATGTACTTTTATCGTTCATACATCACCTGTAAATATTGCAAAATTTTAAATTTTTTCATAATCAAAGAGAAAAATTATTTTTGGATGAAATTTATTTGAAAAGTATAAATCTATTTAGTGACTTTTTAAATAGTTTTTTTAAAAAGGAATCTCTTCAATAAAAGTTTTTTCTAAAAAAATGATAAAGTTAGTGACACGGTTATCACATTTGACATTTGGATGCCAAAAGGTATTTAAAAATAAATAAAATGCAGTTTATTTATAATCTTAAATTATTATCTTCAGTTATATTTTCTTTAAATTATTATTTCTCTTTACATTCCATTAAATTAACTAATTTAATTATAAACAACTTAAAAACAGTAAAATAATATAAAAAACTTGCATTTATTTTTTATAGTTAAACGAATATACAAATACAAGTTGCATTTCATGCTTACTTATTTTACATGCTTACTTATTTTATTTTATACTTATCAAGTAAGATGAGTTCGCTACATAGGCTTCAAAAATCAGATTTTTAGCTTCAAGTTCCTATTTCATTCACTACAAACTTTGTTGACATCAGAAGTGTGTTTTTCTGGTTTATATGTCACTTCCAAATATCACATAAATTCAATTTTTGCAACATTAAATAGAAAAAGTGTATTTTAACCAACAAACGTGTTGATCAATTTAGTAATAATAATAAAAAATTAATAACATTTTGTTTTGTTTTTTAACTCTTCTCAACATCAATAATTTGTTTATTAGAATAATGATAATAAATAGTGGCACAGCTACCACAATTGGCAAGTAAATGCCAAGAAGAAATTTAAAAGAAATCAGAAGGAATTTATTTAGAATCTTATACCGTTATCTCTTATTATATTTTCTTAAAGTTTTTTGCTAATTAAATATGATTAAATTTATTAATTAAATTATGAATAGTATACTAACAGAAAAATAATACCAAAAATTGTTATGAATAAGAATAAAACATAATAAAGGGTTAATTATCCATATTTACCAAATGCTGCACAGAAAAAAAAATTCACTGAAATCCAAAATTTAACAATGTACTGACTTAGAACAAGAATTTTATCAGTAAAAATATACATTTCTATGATAGTATTTACTTTTTTATTATTTATTTAAGAATATATATTATCTACTTCTGTATCTGTTATTTGTTTCAATACTGTGTTGATTTTTAAGTAAAAACTAATGTATCTCTTCAGTATACAAAAAGAGTCTAATATGAATAAAAATAACTGATGAAGACCCGATGTCCAATAGAACGGACATTAAAAAAAAAGTTGTTTATTTTCTAAAATATACATCAGAATACTTAAACTGCGGTGTCATACGGTGTCATTGATACAACACTTAACATTAAATGTCTGTAGCATTAATATCAAAATATTTAAAAAAAATATATAAAATTAGCATTAAAACTGTCTGCTTATATCCAACTGTCTTTCTCTTGTTGCCTGCCACATTCAAATGATTAAAATACATATTTAGTTGCAATTTTTTTATTATTTCGGCATACAGATAGCAGCACTAGACTATCTAGTATAATGGACAGCAAGTATTTACAAGTTCCAACTGAAATTAAGTATTTTACATAAAAAATAAAAATGTGCAATAGAATGGACGCGGGGTGACAGGAGGATATTAAGTTAATAATAAATTTAAGTGTAATGCAGTAAATGGTGTTTTTTATGTTACGTATTTATACAAAGGTAAAAAAATGTCGCCTGCAAACAATCTCAACAGTGTATTTTTATCTCGTGAAGCTATTTAGATCAAACAGTCTTTGCGTTGAGCTATTCGGTAGCTGAGTAAGTTTTAAATTTTATTTTTCTCTTCCTTAATTTCTGTAAATACTCGAAATAAACTTGTATGTTTTTGATTTAAATTCTGTGGTGAATTTATTTATCCGTCATTTGACTATTTTTTTATTTTGGTTAGTTTTAGTGCGGCTTTACAGGGTTGATGTGATTTCATTAATTTATTCGCTAGTTTACCAGCCAACTAATACTCTAGTATATTTACAAAACCACGTAACACGTCATACTACTAATGCTATTAATTGTATAGTATATTTTGTGTTTATGCTAGTCATTCCTGTTAGAATTTAATGATCATATATTAATCCATTCGCTACCTAATCTAACGGCCAAAAGTAAGAATTGGATGGTCCATCCAGCAGAATTTTGTGGGTGGTATATTAGGAAAATCTTAACCAGGAATAATTTATGCATGGATCTTCCCTGTATTAACAAGCATCGCATTTTAGCTAAAGAAAATCCAAAAAGATTTACAGGGTAGCCTAAAAACGATGTATTAAAATCTGTTTTAATTTTTGTTCTTTTATTTAATATTATTAATACATGATCATTTTTAGCTTTCGATATAACTAGTAAAGAGAAGTAGATTTGGAAATTTAAACATTCTCCCCATCTCATACTATTAATGAGTTTTAAAATAAAGTCGAAAAGTAGTTTGGTGAAATATTCAGCCCCTTAAAGCGAATTTGAGCAACAAAAGAAATTGATAATTACATACATCTTGAGAACTATATATCCGACAATTTCATAAATCTTTGAATTTAGGGTTGGCAAACTTTCTTTATAATATTTAAAATGTTTGATAGACGGATTATTTTATTTTATGTAATGTTCAAATAACGTAAAAATTAAAAATTTCACAAGATTTGAAAGGATTAACAAGTGGCATAAAACTAATATAATATGGACTTAACAATCTTTAAAACAATTGTTTGTTATAAACTCAAAAATTTAAAATTAACACATGTAATTATATACTTTATGCTTTACATGATATTTTTTTAAACAGACAATAGGTGCATGCATTTTATTGTACATTTTTTTATCATTAATAATTAATTAATATTGTTATAGTAAAAAAATCTTAAAAGGAAACATATGCATACTTTTTAGTCAGAATAATAATCTGCTTGATCAGAAACCATTTTCTGTCTTTTCTGGACATTGATTCTGAAGTTATGAAGATTTGTAAAATTATGGCAAATAAAGAGATCGCATTATAGATTAAATATGAATAACCTTTCCTGCCGTTTGAAGCGTACTAATTACAGTGAAACCCGGTTAAGACGCGTTTCAAGGGAGTGGACAAAAGTCGCGTATTAAGCGGGATCGCGTATTAAACGTGATTTGTTTAATGTTGCAGAAGCTGTGCTTATTTACACATCTAATCGTCTAAATGAACTTTAGGGCTTTCGAGATGTTTACGGTTGAAAATTTTATCTTTTAGGTATATTTAGATTGAAATTTAATTGTATTCAACTTTAACTCATTATTATTATTTTAGGAGCGACTAAGAATAACTGCTGAAAATAAAAAAAATGAATTTAAACGGCTTTAATGTAGATTAATACGTTACAACCAAAAATAAAAAAAATAATTTCAAGCTAGACTAATTTACAACCAAAAATAAAAAAATTAATTTCAAGCTAGCCTTTTTTTTTTTTTTTTTTTTTTTTTTTTTTTAATAGCAGAGGTAAAAAATTTAAAATATTAAACTTTTGAAAGCACAACCCAGTTGTTAAAATCATATTTAGTACTACTTGTGATAATGAGTGCCATTATATCCTTTTCATTATAAAAGAAAATTATCCTTATTAATCTTTTTGTAAAATATATTGTTAGCATAGCAAAAAGAAAAGAAAACATAAAAGAATTAAACAACCTCAGTCGTAAAGGTACATATAAATATTCTACAGACATACATACAATAAATACAATAAATACCTCAGTCGTATTTATTTAATCTTTACGAGTTTCTTTTTTTTTACCCGACTGCCAAGAAAGGTTATGTGTTTCACGCGTATATCTGGTTAAGTGGATTTCTTTATACCCTCGAACCATCCGAACGGCTGGATGGATTTTAATGAATGAGTTCTCTATCGATTCGTCTTAACCGTCTGATGGTTATAGGCTAGGTTTTGTTTTTATAAAATAAAAAATGGCGGTAGAGACGAAAAAAATATTTTTACGCTCCATATTGAGTGGCATAACATTGGATAGGTCTTTCAAAATGAAGACGATGTTTCATTGACTATTTTACAGTCATAAGCTCCGTTTAAATATTACACAACCTCGAAGTTGTGTAGGTAGGATCTCTAGCTTTACTGCAACTCTAACCTTCATAGACATCTATAGACCTCATTAAAACAGTGTTTATAGATAGGAACTAACAATTAAACACAACTTAAAAGTAATCAATACAAGTAAATAAAAAAATAGGTAAGTGATATAAAAAATAGCTTCACATTGATGAGAAATAATTAATTAGTTCGCTTTTTACGCAGTTGGGTTTTTTTAATTTAATTATTTTTATTTACTTTTAATATGCATTATAAAACACATTAGGTATATAACTTACATTTAAAACCTCACTAACAATAGGTATAATCATCTTTAATCCTAATTTTATGACATATCTGAGTACCCTGAATTCGTCTTTCTCTACAGTGAAAACATACACGAAGCGAAAAACACAGAAAGTTAGGACGCGGGATCAAAGAATTCCAGTGTTTCTAATTTAGCGGGTTTTTTAAAATTCAAATATCTACCGCTATTTCCGATTAGTAATGTTTGCCTTAGTTAATCTGTTGTTAAATAAAGTAAATATTACTATTTGAATTCGCTGTTTTTCAATTTAATATAAAAAATCTGATAAATTGTCAATACTGGAAAGCAGGCAAGGAATTCGCATCTTGATCAATGAATTAGCGTCTTAAGCGTGATTTTTTGCCTTAAATGTTCAGAAATCTCTCGCGTATTAAGCGGGATCGCGTATTAACCGTTCGCGTATTAAACGTGATATTTTTGCATTAGCCTTATAGGCGATGTTCAAGGGATCGGAAAAAATCCGCGTATTAAGCGGGATCGCGTATTAACCGTGAGCGTCTTAACCGGGTTCCACTGTATAAGATAGTCAACGATATCCTCTAGGATTTTCTGAGGCGAAGTTTTAGTCTATAAATTTAACTACAAAACATTAACCTCTAACCCATCTAAATTTTCGTACATGGGAATAATTTCCATTGTAAATTATTATTATTATTTTCAATTAGAAATTAATATTGAACAGTTAAAAGTGACTATACAGGAGTCGGATTGATAGGACCAACTTCTCGCCAACATAGGACCAATATTTTATCATGTTAAGATTATTTGACAATTTTTGAAGGATATTTTTTATGATTACTATTTAAATATACTATAGAAGTCCTGAAAATAATTTTATATAGTAAATTTAAACGTGTTTTAATATATATATATAAAAAATCATTTTAAAATAAAAAAGGCAAAAAAGCAGTCATATTTTTGTACAAAAAAAATCGATTTAAAAAAAATGTCGAAATACATTAAAATTTGCTAACTGACGTAAGTTTCAGATCCCTTATAATACATTTAAACAGCGTTTAAAAAATCAACTACAGAACCAGAAAACGTAAATACAAAATTTTACCAAAACTATCGAAATGTTTTTGATAAAAGAAAAGTACACGGATATGGGAATGTCCACGGCAGAAGAAAAATTTTGCTGAAAAATTATTTTAAACGGAAATATAAGTGTGATACATCAATTTAAAGCTAAAAAGTTGCAGTATATGAATTTAAAAGTTTTAATTTCATAAGAATAAGTGTACATTAGGGTGGTCACAAGAAATCAATTTTCGAATTTTTTGGGGGGACCCCCCCCCCCCCCCCCCAAAAAAAAAAAAGTTGCCAATTGGCTAGAAAATGAGATTGGCAAAGTTTCAGCTCATTTGGATAATGTTAACCCGTGCCTCATTGAGGTCAAAGTTTGAAAAAAACTTAATTTTTCGCAAAAAATGCTGTTTTTACTTCATGAAGTTAATACAATTGAACCTAGAAATATAATGCTGGTCTCATTTCCTAAAAAAAAAAAAAAAAAAAAAAAAATGTTTTTGCCCTGAAGAACCACACACCACTTTTTTGTAAAAAAAAAAAATACAGATTTAAACATATCCGCATTTTTCAGGAACAGTTTCGATCTGAATCCTAAAAATTGACTTTTCATGAAAATGCGAAGAAACATTGCAACATTCTATTTCATATGCTTTTCACCTTTCTGTTTTCATTTTGTACATAATAAAGGGTTTAATTTTTAAAAAATCAAACGTAAATGAAAGAAATCGAAATCTAAACTTAATGAATTAAAAGAAAAAAAGGGCAAAGGGCAAAGAAAGTATAAAAATGAGAATAAATAATGTTCAAATGCGTTTTATTATTAAAGTTGTGTTACAAGAAAGGAAGCATTATCAAAAAAGAAATTATTATCCCTTACAATTTTCACAGTAAGATGGTAAGGGCTCAGATAAGGTCGCTTTTGAAGTATCTTGAAAAGTTTTTCTACATTCAGATACAACTTTCAGCAGAAACTGTTTTTGTTCTTCGTCTTTTTCTAAACAGAAATCGAAATTTCAGATTAATTTTATTCCCCTATCAGCTGTGTCATTGACAACCTTAAAACCATTCACTATTTTTACTGCTTTCAATTAATATTTATTTTCACATCACGCATTGGGATCGGTATTAAAAAATTGCATATTAATATAGAATCTCTTGAAATTTACAGTTTGAGATGAAACAAAAACACCAACTTCTGTGTTCAATAAATAATCCACTTCGTTAAAACCTTTTGTTGTCCTTACATTCCTATCATCATCATCATTTTCTTCTTCAAATGACTTTAATTTTACAGCTATGCTTTTTTTAACTTTTTTCCCCAAAGTATCATCTAAAAATGAAAATACAACTTGATCCTTATTAAGATACCAAAGGCAGATTATCATTTTAGTGAATGCTTTGTCTGCATCCTATTTATAAATTTTTCTCTAGTCAACAAATAATCTTAATAATTGCAGGTCTTGATTGGGAGTGGGAGCATTAAACTATGATTTAACAATAAATATTTCTTATAAATAACCAAATGTCTCTATTACCTTCTTTTTCTAAATTTGATAATAAGAGCTGAACCCTGAAAAGGTATAGTTTGAGAGAATAAATGACCAGTGGCATCTATCTGGAATGATGAATAGTACCAAGTGCTCTGAAAAAAGACTTTTGGGGGAAGATGTATTATAAAACGTACACAAAGTTGGATAAATTCTTTATAATCATCCCTGTGCTGTTCATTTTTTAAATGTTCTGTTAGAAAACTTTAAATATTAGATAAAAAACACTTAATTCAGAAGAAATTTCATCTTCAATAGCATTTTTATACTTAGTCTGAACTAACTGAAACCACCCAATCTGTTTTTCTAAATATCTGGCTGAGGGGCAGTGCCCATTTCACAATCAAAAACAGCTTTTAGGGTAATTTCTAAATTATGGTGGTGACATGGTAAATATAGAAAATATTTCCTTTAATAATTGCTATAGCAAAATGCCGGTTCCTCTGAGGCGACCAGTTTTTACTGCAGTGGTATCAAAACGCATTGCCTGGATTTTACTAAGTTCCTCCTGCTCTTCAATTGCTGAAAATACAGCTTTTGCCTGAATTATTTTTATACTATTTTCAAACTGAGGAACTCCTGTTAACTGTTCTTCATCGCCACAACTAGGCAAAAGTGTTATTCTCTCTACATTTTCTTTATTCAAAAAAGGAGGAAGCAGTTTTTCATCCCAGTGAACAACAGCTCCCTCTAAATCGAAATTTATAAATTTGTTTTTAATGAGCTCAGTTCTGCTTCATAGTTGTTTGCGCAGTCGTATTACAGTTCTACCTAAAATTAAAGTCCGTGGTTAACTGGTGGGTGTACTGCAATTCTCCGGTGTTCAGTTTCACTCGGTAAATATTATAAAATAAAATGCGTAAAACTGGACAATTACTTGGTATCTTACTATCGGTGATTTGATGAGGAATGTGGCTAATTAAAAAAATCTTGCATTTCTGCCATCATACCGAAAGGGGGGGGGGATGCCGGAATGAATAAAACTAGATAACGCTTACAGGTAACAAAAACAACCTAAGAAATATTAATGTCTTGTAATAAGAACCCCTGTAATGCCCTTTAATAAGAAGAGAAATTTGGATGTTCCGTTTAAATGCGCTTCAATTGCAATACAAGTTGAGTAGCTCTTTCTCTCCCGGTGCAGAACTGGATAACTAATAATTAGCTATAATTGATGAAATATTTTTAAAGTTACAAACATTGTTCAATATCTTTTGCCTTTTAATGCAAATAATACAAAAAAAAAAAAAAAGGATATCAAAAGTAATCAAAATTATTCGTCATTTTTCACTTGTTATTCAAAAATGCACAGTTTGAGGATATGGTTAACGAGCTGACCTGAAGAATACTAAATGTCATTAAATATAAGTTTTGATGAGAGTGGAAATTCAAGGCAACAACATTTTCTATGAAATAAAACAAGAATCAGGTTTCTAAGACAAATAGTTTTAACTTAATGTAAGAAAAACTACAATGTTTTGCCAAAAATCACAATTTTTCATGAATTTAACATCGATGAGGCACGGGTTAATATTATTCAATTGAGCTGAAACTTTGCCAGTCTTATTTTCTAACTAATTGGCAACTTTTCGAGGGGTTCCTCGTAAGAAAATATAAAAATAAATTTTTCCCATATATCTTGTGACCACCCTAGTGTACATCGAAACTGGACTGGAAACTGACAGTATTAAAATTTGTTTACAGTTGTGCATAAAAATATCTTAGTGAGTTGTATAGTTGTTTTTTTTTTTAACTTCTGTTCGTTAAATTAAATTATTATGGATTAAAAATAACAAAATTAAATTATATCTGTCAGATCTATATAGTTAAAGGGTTTCATCTAAAGTATTAAATAAAATTTTAACTTTATTTGTTCGTTGATAATTAAATGTCACATGAGTAACAGAAAACATCTTAAAGTTTTAATTTTATAAAAATTACTTAACGATTTTACCCAAAACTCCTAACTCTCTGATTTCGAGGTATACGAAAGATTTTACATTAAATATTTTGTTTATGCTATGCATGGAAAAGGCTCTGGGGTGTTGTCACAAGTGTAAAACATAATACTTTTGTCCATAGTTTGACATAAAACTGCATTACAAGCAAAAGAAACAGAATGCGTAAAGTTTAGCAGTTTTCTCCGTTATTAGAACAGTTCTTGAAATAGTTTTAGCCATAATTAAGGTTATCTGGTAAATTTTAAGGAAGATAAATTATCTTTATTAGTATGGATGGATTTATTTTTATTCATTTTTTGTTATTACTTAAGATTATAAAATAATAATGACAACAGATTAAAGATAGATTAAAAGAACTCAACTCGTGTTTTTCTTTTTTTTTTTTTTTGTTCTTTCTTTTGGCTTGAAGCACATGGTCTTTGATCAGATATTTTATAGGCTTTGTAAAGCTTCCTTTACTAAATTCTGCTGTATGACCTACAGATATTCTTATAGTAACACTTATGTAAAGAATTCTCATAGTATAGTTTAAAGGAAAGATTTTAATATTGCTTCTTATATATGACATGGTGTTAAAGCGTAAGAAAAATTCTGCTAAGCGCCAAATATTGTAGAGAAAAAATAAGAATGACATTGAATATGTTGATATGAGAAAGAAACAAAACAAAATGCATTATGATAAAATTAAGAAAAATCTTAGAGTCAGCAAAAGCTTTAGCAAGAGAATGAAAATCTTAAGAAAAGGAAAAAGTAGAGAACTGGCTAACCTCAGATTCTGTAACGAAAAGAAATCCAACTCCACAGCTTTGGGGAATTTTATGTCGATGAAGATTTAAGAAGAGGTCATTCTTCAGCTAAATCTGCATTAATTAGGTGTGAGAAGGTTACACAATTTCATCAATGCTAGGTGACGTTTGTTAAGTGAATAAGTTTTTTGTTTAAAGAAGCTTTCCTAAATTGAAAAATTACGCCGTTCAAGTATTCAAATGCTGGTATCGGTACGAAATCGCACTAACTGATAGATTAGAACTGTCAATATTTACTCCAAAATTAACATCGGCCGACATTCCTGGGGCAACTAATGCCCGACAATGTGTTTCCTCTCATCAATACCCCCTGCAGTTTCTGCGTATTGCCGAATCACGTGACTGCTCACTCCCTTTCAAGATCTTTATCTCCCACCTTATTTACCCCTCAAAGTTCTTTATTTTTATGTTGCAAGCAAGGTCATTTTTAACCAGGCGGAGGAGAGATACGGGGATGGAAAGAAGGAATATAAAGTGTGAGAGTGAGTATAAATTTTTCAGCATTTTCTTCAAAAGTTAGTAATTTTTCACCTTTCAAAAATAAACGATAGCTCGATATAAGCCGCAAACATATCTAGAAATTACAAGGAATTTGTGCACCCTTTTTATGGAACTACGAATAGTTATTCATACTTAAAAAGTTGCATCAAAAATAGAAAATAATGAATTATATTATATACTTGATGCAAAGACTAGATTATTTTTGTGATTTATATGAATAAATTAAAAATAAAAAATAATTGATAATGAAATTAAAACATCAAACAAGTGTGTATGTTTTTCTTTTTTCACCCCTTCTTTAAGTTAGAATTAGGGAAAGTAATGAAAAACTGGAAATTTTGCCGTAAGAAATAGCTTACTTGACTGAGATGTTATAATAAAAATACTAAATACTTTTACCTTGCAAAGACTATAACAAGCGGGGGGGGGGGGGGGGGGGTAAGAAAAACGTAAATAGTGAGAATTTAATTTCTTCTTTTTTTCGGGATTTATTGAAAAGTTATTATCAATAAATTTTTTGTGCATTGCAAGAAATAAAATAATAATTTCTTTTATAAATTAAACGCATTGCAGAAAACGTTAAATATTTTAGTTTATTAATAGTGTATTATTAGTTTTGACCTGAATAAAGTTTTAAATTTCTAAATTTTTTTAATAAATAAAAAAATCTTTGGACATGTTTCTTAAAAGTGCGGTGCTAAATTTATTATTTGAACTCGTCATTTATCTAACCTTACTTTAAAAAAAAATTTGGTGCAAATAATTGTTTCAATATTCAAAATTTTAGCTATTGTCTACATACTTTATTTTCAATTTATTCATTTAAATAGCCCACAGTAACCTAGTTTTCATACCCAAGTATCTAAAGTAAGAGTACAATAGGTGTATTTCATTTCATTTTACATATAAAAATATTTTTTAAAGTATGATTGACCATTCATAATTCATAAAAATCAGCACAAAAATCTTCTAATATTAAGGTTTATTTTCAAACATCAGTCTGGCAGTCATTTATTTATTTATTTATTTATTTATTTATTTATTTATTTTTTAGGCGAGAGTTTACTAATTTGTGTAGAAAATTTACTAAGCAATTTATATTCACCAAAAATAACTTTTACGTGTATTTCGTAAAATTAATTTCAAAGTCATAGATTAATATTTCACATAAAAAGAAATTATGTATTTCTTTATAAGTTACTTTTACTACAAAGTGCACTTTTCAAGGGCAGCTAGTAAACCGCAAAAACAAGAGGGCAACAAACCTGAGGAGGGAGAGGTAGAAAATAACAAGAAAACAGCCTAAACTCAGTAGTTAAAAAGAGGTCGGCAGTATGTCCAAAACCTATGCACAATATATCAGGATCATACGATCCTTAGATCGTTTGCCGAACGGCCCAAAAGCCTTTACTGACGATCGCAGGAAATGAGGTCGACCGAGCGAAAAATAGATTAGGACATTCGGTGGAGGTTCGGCCAGGGATTATTTGCTGCTTGGGTAGTTTTATAAAACAATAGAAAATTATACATCAGAAGATCTGCATTTGAGATTGTCACGAAAACATTCAAGCAATTCATAACGCAGTGACTGGTGTATTTTCTGAATTAAACATTTCTGTGAAAAATGTAATGACTTTGTCTGCTGAGATATGTTATATTTAGAATATATGAATTCAGAAAATCTAATTTTTGACGATAGCATCGAAGAATTATTTGAAAAGGAAGTCCATAATACAGAACTTTTATATGTTATTGTAAATAGCAAAACGATGATAAACGTTTACCTATTGACAAAACGTTTATTAACATTTTGTCAAAACGTTGATAAACGTTTTGAAAAAAGTAACAGTTGAAGGAACCATTTCTGATTATTTACAAATTTTTCGAAAGCAACTAAATCCCTTTCTGTGGCACACATTCCTCCAAATTTGTACACAGGATTATTTTGATAATGCCAAAAGAATAACCATTTCTCAAAGAATCGTTGTTCCAGTAGATTTTCTGAAATATGTACATTTTTATGCCAAAACTAAATTTTGGTACGGAATACTACGTACTGATCAAATGCACAAGATACTGTATTTCCATCCATTATTTAGTATGATCCCAAAATAGTAAAATCTTATGCTATTATTTCAGACAAGTAACTCAAAATCAGTTTTCTGTAAATGCTCTCGTATGTAAAATTTCAAAATAGCATCTTTAAGGGAATACATTTTCCTAAAGTGTATCTGTTTTTCATTTTTATATGATGGTTGTGCTTTCCAATTTTAACAAAAATATAACTATGCAAATATGCCTGCAGTCAATCAGACTTATTTCACATTTAACTTAATTGGGCATTTCTTTTTTCAAATATTCCTGGTATACATGCTGTAGATTTATTTTGTGTGATGTATTTGTATGATGATATATATGGAATAAAGTGCGTGCTAAAAAAGCAATTTTAAGGAATATTGCTTATTTTGTGAAAATTGTTCATGTAAAAACAAAAGCAAGCATATTCCTATATCAGATGAAGAAATAAAACAATAATGTTTCATTACTTTGCGAGAAAATACCAACAGCGAAGGACATTCAACAAATACAATTTGTTAAAACCATGAAAAATGACACTATCTAATACAAACCATACGCTAACATTATTCGTACAAACTATTTGTGTTTCATTAAGTAAATAATGATGCAAGAAAAGTTGCAATTCATATTATTGATAATGAAGAAATTGATTTACTCTGTTCAGTAGCAGAAACTGAGAAGCTGCTATGTGGTTATACTAAGTGATTCTAAAATATGATGATTTATAGATTCGCGATTTTACTATTGTAGTGGTAAACGAAAATTATCAGATAAAGTGCTAAGAGCTATTTAAAGCATAAGGAATTCTCAAGTTTGAACCTGATGATCACAATATTTGGCAAGAAAGAATAACATTGTGGCTGACATTAATGCTCTCATGTTAATAAATTCTCGAGGATTTTACAAATTCTAATTAATTTTAGAATTTTTTACATTTTTTTTTTGTTATTTTAAAATGTAACCATCATTAAAAGTTTTTTCTGTGGAAAAATATTTTTTAAACTTATTTTAATTATTTTGTTTAGTATTTAAACTAATTTTTTGGGGAAATTCCTTTATGGACAAAATGTCACAAGAATAACGCTTAGCATTTTGCAAAATCAAATGTAACTAATTCATGTGTTATCAAATGAGTTCAATGATTAGTACTTTTTAAAAAGATATAATCACTCGGCTATATTCTGTAATTTTTTTTTTCTATAGCCTCGTATAATTCACAGAATTTTTGCTTCAAACACAATTTTTGAAAATTGCATTTTTTTTTTTTTTTTGGTGTGTGTGGTCACAAGAGTAACAAAATTTTCATTCATTATCAACACAAGTAAAGTGCTTTTTGTTACAAATTGCATATGGTTTATAAGAGTAGAGCACATATATTTTTAAGTGGTTGCATCAAATTTATCCTAAATATATTTTATAATGAAATAATTGGAAATATTTGTGGAAATTTGCTCTGACAGTCACAAGAGTGACAATGGACGTTCACATATGCCATATAAAAACAATGAAAAGCTTTATCTACCCATCTCATGTTTTTGCGAATAAAACTAAGATAACATATTTAATGCATACACGTTATTATTAGAAGTTATGTTGAATTGTTTGGTATGAATATCCTTTCTATTCCAAGATCAGTTTCAGAATTAGTATCCGTCCGGTATCCGCCACCCAAAAACTTACAAATATAGCACGGCAAATAAACGTAAATTTTAAAAGAAATAAAAAATGGATATTTTAATAAAATTTATGGCATTAAGCGTAATTAAAAGTACATTTATTATAAAATATACAGGAACAGGAAAAAGGAAATTATATTTATAACACGAAATACAATTTTAAAAAAATGCAGAATTCTAATCAATATTCTGCGATTTTCATATTTCATTTTCATAGATACTCGGAGACGGAATACATTTGCAATAAGTGGATTTAATCGAAATCTAAAGCTTAAGACAATAATGAGGCATATGGTTTTAGTTTATATGAAAACAATTCATTATTTCGATAAATTTAATAAAACTAGCAACCATTGGCGACCAGTTTGGTCTGCCTTAAAATTAATGTTTGGGAAGGCATGCTAAAATATCTCAATTTGGACTTTCTGCAAGCAAGTAAAACCTATTGGTTTACAGTGGAAATCTATGGGAATATGGCGAAATGTTAGAGATATCGCCAAGTTGATGTCCCTTTTGGTGACTAATTTTGGTCGCCAAATTTGGCGATATATCGTCAAGTTGGCGACAAGCTTGGCGGCATTTGGCGACAGAATAGGTTCCTCCCTATGGTAACCCCCTTACAGGTATGGAGATGCATTAAATGTTGTTCAATAACCAATGAGATGCGTTTTATTCGGCCGTTGCCATTAAACAATTAACAAATAATCACGATTTCTGTGCCACGTACGATAGCGTAATATATATATATATATATATATAGCAATTATGAAGCAAGATATATCTTCCATATCATACTTTTTTTTCATACGTCATCGTAGAAGCGCCTTTGGTTATCCGTCATTTTGTCTGATAACGACGCACTGTCTTATTGCCATTATGTTGAAAAATATCTTTATATTTGCATATTTGCCCTTTGATTTCACTTACATAAAAATAATCTCAAAACGTTCCAGATATTTAAATGCATGCAACTGTTAAAAAAGCAACTTATACTGCTGAAGAAATTATGCACTTCTCAGATTTTCTTGGGGGATGAAATGATTTATTATGATATTTCCGACGGTATTCTAAATTGAACAAGTTTATTACATATTAAATGTATAAGTTATATATGAAGAATATATATTAACTTAAATTTCTATTATGACAGCTTATCAAAATAATTATTAGGTAAGTCGTAAAATATTGTACACTGTTGATGTTATTTTACATTGCTTTTTTATTTAAACAGGTATATTATAAAAATATCTAAATATAATGCTTTAAATATAATTTTATTTATACAAAAAGACAAAATTTTTATAAGAAAAATCCAATTTTAATTCTTAAAATAAGAATAGTTTAATTGAATGTTTTTATGAATAAATTCGTATATTAAAAAACAACATTGAAAAAAAATCCTAATATAACTGTTTAATATTTTTTGTGCTTCAAAATATTTATCGATATATTTCTGACTTTGTTTAAAAAAGCGTAAATAATATGCTTTCATTGACATGGAAGATTTAAAATCCTTTGAAAATTCAAATCTTTGGAAAAAGGATTAGCATAACACTTCAATATTCATACTCAATGCTTCGCATACAAAAGCCGTGACTTATTTTAAACCTTATTCATTATTGTTTTTGTATTTTTTTTCTACTTTGCAGAAATAAAAACATACACTTTTTGTAAATATTTTTCAAAGAATGGCATTTTGTGCAGTTATATCTACATAAAATACATTTATCAATATATTATGCACTTATTAATAATAATCCTTCGGCGGATTCTTTGTATTTTGTACAGATAATTGAATGTGTTACTCTTTCAGTCATACTTAGAGGAAGTATCATAAAATATTACTTTTCATTTCCTTCTTTAAGTATTTTAAAGTATTAATATGTTAATCCCTCCCCTCACAAGGATAATATTTATAACAATAACAATAATAATAATAATAATCAAAACACTTTAAATATCTTAAGATCAAGAGCGCACGGGTCATTATAAATTCTGGAATAATATACAGTGATGGAACAGTGGCGCAGCAGTTGAGTAATTTTCACAAATAAATTTTTATAGTATTCTTCGTCTTCAAAAATCTCAGAAATTTAGTCCTGAAGTTAGAAGAAAAATACTAATAAAATTTTGCGTTGTCAATTGATTCTTCACTGCTACACTGTTCCATCTCTGAATGTAATATTTATAATGCCGATATTTAAAGAGTTTTGTTCAACAAGACAACATATAAATAATTTTATTGCATGCCTAAACACGATAACAAAATTTCTTTTAAAAAGATAAAATGCTTCATTTTAAAATTTACTTGAACTACTTTACAAATATATCCAATATATAAAATTCAATTTTAAATCTTTTCACTACAGCTCCTTTAACAATAGTGAAATTTAAAGAATTAAAAATAGTAATACAAATATATAAAATTCCAACGATTTTCCTACAAATCATTCCAAATTTGTTATTGTAATTTAAAAATGTAAAAAAAAAAAAAGGGTAATGAAAACTATGTGATTTGGGAGAAAAAAGTTTCTTGACCAAAGTTCAGTATAAAATAATTAAAAATAGAAAATCGTTTTGAAACTAATTCAATATTAAAACATACTTTTAACATCGGAATGCTCTTCTTCAACTATAATCGCTATTCTTTTTCATTAGAAGTATTTTTTGCGAGATAGTGTACTTAAATATGATTCGAACAATATTCAGGAAGGACAGTTTTTTAACTAAAAAAGAGATTGAAAAAAAAATTATTAATACATTTTTTTTCCATAAAGGGTTGTTTTTAGCTCACAGGCTATCAAAGCCTGAGAGTTAATGTGCCCGCCAGTTCTGTATGTATGTATGTACGTACGTACGTACGTATGTATGTACGTAACGCGATAACTCTTGATAGAAACATCCGATTTGCTTCAATTTTTTTTTTCTAGGTTCATTGTGATAAGGCACTTCCCTGATTAGTTTTGGGAGTTCATTGGTTAAGGATAAAGGGGGAAAAACGGAGTTATTCCAACCCTTTAATTCAGATAAATGGGTTTATCATTCAGAATCATTTCTATTTGCTCCGAATTTGATATACCGGTTTATTGTGTTAAGGAACTTCCCTGATTAGTTTTGGGGGTTCATTGGTAAAGGATAGAGGGAGAAAAACGGGGTTAGTCCACCCCCCTTAATTCAGATAAATGGGTTTATCTTGCAGAATCATTCGATTTGCCCCGAATTTGGTATACCGGTTTATTATGTTAAGGAACTTCCCTTATTCGTTTTGGGAGTTCATTGGTTAAGGAAAAAGGGGGGGAAATGGGGTTAGTCCACCCCCCTTAATTCAGATAAATGGGTTTTTCATGCAGAATCATTCGATTTGCTCTGTATTTGGTATACCGGTTAATTATGTTAAGGAACTTCCCTGATTAGTTTTGGGGGTTCATTGGTTAAGGATAAAGGGGGGAAAAGGGTGGTTAGTCCACCACCTTAATTCAGATAAAAGGGTTTTTCATGCAGAATCATTCGATTTGCTCCGTATTTGGTATACCGGTTTATTATGTTAAGGAACTTACCTCATTAGTTTTGAGGGTTCATTGGTTAAGGATAAAGGGGGAAAAGGGGGTTAGTCCACCCCTTTTAATTCAGATAAATGGGTTTTTCATGCAGAATGATTCGATTTGCTCCGAATTTGGTATACCGGTTTATTATGTTAAGGAACTTCCCTGATTAGTTTTGGGGGTGCATTGGTTAAGGATAAAGGGGGAAAAGGGAGGTTAGCCCGCCCCTCTTAAATTAGATAAATGGATTTTTCATGCAGAATGATTCGATTTGCTCCGAATTTGGTATACCGGTTTATTATGTTAAGGAACTTCCCTGATTAGTTTTGGGAGTTCATTGGTTAAGGAAAAAGGAGGAAAAACGCGGTTAGGCCACATCCCCTTAATTCAGATAAATGAGTTTTTCATGCAGAATCATTCGTATTTGGTATACCGGTTTATTATGTTAAGGAACTTCCCTAATTAGTTTTGGGGGTTCATTGGTTAAGGATAAAGGGGGGGGGGAAATGGTGGTTAGTCCACCCCCTTAATTCAGATAAATGGGTTTTTCATGCAGAATCATTCGATTTGCTCCGAATTTGATATACAGGTTTATTATGTTAAGGAACTTACCTCATTAGTTTTGAGGGTTCATTGGTTAAGGATAAAGGGGGAAAAGGGGGGTTAGTCCACCCCTTTTATTTCAGATAAATGAGTTTTTCATGCAGAATGATTAGATTTGCTCCGAATTTGGTATACCGGTTTATTATGTTAAGGAACTTCCCTGATTAGTTTTGGGGGTTCATTGGTTAAGGACAAAGATGGAAAAGGGAGGTTAGCCTGCCCCTCTTAAATTAGATAAATGGGTTTTTCATGCAGAATGATTCGATTTGCTCCGAAGTTAGTATACCGGTTTATTATGTTAAGGAACTTCCCTGATTAGTTTTGGGGGTTCATTGGTTAAGGATAAAGGGGGAAGGGGGCTAGTCCACCCCCCTTAATTTATATAAACGGTTTTTTCATGAAGAATTATTCGCTTTCCTCCAAATTTGGTATACCGGTATATTATGTTAAGGAGCTTCCCTGATTCGTTTTGGGGATTCATTGGTTAAGGATAAAGGGGGGGGGGGGGTAGTCCACCCCCTTAATTTAGATAAATGGTTTTTTTGTAGCATTATTCGATTTGCTCCAAATTTGGTATACCGGTTTATTATGATAAGGAGCTTCCCTGATTATATTTGGAGGTTCACTGGTTAAGTATAAAGGGGGAAACTGGGACTAATTCCCCTTCACTTATTTTTTTGAGGGGCATTATTCTTTAAAATAAGAGTATGATATACAATTAGTGTGAATAGCCTGTGAGCTCAATGCCATCAGTTTAGCTGGGCACTTTTATTTTTTATTTTTTCTGCAACTCCGTTGCGACTTTGGAAACGAGCAGGTTACATAATAAAAGTAGAGTATTTTTTTTTTAATAAAAAAACACATTTTTAATAATAAAAAAAGTTACAGGGTATGTATTGATGATTTTTAAATGGCATACAGAGCAAACGTTAAAAGTTATTAAAAATATTCTCGCAGTTGCTTAATGTGTTAAGTCAGATAATGGTGCATGGTGCATGTAAAATCCGTCGTGGGTGCAAAGTCCTACAAGTTACCTCTGAATTATACCTCTGGAGGTGCCTTGACAGGTGAAGGTCTCGTCATCTGATAAAGGTTCTAAATTACGAAACCAACTTGAGTAGCAATGTGCAGGTGCCAAACAACAGGGTATAACTTTAAGTAACCGACAAAACAAAGTATACACAAACGAGCAGTAGGCAATGCTGATAGGATGATGATCGAGGCAATGATGTCAGGTTTATTGCCGCTTCGCAGCGATTAGGCGGTCTTACGCCCCGATGTCAGATACTAAACCCGTTAAGGTGGGGCAACCCGGCAGGTAGGGGCCTGGTCATCGGTTAGAAAGGAAAAAATGTGTGAACTCAGGAATCTGTGAAACAAAACGAATGGTAAAATCTAAATTAACTCCGAATCATCTTTATATGTTAGTCTGAACAATTTTTAAGTGTTTTGTTTTCTTGTTCAGCGCCATCTTTCAGTGACATTTAATACTAAATCCAGCGGGCTAAATAAATTCCCGGCTTCATTCATGAAACAACTCCAAGAAAACTGAATAGTTGAGACCGTTTTTCTGTTTATTTATTACATCTTTAAAAACTTCACTCAATGTTAGGACAGCCTGTATGTCGTTAAAAATAAGTTACCTGTTGCTAGTATATAAAAGTTTTTATTGTTAAAAATATGTTATCTGTCCGGTATTATTGTCAGCGTTAATTCATTAAACATTTTAAAGGTCACTCATTGTTGTTAAAATTCTGATCAGCCTAGCGATCATCGACGTCAAAATTCACAGAATTTTTTAGATATATGGAATAATCAGAGATTGAATTTTTCTTCAAGATATTAATTACATGGAGAGTCATCTTGACATTTCTTGACATTCAAATAATTTTCTGTACAACTACCAGATTTCTGCAGGTTTTAAAGCATATACTTGTTTAATATCCTCCGTTTTTTTTCTCTCTATTTCTTGTATTCTGTACATTTTTGAATAGTAGATAATATTCTTAATGTACAAAAATGTATGATGAAGTGAATAAAACAGCCAAAATGTAAACTTGAATTTACAAATAGGTTAATGTAAAACTGTCCTTTATTGAGAGTTTTTTAATATATTTCTTATATATAACGGCTTTCTAGATACCTAATTCAATACTTATTGTTAGAGATCTGCGACGATATTTTTTCTGCGAACAGTACATTTTTATAAGCATATTGCACCGTGCATTTCGAATTAAACACAATTAGGAATAGGTTTTTTTTTTTTTTTTTTTTTTTTTGAGTGAGTTAATTTTGAGTACTTTTTTCTAAGTACAAAATGTATTAAAAGACCAAAAAAGAGGAACACCCATTATGCCTACAAAGGGTATTAATTTTTTTTTCATTGATAATCCCTATATTTTGCTACTAAGAGAAACGTGGAAGCGGAAATTGACAATAGCAATCTATGTCTAAAGAAAACACTTTACAATAAACAGTTATGAAAATCAGGATTTTTGGCAAATTTCAACTAATAGGTGAGAGTAGCCGAATTTGGACCACTTCACTTATTTTCAGGTGTAACTCACTTAATTTTTGGAATATCTGCAAAAGATCATTACACAGGGTCAATCTGTTCATCTACTAAATAAATAAATATTTAGGTCAATTTGTTTTTGAAAATCTTAAATTTTATTTTAATTTGAAAAATTTGTCAAAAGTGGTCCAAATTCAGCAACTGGTCGCCTAAGTTGGACATCCAGTCTCCTAAATTTGACCAAATAATATCAGGTTGTTTTAATGACTAGAGAATACAACTAATTTCATTAAAAGTAAAGTTTGCGATTAATGAAACAATCAAGCAAAATAACAGCAATAAAATATAATGAAATCAAATATCTGAAAATAAGAGTAATTGTTTTAAATCAAAACTTATTCAAAATATAAATGAAAGTTATCAGTAATTAAGAATAGAAATTGTGGAACTAATTGTCAGTTACTTGAATATCATGTAAGGAGTGATGCAAAGCTTATACATGAATTTTGTTTATTGTTTTTGTTATCCAGCGAACACACCATGGAACCGTATATGGCAATCTGAACACTGAATCATTTCTGCTATTTTATTTTTCTTACAAATTAGGCAAAGCCAATCACCGCTGTCTAGATTTTTCTTTTTAGATTTTGAATTATCAGACTTTTTTTTTTTTTTTGCAACAGATGTTTTCTTTACATTATGTTTGTAGTTCTTCTCTTCTATCATTTTCTTTCTAATTGCATTACGCCTATTTTTTAAAAGTCGATGTTCCAATTGCTTTTGTACTGTGAAATCTTCCGTTTTTTTTTTTTTTTTTTTTTTTTTTTTTTTCATTTTAAGGTTTAGTTTATATGGCGATGATGTTAACGCAACTGTTTTTTGACTCCCTCTGTACTTTGATTTAACAGAATTTAGCAAGGGAAATAACATTTCTATTGATTTTTTTTTGCTTTTAGGGAGGATTTGTAGCTGCAGCCTTGTCGCAGTTCAATTTCTTCACAACTTACTGACTGATTTTTGTTTCCTATATATTTAACAGCTTTTGCTGTGACGGGTGCTTTTCTTCCAGACAGTTTGTCTATGTCTTTTCCAACATTTTCATCAAGGTTTGAGATTTTATGCGTCTTAATGGCAAAAAAGTATAATTCCACCCTTCAGAACTGTAAAAAGTCTTCCTTCACAAATATCCTGCAGGAGGAAAATGTTTGAATACAACTCTGTAAATCAAATATGCCGTAAGAATAAAGAATTCAAAGAAAATAAAAACAATTACATACAAGATAAAAGACATTGCAAACAAAATTTATTGCATAGACATGTAAAAACATAGACATGTAAAAATATTTTTATGTTTATATAGGCCTAAACTGTATAAAAAAAATTAATCCAGATATACAAAAAAAACTTCCATGGGGATAGTAATCCATTATAAAATATAAAAAAAAAAAAATAGTGTACAGAGCGTACCGTCCTCGAAATTCATTACTTACTTATCAAATTTATGATCGCATATCTTGTCCAATTTAAGCAACTTAAATTGGACCAGGCGGCCACTGCGGCAACTTGACGCGGCAATTGACGGCAACTGCGCAATTTTTTAAAACAATTAATTTCAAGACTAAGAACAAAAACGAAATCAAACAAATCCGCGTGAAAAATATGCGCAATAAACAGATGAATTCATATATGTATATGAAAACATAACAACTTACCTTAGTTTTAAAATATTCACTTATGTTTAGCAGGAAAAATTAGATCAAAACAGCTAACTTTAAGTTTATTTAAATTGTCTGAAAACAGTGCGTGGTAGGCGGCTGCTTCTTCTAATCATGAGTGACGTCATTCTGATGAGTAGGATTTCAGCGGTAGATGCCCAGCTAAAAATGAACTGCAGAAATTCTACAAAAACCCGCAGTTGGAAACCTGTGGTGATTTCGCCAATTCCACTACAGTATTTTTGCGGTCAATACAACTAAAAAATTTCTGAAGTTTATTAACTGCAGTAATTTCGCTGTTGTATTAACCACAAAAAATCTACAGAAAATTTATAGTTATACCAATATTAAAAATTCTGTAGTAATTTCACAGTTCTATTGACCGCAAAAATTCTGTAGTGGAATCGGCCAAATCACTGCAGTTTTCCAACTGCAGTTTTTTTTTAAGTTATATCGACCTCAAAAATGTCGTAGTTATTTTACTGAGTATCATTTCAAACCTGGTTTCTATAACATTATCAGGGGTCGATCCAGGCAATATTTGGGGCCTATTTAAGGCCCTTTCACAAAAATCTACTTATTAAAATAGGCCCCAAAAATAAATTTAATAAAATGGGCCCCTTCACATTAATTTAATAAATTGGGCCCCTTCACATAAATAAATTTAATAAAATGGGCCCCTTCACATAAATTTAATAAAATGGGCCCCTTCATAAAAATGAACTTAATAAAACAGGAATCTTTACAAAATTCGTTTTAATAAAATAAGCCCCTTCGTAAAATTCTTTTTCATAAAAACCATTTTAAAATGTTTAGTTTCTAAACAAAACCAGGCCAAGAAAAACAAAAACTAAGGAAATTTAAAGAAGTTTTTGTTAATAAATGCTTGGTAAGAATTTGAGTAACTGGATTTTACCTTTCATTACAAAATGTTATTTTTCACAAAAATAACTTTTACCTTTCACAAAATGGGCCCCAAGAATAAAAACCTGCATCGACCCCTGATTATATGCTCTGGAGTGAAAAATTTGTTGAAATAGAAAAATCCTAAGTAAAAAATCTAAACATTTCTAAAATAGTTTAAGTTTATTGTGTGGCATGTTTTCTTTATGAAAGCAATTGTCGTTGGAACCGTGTATAAAGAGTTGTCTGCCGAAAAGCATGCGTTGCGATTGGGGGAGAATTTCGAGGCAAAAACCCTCCCGCGAGGGAGTGCGACACCGAAGGTGCATACATGAATAAGCGGTCACAATCCTTTCCAACAATATGTCACATGACGGGCGTCGGCAAAATTTAGGAAAGTGCCCCCTGGGGTGCAAATTGGTGGGCAGAGTACCAGAAGTGCATAAAATGATTAAGCGGTCACAGGCCTTTGCAATGATATGTCACATGATGTGTGTCGGAAAAATTTAGGAAAGTGACCCCCTGGGGGCAAAGGGGTGGGCGAAGTACCGGAAGTGCATAAAATGATTAAGCAGTCACAGGCCTTTCCAATGATATGTCATATGATGGGTGTCGGGGAAATTTAGTAAAGTGCCCCCCGGGTGGGCAAAGTGTTGGGCGGAGTACCGGAAGTGTATAAAATGATTAAGCGGTCATTGGACTTTCCAACGATATGTCACATGACGGGTGTCGGCAAAATTTAGGAAAATGTCCCCCTGGGGGCAAAGTGGTGGGCGGAATACCGGAAGTGCATAAAATGATTAAGCGGTCACAGGCCTTTCCAACGATATGTCATATGACGGGTGTCGGGAAAATTTAGTAAAGTGCCCCCCCGGGGGGACAAAGGGGTGGGCGGAGTACCGGAAGTACATAAAATGATTAAGCGGTCATAGGCCTTTCCAACGATGTGCCACTTGACGGGTGTCGGCAAAATTTAGGAAAAGGCCCTCCCGCGGGGGTAAGGCAAGTGGGGAGAGGAACACCGAAGGTACACACATGAATAAGCTGCAACAGGGCTTTCCAACGATATGTTACATGACTGGTGTCGGGAAAATTTCGTAAAATGCCCCCCTGGGCGGCGAAGGGGTGTGTGGAGTACCGGAAGTGCATAAAATGATCAAGTGGTCACAGGCCTTCCCAACGATATGTCACATGACGGGTGTCGGTAAAATTTAGGAAAGTGCCCCCTGGGGGGGCAAAATGGTGGACGGAGTACCGGAAATGCATAAAATGATTAAGTGGTCACAGGCCTTTCCTACGATATGTCACATGATGGGTGGCGGTAAAATTTAGAAAAAGGCCCTCCCGTGGGGAGGAGCAAGCGGGAAGAGGGCCACCGAAAGTGCATAACACGAATAAGCGGCCACAGGCCTTTCCAACGATATGTCACATGACGGATGTCGCAAAATTTAGAAAAGTGCACCCCTAGGTGTGGAAGTGGGGGGAAGGTCATCGGAGGTGCATAACATGAATAAGTGGTAAGAAACTTGCATATTACACGATATTTAAGGAAATTCGTATTTCGCATGATCTTTTGAAGAAATTCGCTTATTTTACACAATCCGTTGGCGAAAATCGCGTTTTTTCCATGACCTTTGAAAGAAATTCGCATACTACACGATCTTTCGGCGAAATTCGCGTATTTCGCATGATCTTTTGAAGAAATTCGTATATTTTACACGATCTTTCGACAAAATTCACATATTTTACGCGATCGTTTGACGAAATACGCATTTTTTTCGCGATCATTTAACAAAAATCACATTTTTTTACGATTCTTTGACGAAATTCGTGTTTTTTCCATGACCTTTCAAAGAAATTCACACGATCTTTTTAAGAAATTCTGATATTTTACAGGATCCTTTGGAGAAAAATCACACTGTTTCGCACGATCTTTCGAAGAAATTCGCAAAGTTTACACAATCTTTCGATGAAATTCGCCTTTTTTCCGCAATCATTTCACACGAATCCCATTTTTTCGCAATTCTTTGACGAAATTCGCATTTTTTCCACGACCTTTCGAAGAAATTCGCATATTATACAATCTTTCGATGAAATTTGAGCATTCCGCGCGATCTTTTGAAGAAATTCACGTATTTTCCACGATCTATTGGCGAAAATCACGTTTTTCCCAATTCTTTGATGAAAATCGTGTCTTTTTAGTGATCCTTTAACGAAAATTTAAATTTTCCTACAATCCTTTGACAAAAATCGCGATTCCTAGTGATCCTTTGATGAAAATTGCGTTTCACAGCGGATCCTTTGACGGAAGTTGAATTTTTTCCTGTAATCCTTTGACGAAAATCTCATTTTTTCCATGATTCTTTGACGTTAATTGCGTTTTTTCCATGATCCTTTGACGATTATGCTCAATTTGGCGCAGTTCGTACTCACGTTTTTGTTATATTTCATACACTCCCACTACATCCCTTCCCCCATTAAAAATGTCAACAAATTTTAATGCATATTTGCATCGATCCCAGGAATTAAAAAACATGGAGCAAACATAGATACAATATGTCAAATTTTTTTAATTGAACAGAACTGAAATTATCGATGCAAGTTTGAAAATATGAATTTCATAAAATACGATAAACGTCACATAATTTAATTTTTCTATAAAAAAATCCCAAATCTTCCTTAAATAAAATTGCACATAACAAAACTTTTTCAAAGAAAATTACGTCATAAGAACTAGAGTAATCTTTGTAATTCAGAGTAATCTTTGTTACTTTGCTCATTCTGACACTATTTTCTATGTGTGCCCACTTGAGGAGAAAAGTAATGTGAAGCTCCCTGATTTTTAGATAATTTCATATATAAACATCAAGCAAACAAAATTCTATATTATTAATTGAAAAAATTCTAAAATGCCTATAAATTAGTGGTTTAGGGATAAATCTACAACTGTTGTCACAAATAATGACTGTTTGTTTACATTAGATGAATCGGAGATTAAGGGTAATGTTTACATTAATGTCAAGGTTATAAGTAATTTAAGGAGAACAGATGTCATATCTCTCCGTCGAAAGAAAATTTGCAAAATTTGTCAGTCAGTTGAATGAAAATATCTCAAAATTCATCAATCAGTGACAGATCAAAAGTTAATTATTTTTTTTAGTCAGACATGGGAAAAAATGCAAGTTTTGTGACTGTCACAGGATGAAAATGTGAAATTCACAAATCAGTCATAAAAAAATATTGCAAAATTTGATAATCGGTTGTAGAGAACAAAATCGTTAATTTTGTCGCATGAATAACACTAAATTTGTCAATCAGTTGCATGAAAAAACCATTAAATTCATCAGTTGGTCACAGAAAAATATTGCGAAATTCATCAGTTACATAAAAAAAAACAGCAAAATTCGTCCATCAGCCATGTGAAAAAAAAAAAAAAAAAAAAAAAAAAAAAAAAGCCTCACCAGCAGGGTTAGAAAATAAATTAGTGGTCTATAGTCGTTACTGCATTTGAACTACATAAAATTATTTAACACTAGAACGGCGGTAGGGGTCATTTTGACACCTGAGTACTTTCGTCCGTTGATTACTTTTGTTTGCTTGGGCGAAATCGTTTGAAATTTTTTGACTTTTCCTAAATAGATAACATATATTTCTAAAGAAAAATTCAGCTTTCTAGATTTGTTAGTTTTTGAAATATGGGCTTGTATTCCTAGAACGGCGGACGGGGGTCATTTTGACCCCTTTAATAAAATACTCTTTGTACTCGAAGCTGCTTTTGTTGCTATACTATATGTTCGAGGAGCAATAAAAAAAAGGGTTTAGATTTATATTCATTGTCGTCCAAGGCATGAGGAATACGATTTTGCAAAGAAACTATCTCAAGAGATAGATTCAAAGAAAGAAAAAGATTTTTTAGGTTTGATGAAAAGACAACAAGATCTAGCAGACTACAGACTGTTAAATTTGCTCTTGCATCTAAAATGTGGAATAAATTTATTGAAAATTACAAAACATGCTACCGACCGGGACAAAATATTACAGTTGATGAACAATTGTTCCCATCTCAGGATAGATATAAATTTACGCAATATATGCCAAATAAATCGGATAAATTTGGAATAAAATCTTGGTGATCTGTTGACGTTGATACTAAATACCTCTTGAATGAATTTATTTATCTAGAAAAGGATGAAGCAGCCAATCCTTAATTACGTTTATCGGAAAATGTTGTCATGAAATTAACAGATCCCCATCTAAACGAAGGGAGTAATATTACGACAGATAGCTATTTTACTAATATCAAATTAGCAGAAATGTTAAAAGCTAAAAATACAACTTTGGTTGCACAATGAAAAAGAACAGAAGAGAAATTCCTATATCATTGAAAAATATGCGCAGTACTCTTTATTCATCGAAGATAGGGGAATGTGATACTATGACACTTACCATCTATCAAGCCAAAAGATTTAAAAAGTGTTTTTCTACTTAGCTCATTACATTCTACTGTAAAAACTGAAGACGGTCTCAAGAAGTTGCCCGATTCAATAGAATATTACAACGCAACGAAGTATGGTGTGGATATCCATGATCAGATGTGCCGAAAATACTCCGTGAAATCGGCTTCTAGACGATGGCCTGTACATATCTTTTTCAATATTTTGGATCATACAGCTTTAAACGCCTGGATAATTTATAAAAGTGTAACAGGCAAGCCTATCAGTAGAAGAGATTTTCTATTAAATTTAGGAGATGTGTTCAGAATGGATCTTATGGTTTCAAATCTCCCAAAGATCTTTCCTGAGTCTTCAGAAAAAAAAAAAAAAAAACACGAAAATAAAATAGATATATAGAGAAAAAATGTCAAGTACAAACATGCAATGGAAACAAATCTCAAGAATTTTGCGCACCATGTTTCAAAGTTGTGTGCGGAAAATGTACTGGAAAAATTGCTTCTTTTTTTTTTTTTTTTTTTTTTTTTTGATACAACTGAATTAATTCCTAATACGTGCGTACAATTTGGAGTATTATAAGCATTAAATAAAATTGAAACAGAATGCTTAACATATTAACCATTCAGCTACACTTATAATGAAATAACGGAAACAACAGAACATATTTATCATTTATGGATTTAGAAAGTGAATCATTAAGGCGAGTAAGTAGATGAAAATATAAATATATATTATTTTATAAATTGTGTTTTATTTTAGTTAACATTAGTTTTAATTTGTGAAAACATTAATTTTAAATCGATTTTTATATCAAATTAATGAGTTTTTTGAGTAGTCGTAGTATGATCCAATTAATCGCCCTGTAGGCGTTACATATACAGTACTTTAAAAATTCTATAAATTATCGAATAATATTAAATATAAATTATGAAATACACGTAAATTACATATTTTTGCCAATGTATGGCTTTTAAAATTATTTTAGCGTTGTTATTTCAATAGTTTCATCGAGGGGTCAAAATGACCACTTCCCGCCGTTCCAGTAGGTAAGATTTTCCCGCCGTTCTAGTGTTAAGGTATTCAAACATAAATAACGGTTCCCAGCAAAACATGACTGGCAAATACCCTAACCAAATCTCAAAAAATTCCCCAACTCAAAACGGGCATACAACGAAATTTGCTACTTATTTTTGCAATCCTTCATCAAAATTAATGATTTTTTTCTGTGATCGTTCTTCAAATTTCTCTGATTTTTTTTTTTTTTTTTTTTTTTTTTTTTTTTTTTTTGTGTGTGTGTGTGTGTGTGTGTGTGTGTGTGATCGCTTGGTGAACTTTGTGATTTTTTCCCCGAGACTATTTGATGAATTCCGCATCATTTTTTATTTTTTCTCCAACACTTTTTAGAAAATATTTGTAAATTCCCTGACTTTTCCTATATATTTTGGAATTTCCCTGACTAATTTGAAATTCCCTCAATTTCCATGACGCTGGAAACCCTGTAAATATAAAAAATATAATCTTTGAAATAGCCCTCAGTACACATAAGTAAAAAATCTTCAGAAATATTAAGCAAATTACTTCTAAATAAAGGAAATAGACTGGCATAATGTAAACTAAAAAACCCATGTGTACTTCGATTTAAACAATGTAAACAAAAGAAAATTGCGTAAAATAAAATTTATATATACAGTTAACAAAACACACGAAGCTGCTCAAAACATGGAAACATAACTGCTCTATTAAACAAATTATCAAGTGTAATTCTGTTCTTAAAAAGAAAATAAATTACTTACTGGTGAAATGGTAATCCGGCTTTAAATGAAGGAGCTGTAATACTACTTATAAATGAAATATATTTTACTATATAGTGTTCCCTTCAGAATATTTTTTACGGGTGCAGTGCCTTACCCTTTTTTAAATTGGCAAAATGTACTCCTACCAGAGTTTCCAATAGGCAGTTTAGGAAGGGGAAGGGCTTTGGTTTAGAAAATAGCACCCCTCTTGCCCCTCATTCAAAAAATTAGCAAACTTCTTGCTCCTCATCCAAAAAATTTGCACAATTTTTGCAACTCAATAAAAGAAATTGCCCTTTCATCTTTTTGCATTAAAAAATTTACTTGCATAGAAAAAATTGATTCGATGTTGTCTTGAAAGGCTTTAAAAATCAAAAGAATGAGTTTAAAAAAAAAGTGACCTTTCTCACTGGTAGCAGCCTGTCCTGTCTTAAACCTAGAAGAAAACCTACCCTTAAAAATTTCACAATAGTGAAATTCATTTATTTTGCTACTTCGCTCATGCACTTTCACGCAAGGGCACAGAAGTCACATACATCATATATTGGCAGGATTTTTTTCTGACGCCAATGTCATATACTCAACGGGTACTTAACTGGCGCAAAAGCTATTTTGCTTGATATGGTAACACAGATGTTGTTGTTTATGCTGTTGATGTTTTCGCCAAACTGGCATCAGAAAAAAATCCCGCCCGTATATGACATTTGTGCCCATGCAAGTATACGCACTTTCTAATCTTAATCCTTTGGAGATTTTTTTTTTAAATATCCATGTTTTTACATTATTTTGTTTGCATTGGGTAGCTAAAGTCAATCTCTAAAATAGCCTTTTTTTTATGAGGACGTTATACCGAATCTTTTTCAGACAAAAATAGCCTCAGAAAAAAAAAAAAAAAAAAAAAAAAAAAAAACCCTGCAAACAAAATCAAAAAAGTAAAAAACGGCTGTTGTAAAGATCGACCTCAGCTGGCAAACAGAATAATTTCGAAATATGGAAATGCAAATGAGTTACCTTAAAAAAATTCTCTTATAAGATTAATATTACAGGGCAGGCTTTTTCATCTGAGTGAAAAAGGCAAAAATGAGGGGATTTTTAAAAAGAAATCAGGAGACTTTTCAATGATGTTTTTCTCATTTTTAAATCCAAATATAAAATAACAATAATAAATTAATTTAATTGAAATAATATTGTAGATATATACTTAATAAATTAAAAACGTTTTTAATTAGGGGCCTCAAAATGCTTTTAATCAAGCAAAAGACATAAAAATTTTAAAACAATTTAAAATTCATCATTATAAGTACCAGGAATGGATTTTGTCTTCTTATACAAATTGTCTCTGAACAATTATAAAAGTTATGAATGATAATTTTTAATTAATAAAGAAATTATTAAAAATAAAATGATACATGATTATTCCATTAAAATAATAATAATTACAGTTTGCAACATAAAGTTACAATTTATTCATTATAGAAAATAAAATTAATCGTAACAGATTTTTGTAATTAAAAATGAAAATTGTAAATTTGCCCATATTAAGAGTCAAAGTTTTAAAGTGGCATCCTACATATTTGATCGGAACTTCTATCATATCAAATAGCACTAATCAAACATAAAGAAATAAACATCCAAGATTTTTCTAACATATTTAAGTATAAAATAAGAATGAGGAAAAATGTGTCAGAAAATCAGGAGATATATGTCAAAAATCAGGAGTATGGAAAAACAAGCAAAAAATCAGGAGACTTGGCAAGTGCATATTATGGCAAGTTCGTATAGTATACGAACGCCGAATCGCAAAAACCGAACGGGTATGGATTGTGTCAGTCTTTTCAAATTTTAGCTCGGTACATAATATTCGCAATGTTACGGCGAAAAAAATAATTAACGTGAAAGTAACAAAACGGGTGATAAAAAATAAGACGAAAGCAGAATCGCGAGTCACATGTATTGAAAATAAAACATTCCGCCGAAATCGAGAGTTGAGTTGAGAAGTTCGAGCACTACCGCTTCACTCGCCGGGATCCAGGTAGATATTGCACTGGTCGCGAAACGAAATTGACCAATCAGAAAACTTGCTTCCTTAAAGCAGGGAAAAATTCGCGAAATGCGAGCTTCTGATTTGTCAATTTCATTTCGTTAACAGCACAAAATCTTTCTGCATCCCGGACAGAGTTTAGAATATATTTTTTTAATGATATTAATTTATTATATATTATTAATAATTATTAATTATAAATAATTATTATTAATTGTTTAAATTATATTATGTTATTTATATTGCGTAATATATAATTAATATTATATATTAACATTATATTATAAGTTAATAAATATCAATAATTATTTATTATATAATTTATATGTTAATAAATATCAATAAATTATAAATATTATTAATAAATATAATATTAATTATTATTTAATAATTAATTTAAATAATAAATAATTATGTACAGTCAGAAATGCAGCCTCAGCTGCGTGAACAATAATCAAATGTTCCAAGGTAAATTTAAAATAAAATAGTTAACAAGAATTTTTTTTTCATTGGTTTTTATAAAGTAGAAGTAATTTTCAAACGAACTGGGAGTCATGTCTTTTCGGGGAGAAGGGCAAATTGTGCATTTAGTAAATCCGAGTGCGGGTGTGCTATGAAAAATAAGAAAGGGGGATGGGATGCCTCCTCCCTGAATTTTGAAATTAAAGTTTAAAAAAAATTCTGCTTTTGGAAAACATAGTAGAATTTATTCTTTTCCAGTAAGTTAAAAAGGGGGGGGGGAGCTAGAATTTTCCATTTAGGAGAAGAGGGGGACATAGGAGAGCAACTACCCCTACCTAGATTTTGAAGTAAGTACCTAATTTTATTTTCTTATTTTGAAAAACATAATAAAATTTATTCTTTGCAGTGACTAAAAAAAAGAAACCAAGGATTTTCCGTTAGGAGGAGGGGGGGGGGGGGGTCATAGGACAGTCATTTGTTCCTCCCTGGATTTTAAAATATAAGTAACTATTTTTTTTTTCCCACCGATTTTGAAATAGTGAAATTTATTTATTCGAGTAACGTAAATTAAAAGAGGAACTAAAAAGTTTCAGTTGAGGGAGCGGTATAGGAGGCCCATTGGCCTTCCCTGGATTTTGAAACTGTGCAGCAAACTAAATTTTCTTTTTTTTCCTATTTTGAAAACATAGTAGAATTTATTTTTATCGAGTAACTTTAAAAAAAGGAACCAAGAATTTTCTGTTTAGGGGAAGGTGGCATGGGAGACAAATTGCCCCTCCCTAGATATTTCAATTTAAGTAACCCAATTTTTTCTCTCCTGTTTTGAAAAACAGCAAAATTTATTCTTTGCGAGTAACTTAAAAATTAAGATAACCAAAAATTTTCCATTAGCCTAGGGGAGTCTGCTCCCTGGATTTTGAAACATATATGTAACTGAATTTTCTTTTTCTCCGATTTTGTACATAGTAAAATTTATTTATATGCAGAAACTTAAAATAAAAGAGGGACAGTATATCAAAAATATCAGTTGTGTGGGTGGGGGGGGGGCGAGGGGGATAGGAGAAAAGCCATTTCCCTTCCCTGGATTTTGAAATTTAAGTATTTAAATTTTCTTTTTTTCTTTCTTTTTTTATGAAATGCATAGTAAAATGTATTCTTTTTCAATATTTTAAAATAAAAGAAATAAAAAAATTCCGTTAAGGAGGGGGATGAAAGGCCCATTGCCATCCCTGAAGTCTGAAATTCAATTAACGGAATTATCTTATATTCTCCGATTTTGACAAATATAATAAAATTTATTTATTCCGAATAACTTAAAATTAAACATAAACTAAGAATTTTCTGTTGGGGGGAGAGATTCACCCCCTATATCTCACTCTTGGTAGTTGATTTTCGTTCGGTTTTATTTTATGTTTATGTATTTAAACTTTATCGTAAAGTCAGGTTAAAAAAAGTGTTCATTTGTTTTTGGAGGGGGGGGGGTGAGGCGGGGAGCTGTAACCCGAGGACGGCATTCCCTCCCAGATTTTGAAATTTAATTTTAACTAAATTTTCTTTTTCTCTGATTAACACATAATAAAATGTATTCCTTTCGGACAACTAAAATAATTAAACACTAAGAGAAAAAGACGAACTGGTAAAATTAAAGAGATAAAATTACTTCAATACTGCAGTGTTACTACAGACGCAAAATCTCATTACTTTAAAAGTTTATGATGACTTCACGTAAACTATAGTATTTTTGAAGTTTATAGCACTGAGTATTTCTGAAATAAAGTACTACAAAATTACGCCACATTAGCCGCAGAATTTCTAAATTATTTTTACAGTCGAGATTGCACTACAGAAAATCTATAGTTGACTATAGAAAAACGTCAAAAATACTCCATTTCTGTAGAAAAACTGCAGTTCATTTTTAGCTGGGTGGAGTCTCTTCCTGTAATTAACGGCAGAATGGCAACGGTCCTATTAAAGCGGCGGTCCACTCAGCTAAAAATGAACTGTAGTGAAACTATAAAAAAAAAATACAGTTGGAAGACGGCGGTGATTTGGCACAAATCCCTGCAGTTTTAAGTCTATATAACTATAAATTTACAGCGGTCAATGTGCAGTTGATAACTATAAATTTACTGCAGAGAGTGCGTAGTTATCAGCTACACACTTACTGCAGTGAATTTGTAGTTATGTCGACTTAAAAAAAAACTGCTGGGATTTGTGCCAAATCACCGCAGTCCTCCAACTGCCTTTTTTCGCAGTTTCACTGCAGCCTTTAACAAATTTAAAAAAGAAAAGTGCCCAGTTAAACTGATGACATTTAGCTCACTGGCTATTCACACTAATTGTATATTATACTCTTATTTCAAAAAATAAATGAAGGGGATTAGCCCTTGTTTCCCCCTTTGTACTTAATCAATGAACCACCAAATCTAATCAGGGAAACTCGTTAACATAATAAAGTGGTATACTAAATTTGAAGCAAATCAGATAATTCTGCATGAAAAAACCATTTTGCTAAATTAAGGGATGCTGAACCAATGAACCTTCAAATCGAATCAGAAAAGCTCCTTATCAGAACGAACCTATAAAAAAAATGAAAGTAAATTCGATATATCTGCATGAAAACCCATTTATCTAAATTAAGGGGAGGGGACTTGCCCCCCTTTCCTCCTTCTACACTTAATCAATGAACCTCCAAATCAAATGAAGGAAGTGCCATATCGGAATAAACTGGTATATCAAATCTGAAACAAATCGGATAATTCTGCATGAAAAACCCATTTATCTAAATTAAGGGGGAGGTCTAGCCCCCGCCCCCCTTTATACTTAACCAATAAACCTCCAAATCTAATCAAGGCTGCACCTTAACATAATAAACCAGTATACCAAATTTGGGGCAAATCGAATAATTCTACGTGAAAAACACACTTATTTAAGGGGGTGGTAGCCCCCCCTTTATACTGAAGTAATGAACCTCCAAATATAATCAGGGAAGCTCCTTAACATAATAAACCAGTATACCAAATTTGGAGCAAATGGAATAATTTTGCATGAAAAACCCATTTATCTAAATTAAAGGGGGAGGGGCTAGTCCCAATTTTATACTTGACTAATGAACCTCCAAATCTAGTCAGGGAAGCTCCTTAACATAATAAACCAGTATACCAAATTTGGAGCAAATAGAACAATTCTGCATGAAAAACTAATTAATCTAAATTAAAGGGGGGGAGGGCTAGTCCTCCTTTTATACTTGACTAATGAACCTCCAAATCTAATCGGGGAAGCTCCTTAACATAATAAAACAGCATACCAAATTTGGAGCAAATAGAATAATTCATCATGAAAAACCCATTTATCTAAATTAAAGGGGGGGGGGGGGTTGGACTGCCCCTCCCCCCTTTATCCTTAAACAATGAACTCCCAAAACTTATTAAGGAAGCGGCTTATCACAATGAACCTAGAAAAATTTTTTTTAAGCAAATTGAATATTTCTATCAAGAGTTATTGCGTTATGTACGTACATACATACAGAACGGGTGGGCATATAAGCTCTTAGGCTTTGATAGCCTGCGAGCTAAAAATCAATTTTAATTTTTCTGTATATAAAAATAAGCACTAAAATCTAATTAAATATTTTTTTTACATATCTCTACCTATGTGCAATCTGTGCATAAAATTATATCAAGCATACAACGACAAAACATCATTGAAAAATATTTTTTGCTCATGTCTGATTTGTTCAATTATTATGGTTAAAGTTTGAAAAATGAAAGAATTAAAAACAAGGAAATGGGTGACAAAAAATTTAAATATTCTGATCTTTTTCAAATTTTGCACTTTTGTAATAAACAGTGCAATTTTATAAGTAAATTCTGTAATAATTCTGTTGCCACAATAAAAATTGCAATTAAAAATATTGCATATGAATTAAAAAAAAATAGCAATTCTTTATATAGAGGTATATTTTTCTTTTGTGATACTGATACCGTGAACCACTTCCAATATTTGCACAACTTTAGATCAAAAAATACATTTAAATCATACATGCTTATTTAAAAAAATGCATAAAATTCATTTTGCTAGAAATGAAAACTCTCCCTCAACTGTATATTATAATACAGTAAACTCTCTGTAAGGCGGACTTTGTGTAAGACGGAAATATGTCTAACATGGAAAGATTTTCAAGTCCCTGTGAATCCATAGACATAGAGTAAAATTTATGTAAGCCGGAATATTGTCTATTGCGGAAAATTTTCTTGGTCCCGATCGATTCCGCCTTAGACAGAGTTTAATGTATTATATTAATGAACATACTTTTTTACAAGCATGTTAAAATTTATAAAAAATAATCTTACCTGAATATTTACTCTCCTTCTAGAAATTGTAACTAATACAAATGGACTGAGCAAATTTAAGCAAAAAATAAATATGTCACACAACATACGTTAAAATACAAAATAATTTATTTTAATTTTTTGGCTGCTATTTCTGCCTTAGATGCAGTATTTAATTTGTTTCGGATTGTAGCCCGCACCAGGGCTACATTGACATTGAATTTAGCAGTCACATGGCCTTGAATATCTGAAACGATATTAGGATCCAATACCTGCTTACTGGATCCTTTTAATCCCTTTAACACACCCTGCCCAAGCACTTCGCGGCCGAAGAGCACGTCCATCATATCGCAACAAACCAAAAGTTGAATGATTTCAGAAGGCTTCTACGAATGTATGTAGATATTGTTTATAATGTAAAAAGTGCACTTGAAAAATTGATTTTCACTCAAAATATTAAACAAATCTCAATGATATGACCACTAAAGTTTTCAGTTATGTGTTTTATGTTATCTTGAGTGTATTGATGTAAACCTTTGCTTCTAGGTATATTAATTGTTGATTTTTATCTGTTTTTTAGTGTAATAACAGGCGTAATTACTGCAGTTTTATATAATCCCATGTATTTTTTGTATAATTCCATATATTGATTAGTTTTTAGTTTGCTAGTCTCATACATATCTTCCACACCTGTGACAAAAAGAAGATTAAGGATTTATTGAGAAAGATTTTTTATATGACAAATACCGTTACAGTAAAAATTTTCTAAAATTTCACTAATATTCTCAACTTTTCACCCAAATTATTAAATTTTTTGAAACATAGCTTAGTTAACATGCATTTCTGCATCATTTCCTTCTTTTGTTACAAGATTATACTGAGTTTTTTCTTAAAGAGTGCTGAAGTATGTATGTAAACAATGCATATGACTCCACTAAATTCTGAACTGAAGCTGCCTAAAATTAAGTATTTTTTAGATACCTATAAAAATTTTTACATTTGAACACTGACAGTCACTTAAAAGTTAGAATAGAGGACTAATTAATGTGACAGACTCCAGTTTATCTCAAATTTCAGTGTTAAGCGGTACGAAATAAACAATATTTTTTTTTAATTTTAAGCGTTCTTAATGATTTTCTGAAAAAAAAAAGAAAAAATATTTTATAGATGTTTCAATTTTGTTTAATTCAATATATTGATTAGTTTTTAGTTTACTAGTCTCATACATATCTTCCACACCTGTGATAAAAAGAAGATTAAGGATTTATTGAGAAAGTTTTTTTATATGACAAATACCATTATTGTAAAAATGTGCTAAAAATTTGCTAATATTCTCAAATTTTTACCCAAATTCTTAATTTTTTTGAAACATAGCTTAGTTAACATGAATTTCTGCATCATTTTCTTCTTTTGTTACAAGATTACACTGAGTTTATTCTTAAAAAGTGCTGAAGTATATATGTAAACAATGCATATGACTCCACTAAATTCTGAACCGAAGCTGCCTAAAATTAAGTATTTTTTAGATACCTATAAAAATTTTTACATTTGAACACTGACAGTCACTTTAAAGTTAGAATAGAGGTCTAATTAATGTGACAGGCTTTAGTTTATCTCAAATTTCAGTCTTAAGCGATACGAAATAAACAATGTTTTTAATTTTAAGCGTTCTTAATGTTTTTTTCTGAAAAAAAAAAAGAAAAATTATTTTATAGATATTTCAATTTTGTTTAATTCAATATATTGATTAGTTTTTATTTTTGTAGTCTCATACATATCTTCCACACCTGTGATAAAAAGAAGATTAAGGATTTATTGAGAAAGGTTTTTACATGACAAATACCTTTACTGTAAAAATGTGCTAAAAATTTACTAATATTCTCAAGTTTTCACCCAAATTCTTAAATTTTTTGAAACATAGCTTAGTTAACATGCATTTCTGCATCATTTTCTTCTTGTGTTACAAGATAATAGTGAGTTTTTTCTTAAAAAGTGCTGAAGTATGTATGTAATCAATGTATATGACTCCACAAAATTCTGAGCCGAAGCTGCCTAAAATTAAGCATTTTTTAAGATACCTATAAAAATTGTTACTTTTGAACACTGGCAGTCACTTCAAAGTTAGAATAGAGGACTAATTTATGTGACACACTCTACTTTATCTCAAATTTCAGTCTTAAGCGGTACGAAATAAACAATAATTTTTTTTTATTTTAAGCGTTTTTAATGTTTTTCTGAAAAAAAAAAGAAAAATTATTTTATAGATATTTCAATTTTGTTTAATTCAATGTATTGATTAGTTTATAGTTTACTAGTCTCATACATATCTTCCACACCTGTGATAAAAAGAACATTAAGGATTTATTGAGAAAGTATTTTTATATGACAAATACCGTTACTGTAAAAATGTGCTAAAATTTCACTAATATTCTCAAATTTTCGCCCAAATTCTTAAATTTTTTGAATAATAGCTTAGTTAACATGAATTTCTGCATCATTTTCTTCTTTTATTACAAGATTATAGTGAGTTTTTTCTTAAAAAGTGCTGAAGTATGTATGTAAACAATGTATATGACTCCACTAAATTCTGAACCGAAGCTGCCTAAAATTAAGTATTTTTTAGATATCTATAAAAATTTTTACATTTGAACACTGACAGTCACTTAAAAGTTAGAATAGAGGACTAATTAATGTGACAGACTCCAGTTTATTACAAATTTCAGTCTTAAGCAGTACGAAATAAACAATATTTTTTTAATTTCACGCATTCTTAAAGTTTTTCTGAAAAAAAAAATATTTTATAGATATTTCACTTTTGTTTAATTCAATATATTGATTAGTTTTTAGTCTCATACATATCTTCCACACCTGTGATAAAAAGAAGATAAAGGATTTATTGAGAAAGTTTTTTTATATGACAAATAAAGTTACTGTAAAAATGTGCTAAAAATGTACTAATATTCTCAAATTTTCACCCAAATTCTTAAATTTTTTAAAACAACGCTTAGTTAGCATGAATTTCTGCATCATTTTCTTCTTTTGTTACAAGATTATACTCATTTGTGTCTTAAAAACTGACAAAGTATGTATGTAAACAATGTATAGGACTCCACGAAATTCTGAGGCGAAGCTGCCTAAAATCAAGTATTTTTTAAGATACCTATAATTTTTTTTAAGTTTGAACACTGACAGTCACTCCAATGTTAGAATAGAGGACTAATTCATGTGACAGACTCTAGTTAACTCAAATTTCTGTCTTAAACGGTACGAAATAAGCAGTATATATATTTTTTTAATTTTAAGCGTTCTTAATGTTTTCCTGAAAAAAAAAAAATATTTTATAGATATTTCAATTTTGTTTATTTCAATATATTGATTAGTTTTTAGTTTACTAGTCTCATACACATCTTCCACACCTCTGATAAAAAGAAGATTAAGGATTTATTGAGAAAGTTTTTTATATTGCAAATACCATTACTGTAAAAATGTGCTAAATTTTGACTAATATTTTCAAATTTTCACACAAATTCTTAATTTCTTTAAAAAAATAGCTTAGTTAACATGAATTTCTGTATCATTTTCTTCTTTTGTTAAAAGATTATACTGATTTTTTTCTTAAAAACTGCTAAAGCATATATGTAAACAATGTATATGACTCCACGTCCTTCTGAGCTGAAGCAGCTTAAAATCAAGTATTTTTTAAGATACTCATAAAAATTTTACATTTGAACACTGAATCTCACTTCAAGGTTAGAATAGAGGACTAATTCCTGTGACAGACTGTAGTTTACCTCAAATTTCAGTCTTAAGCGATACAAAATAAAGAATATTTTTTTATTTCACAATACAATTTCAATTCACTATATAAAAATACTCCAATATTTACACATTCTAACTTAAATTCAATAAAAATAAGTTATTTTATCTACAAACTAAACGATCTTTTTCTAGAAAAGCAACGTGGGACGCCGTAACGCGCGGATTCACATGTCAACAAGCCGATTCGGAGAGGAGTTGAGATGTTTCTTTGTTAATTCTCTTCTAGTAAATACGAAACCATGGGGTCAGAAATGCAACTGTAAATGTAAGAGCTTGAAAAATAAATCATAAGATCAAATGAGTAATAAATAAAGGAAGAAAATTATACTATTCTTTTGTTGTTCTTCTTTGTTTTTATGAAATAAAACTGGAAAATTTGAAGTTATGTGTATGTCCGATTAAGGAGTAAACCCACCTGTGTTTCTAAACTCGAATCATGGGCGACATAAAAAAGAATGAGAGGGCCCTTGTCCCTCCCTCGATTTTGAAATTTATCTAATTAAATTTTCTTTTACTTCGATTTTGAAAAACATAGTAATTTTTTTGTAACAATTTAAAATAATAGAGGAACTAAAAATTTCAAGTTATGAAGAGGGTGGGGCAGTGAGCAAGGGCTATTGTCCCTCCCTGGATTTTAAAATGTAATTAATTATAATTTCATTTTCTTCTGTTTTCAAAAACATAATGTAAACTTTTCAAGTAACTCTCAAAATGAAAAAAAAAAAAAAAAAAAAAAAAAAAAAAAAAAAAAAAAATTCAGCTAATGGTTGGGGTGGTGGGGAGACTCATTGCCCCTCCTTGGATTTTGAAATTTAATTAGTATTTTTTTTTTCCTCCAATTTACAAAACGTAAAAAAAATATTCTTTGAGAGTAACTAAAAATAAAGCAACTAAGAATTTTCTGTTAGGGGAAGGGGGCATACATAAGCCATTGCCCCTCCCTGGAATTTAAATTTTAACTATTTTCTTCGCTTTTAAAAAACACACAGAAATTTTTTTTTTTTTTCTTTTTACCTTAGAATAAAAGAGGAATTAAGAATTTTCCGTTAAGGATAGGGCTAGAAGAAACCTATTGCCCCTCCCTGGATTTCAAAAGTTAATTAATTAAAATTTCCTTTTCTTCTATTTTCAAAAACATATTAAAATGTATACTTTTCAAGTAACTTACAATAAAAAAAATGAGAAGAAATGTCTCATTAAGGGGCTGGTGAGTGAGAGGGCCATTGCCCCTCCCTGGCATTTGATAGTTAATTAATGTTTTTTTTTTTTTTTCTCCGATTTTGAAAAAAAAAAAAAAACATAGCAAAATTTAAAATAAAAAAAGAGCAACTTAAAATAAAAAAAAACCCCTAAGAATTTTCCGTTGTAGGCAGGGGCACAGGTGAGCTGATGTCACTGCCCCTCCCTCGATTTTGAAATTTAACTAATTATTACTTTCTTCTAACTTTACAAGAAGAAAGTATTCGATGCGTGAAAATTTTCGACTTTCGGTTTTCGACGGATTTATACGTTTTAGTGTTCTGAGATTCCGAAAAACAGGTTTTTACGAAATTTGTGTCTGTGAGTCTGTGACTTTGTCTGTCTCTCTGTATGTATGTGACACAAATTTAGTGGGCGATCTATCTCAAGGACTAATGCACGAAATTCAACAAAAAATTATATTCAGTTAGTCCCTGACATAGATTTGTGCTGTTTAGTTTTTCGTGTAAATCGTCCAACAGGTGGCGCTACTATGCATCATTTTTCACGATTTTCTCAATAGCTCAATCTCCAGAACTAATGCACGGATTTTCATCAAACTTCAGATTCAGTTAGTCCTTGACATGAAGTGACGTTTTTCACATTTTGGTGTAAATCGTTCAACAGGTGGCGCTGCTATGCTGCATTTTTTGCTATTTCCGCAATAGCCCTATCTCAAGAACTAATGCTCGGATTTTCAACAAATTTCAGATTCAGGTATACCTGGATATAAATTAGTGCTGTTTAGTTTTTGGTGTAAATCGCCCAACAGGTGGCGCTGTTATCCAGTATTTTTTGCGATTACTGTAATAGCTCTATCTCAAGAACTAATGCTTGGCTTGTGAACAAACTTCAGATTCAGGTATACCTTGATATCATTTAGTGTTGTTTATATTTTGGTGTAAATCGTTCAACAGGTAGCGCTGTTATGCTACATTTTTCAGAATTTCCGCTATAGGTCAATCTCAAGAACTAATGCATGAATTTTCATCAAACTTCAAATTTAGATTACTTTGATATGAACTGGTGCAAAATTGATGTAATTTCTTGTACTATTTAAATGATTTAATTGAAGTGATTTACATAGAAGAAAGTTTTGTGATGGCCACAACATACTAGTTTTTCCCTGATCTTGAAAATCATAGTGAAATTTAATTTTTTCTCTTAGCTTAAAATGAAAGAGGAATTATTTTACGTTAGGTAGGATAAAGTTTTACCGCATGTGGCTTTTAATTAAGTCCTTAAAAGTCTTGGATAGAATATTAATTATTATTAGTATTTAAACATTGTGTTTCATCTCATGCATCTCTCACAAAATTAAAACATTTTAATCACTTTAGAAATTTCGGAAAATATCACACAATCATACTACATTGTGCCTTGCATAAGAATCTTAGAGTAACTGCCGTTATACTGCAGTTACTACTATACTAATCATACTTACAAAAATTAAAACCTGTAAAGTTCTTCAGTAAATGCAGTTATACTGCAGATGCATCACCGAATACTTTTGTGAATTAATTACTATAAAATCACTTCGAATTCACTGCCGTTTTACTGCAGACATAAAGGTCTTACTATTTTTTTTTTTTTTTTTTTTTTTTGGGGGGGGGGGGGGGGGGTTGAAAAAATACTTGTCAGTAACTGTAAAATAACCGAAGTGTTTTTACTGTCGAGATTGCACTACAAAAAAAAATACAGTTGACCGTAGAAAAACTTCAAAAATACCTCATTTCTGTAATAAAAACTGTAGTTCATTTTTAGCTGGAAATATGGCTACTCTCCCCTAATTAATGTTAATAAACTGTGTTATATGTAGAACACGAAAATAAAGCCGTGAAAGTAATAAAAAGAGATTTTAAAGCAAAGAAATATACAATAATTACAAGAACATATAATCTAAAATATATGAGGCACAAACAAAAAAATAATTAACTAATTTATAAATGTAAAAAAAAAAAAAAAAAGATGTACACGAAACTTACAAATAAATTTATTGTCACCTAAAGTGTATAGTCCGCATTTAAAATAATTTTAGGTTTTTCAAAACTAAAGCCATGATCTGAAGGAAATTGTTTGAGCAAGAATATTAAATGTATTAGAAAAAATACTATTCAAAGATAATTTTATACCTTCATTTAGGAAGGTACATAGTTCATTTTAAAGGAAATTTTAAATTATTCACATCATTTGCATGATAAAAAGTACATTTCAAATCAAAAATAGCAAAATAAACGGGCTGTTTATTGACGGTTTTTAAATTGAATAACTAGCAAACTTTATCCGTTATTATATATATTCTTGCAGTAGCTTAATGTGTGAAGTCAGGAATCTATGAAAAGAAATGAAGGGTAAAATCTAATTTAAGTTTGAATCCTCTTTAAACGTTAGGCGGAACATTTATTTACAGTTTTACGCCGTTCAGCGAAATGTTTCAATCATATTTAATATGAAAATCAGAAAAAAATAAAGAAAAATAAAAATTAAATTTTATTATGTTTGAAATTGTGTAACACCATTAAAATACGCTGGAAGCGATTTATTCATCTAGACCATATGTAATAGAATACATTTGTGTGACCTTGTACATGAATGGAATTTGCTTTGCCCTCCATATTATACACAAAGCACGTGTTTCTATAAATCATAAATATATAGCACTTTCATTAAGCTTGAAACAGTGTAACATGATTAAAATACACTAAAAACGGTCTTTCCCTGTAAGAAATAACGTAGCAAAATTGCTTTTGAGAGTGTCTGTGAACGAACTTTTAACTGATTTATCACACGAAAATGATTACAAATAACGTACAATTAGTTTATATGGTTTAAATTTAATAGCTTCAGAAGGCTAAATGTTATTGCAGTAGGATATCAAAATATTAATGATTTAGTATCCAGATGTATTATAAAAGTAAACTTTTGTTATACTTATTCTCCAGTTTCAGTCTTATTTTTTTAAAAAAAGACCCCACAGTTTTAGTTTATTAATTTTAATTCATTGTGATCAAGAAAATACAATACCGGAACTTGAAATCTTAAAATAACATTTCTACGCAAACAAAAATATACATTGCAAAATTTCTATATATATATATATATATAAATGTGAATCATTTTAATAAAACATATTTTTTTTTCTCTTTTTGTTATTTTTTAAAATACCAATAAATATGAATTATTTAGATACAATTATTTATTAGTTTTCATAAATTAAATTAATTGTTTATATTATTAGCATAAATATTAGGATAAAAACTTCAATACTGAAAATCATAGTTTTTTACTCAATGATCAATTAGTCTAGATACTCAGTGGTTAGCACACTGGCTATAAATTAAGAATCTTGGTCCGATGTTCGCGGGATAAAATACAGCAGGAGAACGCGACATGGGTAAGAGAGATTGCGCACATAGGTAGAAGAGATTGTTATTAATAATAACTACTATTAAATTGTTAACAATAATAATTACACTTAACCGACATTGTTGAAAGGTTTTTGTGAGTAAATATTATTGTATTAGGAGTGAATATTTTAACCAAATGTTTAAATAATGAATAAAAGAAAGAATTTTGACAACAGTTAAAAATTTTAATTTAAGAAGGTTAAAATATCAGAACAAGCAAGCCCGACTAAGATTACAAAATAACATTAATCTAGTTGATAACATTTTTAACTTGAAAATTACTTCATTTTCATTTCCACAGTTTCATTGTATTTTGTTTGCTAACCGAAGTTGTCGTCGTCCACAATCGATGCATTTATTGTTGTAAATCGTGCATCTTTCGTGCAATCACCTGCAACAAGCAATACATTGAATCTGGTCAGTTGTCGAAGTTGTCTCCTGGTACAGTTCCAGACATTCAGTGCACTCATCCTCACTGATCTTCAGTTTTTTTTTATCCCATTTTCTGTGGAAGCACCTTATCTTCAGCTGTTTTTTTTTTTTTTTTTGTAGCGGCATCTTTCTTAAGTCTTTTTTCATGTATATTTTGTGGATCAGTAACATTAGTTGCACTCTGTTTCCTTATGATTTCGATGGCATTACACTACTTGAAATGGGTGAAAGCTTTTCCAAAACATTGTATTAGAACATTTATTTTTGTTAACAAAATAATTTATTAGCAAATTAATTGCTCATAAATTAATAAAAATATAATATATAAATATTTAATTAAATTATTAACAAATATATTATTAATTTATTAACAAAAATAATTACATAAAATTTATTTAATAACAACTGTATTATTAATTTATTAATAAAATTTTTTATCGGCAAAAGTATTTTTTTGCAAATTAATTTGTTGCCAAATTTAGTTTTGATAATTATGTGTTTTCCGAAATTATTTCAAAATTGATTCATTCATATGTTTACACGTAATTTGCAAGTCATACAAATTTATCAATAAGCTGTGTAATCTCTCCTAGCACTTAAACTTATGGGGAAATGCGCCATCTCTCCTAAGTAGCAGATGCACAAACACTCATATTTTAGTTGGAGAGATTGCGCGGCATTTTGTTTAAATATGGCCACTTCTGAAATGAATTTTTGGTGTTCGCATACTTAGTTCAGGTTAGTAGTTTATGAGAAATCGTTTAAGTTCAAAATATTTTGCATTACTGACGTTCTATAAAAATTCTGACGAACAGTTGTGAAAATTCAAGCACTTACTTTGGAAAACAAAACAAAATAGCACTTCTTTATCCAAGACACTTGGAACAATCAATATGCACATTCATGTAGACACTCCACTAATGCTGCTGTACAGCTACCTGGAGTCGCTGGGCGCGCACTCTATTCCTTCCCATCGAATCTCTTTGTGCGTAATCTCTCCTACCGCTTGAACTCTCCTCGCTTTACGTTATTCACAATACTATATGTAGTAATACGCTTTATGCAAAATTATCAGATAGAGATTATTTCTGTATTCATGGCATATAAATAATATACTAATATAAACTTTTACATAATTAGGTTATAAGAGATTTTTCTGCACTTTTTCATTCATTAAACTAAACTGACATTATTTTTGAAAATCTTTTTGAATTCTTACAATATTTGAATAAATTATCTTTGTTTAAAATATATATATGCTTTTTAAAATAACATCACTTTTAAAAGATAAAATCTACTTCTTGAAGAGTGAACACTGAGCGTGTTAATTTATTTCTGTTAAAATATTTCTATGGCGCAACTTATCTGATACGAGAAATCATTGTTAATTTCTGCACTTTATTTTCCTTCACTCTTCATAATAAAGGACTGATCAGTTTTCATGTCACCATACTTAAATTCATTATTCAATTTTATCGTGAGCTAAAGATATCCAATTATGAAGACTTCCCTTGTGGGGTGAAAGGAAGTCTTTTCCCTCAGTAATGAATGCCCTTTTTTTTCTAGATTGAGGTAATGCAGATAAGAAGGAAATGATTTAAAAAACAAAAAAGGATCCACTATTTTTAGAACACCAGACAGACAAAGACGATATGAATGATAAAATATTAAATATGACTGTAAGAGGAATTGTAATAAAATATTCAAGGAGTAGGATAGCATTTTCTACCCGGCCTTGATTCATTGAGAAATTTGTACGCTTTATTTCAGACACGATACACTGCCTTTCATTAAGTTTCACTTTATGTTTTGAAGGGGGTTATTTTAAAACGATGTAATTTTTTTTCTCCTTTTTTTACCAATTGTTAAAATTTTCATTAAAAAATGAGGTTGTTTTAAAGTTTTTATAAGCTATCTAACACTGAAAAATAAGGGTAATTTTTTATAAAAAATAAACTTCATCGGATTAATTCTTGCCTTATTGAACCATACATATTTTTTGCAAACCAGTGGCCGTATTTTGTGGGTTTGTTTCGATAAAACATAATGTTTCGATGCAGCTCTTTTTTTATATCAATATTTATTTAAATCGAATTGCCGTCGCACGTATAGCGCGTTTTGAAGTGAAGTAGATGTTTATAAGGTTAGTTGGGGCAAATGAGCCATGATTTTACAATGTGACTCTTTAGCTTCTGACAATTCAGCTTTAAAAAGCTAATGTTCAGTTGAATTAAAATCTCAACTTCTGTAAATGTGTTCTGTTAGGTTCCCTCTATCAGACAGAAATTCTCAAAATTACATTTTAATATTTAAAAATATAAAAATATGTATTTTTCATCTTTCTTTCTTCATGGGTCCAGTTGCCCCCAAAATGTGGTAACTGGAGCAGGGGGTCGATGTTCCACATGCGTTTATATTTTTTTTCATATCGGATATCAGGTCCTGTTTGAAAAAGTGTAAACAACTTAAAAAAATTTAAACCAGGCAGATCACGTAAGTTATATGTCAATAAACAGCGTTGTAAGGAAAACCTTTGCTGTCAGTGTGCCTAAAAAAAGCACTAAAAGTGAAAATATTAGATTTTTTTATACCAAAAACTTAAAAATTAAGTAAGTACTTATGTACTTTAGTATAGGTAATAAGTATAAAAGTCACATGGGTATTTTAAGGAAAAAGAATATCAAGGTAAATCTATGAACAAATGACTACGTAAGTACTTATGTACTTTTTGTGTATCATCGTGCAATTTCAAGTTTTGGCTATCTCGCTTTCAGGGGCAAGGTACTTGCATTCATAAAATGTTGAAATAATTTAATGACACCTGTATTTATAAGAGAATCCATTAGAAAACAAGTAAAAGTATATTTTCGCGTACTTAAAAAAGGTGAAATTTCATTATAAAATTCCGGTGCCAATGTGGCAATTAGGAATTAAAATTATGTGATGTCATAACGGCTCTCAAGGTTTCAAGAACCTCTCAAGGTTTCAAGAAATTTGGTTTGATATCACCCAATATGCTTTTTATTAATTTTTATTACGTAATTTTAATAAGGTATTCTATAATTTTCTTTATTGTTAGCAAAAAACAATGGAGAAATTTACTTCCCGATGTAAGAGAAACTCAAAAAAATTATTTATAACTATTGAGGTAACTGGATCCAGCATGGTCCAGTTGCCCCGGATACATGTCCCAGTTACCACATTCTTGAGAAATTTTAGGGTAACTGGGACACCGGCCTTACATTTGAAACATGAAGTTAATATGTATAGATACCTAATAATATTAACGTTGTTATATGCCTAATCTTTAAAAAAAAAATGATTGTTTAATAAAAGTACTTACGGTATTTTAATAAAAAGCCGAGGAAGTTCAACCAAATTGACGTTGTTTTTAAAAAAAGAAAAGTAAATTTTCGACAACCTATCACAAAGAGAGAGTTATGATTGAGTTGACACTCGGTGTTTTAGGAAATAGAGGTTAAGGGGCATCGCTCACAAAAGCTAAAACTTAAAATACATCAACGGTTTTTTATAAAATAGCCTATGGCCCAGTTACCCCGTGGGTTCAGTTAATCCAATCAACCTTACATTAAACAATTTGAAGTGGATCGTAAAATAATATTTTGTAGTATAAAAATAATATTGGTAAAGATTATTATGTAGTATAAAGATTATATAACTAAAAGATTATATTGGAAAATAATTCTTTGTTGGAGGCCGACTAAAAATAAATTATTAAAGTCTTCAATTCCATGGTAGCACATTAAATTCCATGGTAGTACATTAGAATGAATAAATCGTCGAATATAACGTAAGGCAATTTTGAACTTATTAAACAGTGATTAAATGTAAGCAGTAGTATCATATATAATTCTATATTTCTAATCAAATACATTTGGAAGTAAAGCACACATGATTTACGGACGCAAAATCTACATATCAAATTACCTATTATATTCTTTGACCATTATATTATGAATTCTTCAGAATCATAAATTAAAAAAAATAATGATTGTTAGATGTCAGTGCGATAATACTTAACCTTCCGTCTACCAGACGGGTCCATTGGACCCGACAGCAATATTTAATGTAAATTTTTCTCATGAAAAATAGCATTCAAAGTTTCGCGATTACATGACTTTTCCTGCAATTGTCTCCTCTATGTATATGCAATTGCGATTAAAATTTTGTTCGAAATTTTTTACCTATTTTTAATTTGTTTCATTGTTTACCACGCGGGTCCATTGGACCCAACATTAAAACAAACGTAATATACTGTTGCTTTCTTTTTCTAGGGTTGCCATAAATCATGAGGAGGAACAGGGTTACCATAATTGGCTGTTTATCGCCCATTTGGCGATGGATTTTTAGCGTCAATCTCGCCAAATTTGGCGACTTTATAATGAAGTTTTGAGAACATTCTAGACTGATCTAGTAAACTTCGTGCTCTATATATAAAAGGTTACTTCTGGTTCAGAGAGTCATTTATCAACAGACACAGTTAGTGAGCGAATGGTGTCTATTGATGTTTTTGAGTCTTTTCATTGAAAATAGGATTTGATATTTGAAGACAAGTAATAAGTGTAGTTTGTACGTGCTTTGTTATTTTACAAATATTCATCATTTTCTTATTTCCTAACTTATTTTTTGTTAAAAACTGAATTCAAGATGAACAGAAAAAAAGTATTGACTCAAGAGGAAATTCAAAAAATTATGGAAAATCCGGACGATATAGAATTCGACACCGATGATGAAAATCTGTCGTCTGATGAAGGTGAAGTAGATTATGTTGAAATACATAATGAAATTTCTGATTCCTACTCAGAATCTGATAATGATTCCAATGAAGTAAATGTAGCAACCACAAGTACTTGAAATTCTACTTTTGTTTCCAAAAATAATTCACAGATCTGGTATAAGAATGAAGTTGCCAGACCACAAGGAAGACGTACTGAAATCAATATTTTACGTGAAAAATCTGGACCTTCAAAATTTGCAAATCGTGAAGTGGATTCCATATCATCCTCATTTCTTATCTATTTCCGAAAAAGACTTTTGGAAATTATAGTAAAATGGACAAACGCGGAAGGCAATAGAGTATTCGATAAAGAGTGGAAACCTATAGATATTATAGAACTTAAAAAATTCATCGGACTTTTATTACTTATTGGAGTATATAAATCGAAAAATGAAACAGTAAGCGAACTTTGGAGCATAAAAAATGGAAGACAAATATTTCGGGACATTATGAGTCGCAATAGATTCACAAGTATATTACGTGTCATAAGATTTGATGATGCTGCTGAGAGGCGTAAAAGAAGATCAACTGATAAATTAGAGCCAATAAGAGAATGCTTTGAATTGTGGAATAGCTATTTACAAGACCCTTATATTCCTAATTGGTCTATGACTGTCGATGAGCAATTAGTTTCTTTTCGTGGAAAATGCCCTTTCCGTCAGTATATGCCATCTAAACCTGGAAAGTATGGATTGAAGTTCTGGGTTATTTGTGACAGCGTAACATCGTATGCTTGGAAACTGGAACTATATACAGGCAAAAATGAAGTAAGAGAATCTCATCAGGGAGAAAATGTAGTTAAAAGATTGACGAAGGAAATTGAAAATTCTGGTCGTAATATTACATGTGATAACTTTTTTACGTCATATGCATTAGCAACACATCTTACTTCAAAAAAATTATCTCTTATTGGAACAATTCGAAAAAAATAAACCTGAATTACCCGCTGTGTTCACAAAGCCAAAACATCGTTCTGTATATTCTACTTTATTTGGGTTTCAAGAGAAGGCGACCATCATCTCTTACTGTCCCAGAAAAGGTAGAATTGTTACTTTGCTAAGCACAATGCATAACACTTATGATATTGACAACAGCTTAGAAAAAAAGCCACAAATAATCCTAGATTATAATAAAACCAAAGGCGGAGTAGATACGGTGGACAAAATGGTAAGAGCATATAGTGTGAAACGCATGACACGTCGGTGGCCTTTGATTGTATTTTATAATATGATCGATATAAGTGCGATGAATGCATACATAATATGGTTGTCACTGAATGCTGAATGTGATCCGAAAATGAAAAAAAGGCGGAATTTCATTATTCAACTTGCAGAAGAATTAGTAGGTGAAGGAGGTATCGCCGTCTCAACATCTACTTCAGAGCAACTTTACGCAAATAGTTTTGAACCGCCACGAAAAAAATCAAGATGTCATATTTGTCCCTCTAAAAAAGATCGAAAAACACGAACATTATGCAAGAAGTGTGCGAAAAATGTTTGCGGAGAACATTCCGTCGTTATTTGTACTTCATGTACAGAATATTTTTATTATGATGAAAAACGTTTTGTAGTCATTATAATATACTATATATATTACTTTCTTACTGTATGTGTTACTTTCTTACTCTATTACTATATATATCACTTTTATATATTGTATAAGATGCATTAATAACAAATATATTCATTGTAGATAAATGGGTGTTTTGTATATTTTGAAATCCTATATATTTTACATATGGGTCCAATGGACCCGAATGGTAGTTCTTGCATATACTTTTTTTTGGTAGTCTGAAGGTTAAATTAAAATTATTTGGTAAACGGAAATTATCTTGAATATAATTTTTTAACTTGCAGTTATTTTGGGGATTTGTTAAAACAGTTTTCAAAAGTAATAACAGATGTTTTCAGAATGATTTATGTATTTGTAGAAAAAATATATACATACTTTTCTAGCCAAAAAATTCAATTGTTTTGGTCAAAGATTTCACATTTTTATAGTGAATTTCACTTCATTCTATTTCGCAGCCATTGTTTATATTTAGAGTATTATTTTACGAAAGTATAGTGAGAATGCTGATGTAGTCAGAATGAAAGCTTTTTTCTATGCTATAATTAATAAACAATTTCTAATAAAAAAATTTTATGGCGTTAAAATACGAATTGAATTACCATTTTAAGGGAATACTAAAATGCGTCAATATTTTCCTACCCCAGATGGAGTAAAATCTGATCTGCAAACCTTAAATCCAAGATTCCTATATGGTTGTAGTAACTAAAAACAAATACTTTTTATGCTTGAGGAAATAAAAAAATGTAAAATGCATTGTTTATGCGACAAAAATAAGTATCTGACATATGATATACACTCATAAAGAAAAGAAAACTGCACCACAATGAAAGAATGCCCGTAACCATGCACTGTTAAAACTGGATGCTTATAAAAAAGCAAAATGTACTCATTTTTGAGTACTTTCTGATCTTTAATAGTTCCGAGTACTTAACTCTTAAATTTCAGAAACGCATGTACTATTTTTTTTTTTAATACATACAGGGACTCGAACATAAGTATGTATAGAAACACACATACTTATATTTTTAGTACATATAGGATTCAAACGTGAGTATTTAGACTTAAAATACAAAATATATGTACTCATTTCTGAATACATTTATAAATCAAGTTTAAGTATACAAAATTTCAATATTTTAATGTATGAACTATATGCACTCATTTTTGAATGCCATTATGAATCAGTTATGATTATATTAAGTTTTAAATCTGAAATATGTACATTATATATGCTCATTTTTGAATACATTTATGAATCAATTTTGATTATATTCAGTTTTAAATCTGAAATCTGTACATTACCTATTCATTTTTGAATACATAGAGGAATCGTTAATGAATATATTTGGCTTAAAATTTTAACTTCTTTTCTATATGTACTCATATTTGTATACGTTTATCAACCATTTATGATTATGTTGATTTTTAAATCTGAAATATTTATACTTTTAAGTTTTAGTTTTTGAATACATAGATGAATTGATAATGAATATATTTGGCCTCGAATCTAAAATTTCTTTTTTGAATGTACTTACGTGGGTGGTTCAAAAATTATTGTCCCTAGTGTATATAAAATATTTGTACTGCGATGGTTGTTGTGGAATATTGAAGCCTAAAGTATTTGATGTCAATATGCTCAATATCAGAACCGTAGCTTCTATATTCACATAGTTTTTGATGGAGGAGTGAAAGGGGGGAAGTGGGGATTAAAGGCTGATTTTTAGCTTATGGGGCTAGAATTGTGACAGTGGATGAGACGTAACTACTGTCGTTTGAACTCGGCATCATAGTGATATAGCCACATCTCATCCACTGTTACAAATGTAGCCTCATAAGCTCCAAGCCAGCATTCCTTCACCCCCCTCCTTAAAACTCCCTCAAAAATAGGTCTTTAAAACTTCACCCCTCCTTCCAAAACTATGTTAATATAGCAGCTACGATTCTGAAATTTAGCATATAGGCATTTAAGACATTAGACTTCGATATTTTACATCAACCATAGCAGTAAAAATAATTTATATACACTAGGGACAATAATTATTGAACCACCCACGTATTTTTGAATACATAAATGAATATGATATTAATATTTTTGGCTTCAAATTTTAAAAACTTTTGTATTCCTAGATAAATACATACAAGAAAATACAACGATTACATGTGGGTTTAAATTTGAAATGTTTCTGCTATATATAAACTCATTTATTATATACACACATAACTCTTCTATGAATCTTTTAAAGTTTTAAATATGAGAACTATTTATACTTTTTTAGGGTAAAAAATGGTATAAATTATGTACTTTTCAAATTTAACTATTTGATGCATATACTCACTTTTGGGTATAATCAGTGCATTTAGTTAAATAATTAGGTTATGTATAACGTTGAAGCCACTGGCAATATATTTTATTAGCATGTGTTTGAATAATCACATTTGTTGCCAAATGCTGAATCACATAATTATGACAAATAAAAGTATGAGATTTTACCCACAAAACATTGTGGGGTTATTGCGGGGTTATTGTGGGGAACAAATGTTCTTTATACATAATACAAAAATTTCCATCAGCAACTTCATTGCTGCTTTGTTTTTCTTTTTTACAATAGCATGCACATATTTTTACTGTAACTATCTCATTATGTTGGAAAGTGTTTCATAATCTATGCGTGATGCATGTCTATAACATGGATTTGTCTACTAAAACATTTTTTCAAATATTTTCTTTCAATGTGTAATATTCATGTGTCTCATTTGAAAGCAGAATTTATTGTTCGGTAAATTCATCCTTTGCACATTCCTTTGTTAGGCTATTTTAGGTTATCCTCCATCAAAAATGTAAAAATGGAGAATGTATTGGCTACAAGTAGTTTAATAACATCCAATAATGCAAGTTTGCACTAAAGTATTGCTATTGTTAATCGCAGAGCAATACATTCTACTTGTCATTCTGGTTTGATATTCAAATCATAAATTCTCATACTTTAGAAATTCTACATCAAAACATTTTACTTTCCATTTTCTGTCTTTAGCAAAGAATAGCTAATCTATTTTTGTGTGATGAAACACTTGAAATAGCTGCAAGAACAGGAGGAAATTATATTTACTTAAATAAAAACTAATATTACATTGTAATGAACTAACTTTTTATGGAATGATTTATGTATTTTGTAAGGAGAAATGTTATCCCTTAAGTGAAATCTCAGTTTTACTTAGCTTTCTTTTTTAATTAATCCTTTCGGTACTGGCGTCCTTGATCAAGCTAAAAATACTAGTAAATTTTTATGCTTGTTCAGTTTTGTTGTAATACGATATTTACCAAAATCTTAAAAAAATCTTCCTCCTACAAGTGTCATGTGGAAAGTATGCAAAATAACTACTTTCGGTAGATTTCATCAAATAACATACTTTTTAAATTTCAGTAAAGCTTAACATCTGTGATTAGAGTAGATATTTTAAATTTTATTTATAATTATTTATTATATTATTCTTCAAAAAATTGAAAAAAAGTACAGTAACGAAAGGGTTAAAAAATAGTCATAGAAAGGGTTAAAAAATTAGTCTTAATTGTTTTCCAATAAAACCAATTTGAGTGTAATAAAATCAAAATGACTTTAATTACATTTTAAATGCGCTAATCTTAATAAAATTATTATTTATAAGAAACTACAAGCAACACATTCGTGTTTAATTTGAAAGCAAGTATTTATTTTTCATCCATCTTAACAAATAAAATTATATACATATGTTTCAAATTATTCAAAAAATCAATGTTTATAAATTAACACTTTTTTTTGGTCCATAGACATGTTTAAAATTCTAAAATACAAGAAATATGAATATTGATTACATAATAATATTTACAATACCCTTCATTTTAATAAAAAATATATTTTCATTACTACTATTCTTTTTATTACACAAATATACATTACAAATCGCACTCAAATGCATAATTCTCAACACGATACAGTTTTCACATTGATATTAGTTTTATTATGAATAAGGTTTCATAATTTAAAAAAAAGAATTACAAAAAACTATTTAAAATACTTAGCTGGTTTCATTTATTGGTAATGAAGTCTTAATTTGGCATCAAATGTTCTTTTCATAAGTTTTCATTAGCTTTTCGCAAAATATTAAATAACAATATTATAAAAAAGAGGAGGAGGGAGAAATCTAAGTAAGGACGTAACTTTTACTTCATATTTTTTTTAAACAATAGTTAGACAAATTTAGATAAATATGACATAAATCCATATTTTATATTACACCAAAATTCCCATTTGTGCAACAAGGTTTTGTTTTCTATCTAATATACATTTTATTATCATTCAGGCAGCCCGAATTTCTAATATAGAGAATTACAAAACTTTTACTTCATAGATTTGCTAAACAATAGTTAGGCTTATTTAGATGAATATGAGATAAATATTTATTTTAAATTACACCAAAGTTCCCATTTGTGCAACAAGGTTTTGTTGTTCTATCTAATATACATTTTATTATCATTTAGGCAGCCCGAGTTTCTAATATAGAGAATTACAAAACTGTATAGTTTTTAATATTTATAATATTTTTGTTATCTGGTTTTTGTACTATATACTAGTGAAAATGAGCCCCAAATTCCGTTGCCAATGTAAACTACATAGCCGACTATGTGAACTACCGAAATCAATGTAAACTACATAGCCGACTATGTGAACTACCGAAATCAATGTAAACTACATAGCCGACTATGTGAACTACCGAAATCAATGTAAACTACATAGGCATTTTCATTGAATAAGAACATTTTAATTTTTCCTAATAAAAGCGATTCATTTTCATGATTGATGAATATGGTCATAAAAAATAATGGATATAATTGTTTTTATGATTCTCTTTACAACCAGAATTTACTAAAAGCATACTAATAAAACTAACTCGTCATTTTCAAACTGGATTTGACAATAAGGATATCAATAAATAATAAAATATTTATGATAATTATTCATTGCTTAAATTAATTATTGTCATTATCACAAGATCAATAAATTATTTTAGATAGAGGATTTAAAATACTAAATGTGAATCAAAATAGACATGGAAACTCTCTGTCATAATCAGTGGCGTGGCGTCCGGTCATCGCACGATGCGGCGATGACCAAGCAATATTTTAAAACTCTTAATAAGCTTTTAAAACGCTACGATCCAGTTTTAGCAGAACATTCGGAGTTCATGTATAAGTGAAGGTAAGATTTAAAGTTTCTTTTTTGAACATTCAACCATTGAATTTTAGAGTTAATAATTTTTCACCACAAACTTAAATGATTGCGATGACCACCGAAAATTTTCACGCCACGCCACTGGTCATAATATATCGGACGCTCTCTCTAATTACAATTAAGAAATTATTGAGACAATGGAGATTTTATAAAGCTTAATTATAATAATTAAAAAAACTCATGCTTGAGGCAACTGATCTGCAGATTTACTAGTTTCATTTTTATTTTAAATTTAATTAATATTGCAACATTTGTTATATCTACAGAGTAGTTTTCTCAGAGATTAATAATTAAACATATAACACAGAAAATATCAGATGATTAAGAACTCCTGGAACTTAAAAAATTGTGTTCATTTAAATGGGGTGTCCTTGAGCTCCAATCAGCGCCCCCCATCCCTATGCCCTTAAACAATATTTTCTGCTTCCTGATTGGTATGATTTACTGCCAAATTATAAAATATGCAAGGCAGAGATAGTTATACAGAAAAGTAATTTGATAGCAATATTAACCCTCCAGGACTTGCGTCCGGCCTTTTTCGTCCGGGAACTTAAAATGTAAATTTTTATAGTTAAAAAACCTAATAAAACAAAACAAAAAACCCCTCAGATTCTGTAAAAAGGTTTAATTCTCGTTAATTTGAATATAAAATTTTATGAATAAACCCGATGTTTATTTTAATTTTGAGAATAAAAATAATAATAAAAGTGCCCAATTAAACTGATGGCATTGAGCTCACAGTCTATTCACACTAATTGTATATTATACTCTTACTTCAAAGAATAATGCATTTCGAAAATTAAACTAAGGGGGGGGGGGATTAGCCTTCCCCTCTGTTTCACATCTTTATACTTAACCAATGAGCCTCCAAATCTCATCAGTGAAGGGCATTATCAGAATAAACCGGTATACCAAATTTTAAGCAAATCGGATAGAAAAAGCCATTTGTGTAAATTAAGGAGGGTATTAGCTCCGAATTCCCCACTTTATATTTAACCAATGATCTTTTAAATCTAATCAGGGAAGTCCCTTATCATAATAAAGCGGTATGCCAAATTTGAAGCAAATCGGATAACAAAACACATTTGTCTAAATTAAGAGGTATTATCCCCCCGATCCCCCTTTATACTTAAACAATGAACCTCCAAATCAAATCAGGGAAACTTCTTACCAGAATTAACTGGTAAACCAAAATTGAAGCAAAATCTGATAATTTTGCATGAAAAACCCATTTATTAAAGTTAAAGGTGGTGGGATTAGCCTAAAGCCCCCCCCCCCCCTTTATAACCAATGAACCCCCAAAACTAATCAAGAAAGCGCCTTATCAGAATTAATCCAGAAAAAATATTTGAAGCAAATCGGATATTTCTATCAAGAGTTATCGCGTTACGTCTGCATGTATTTACATACATGCAGAAACTGCGGGCACATTAGCTCTCAGGCTTTGATAGCGTGTGATCTAAAAAGCCATTAACCGGGTCACTATGACCCGACGCAAGTACTGGAAGGTTAAAAATTTTATTAATCATATGCAATAAATGAAAAGTGACTATTTATATATATTTCTTGTTCTAATTACATTCTATTAAGTGCTGTTTAGAAACGAAATTTGATTAATTAGGTTTTCAGTTAACTGAAAAGATCTTATGCTTTACGAACGTTAATGAAATTCCACTTTTAGTAATGTTTAGATTGGACGTCCATTAATGGAAATTGGCGAGTTAAGCATTCTAGTAATGGTCATTGGTCTTAAAACCTTAAAAATAAATGAAATTCTGTAAATGGCCATTATCATATAAAATTCAAAGTTTTCTATTACTACCAAAACAACAATATGCCAATTCTGTAAGTAAATAAAGATTATATAAATTTATTAAGTGAAGATTCTTCTTATCCTGTCCATCTTAAGGTTTTCTTTCAAAAACAGGGGAATTATGTAACATTATTTTCTGCTTTTTGATTGCTTTGAATAAAAGCGCCAACAGTAACCCAGATGAAAGGGGGAGTTATGAAAATAATTTTAAAAGCTAAATTTTCATTTGTTATTTTTTAGTAAATCAACAACTTTGAAAGGTGTATATTACTGGAACGGTGTCCGTTACTGGCACATCTAACCCATGCTCAAAATTAAATTATGCTATATACATCCCAGTCTCTACAAATAGCAAATATGATTTGATATGATATGGACGGGACTTAGCAGGACCATAACATTTAAAGTTTTACAACTTCTTATTTTATTTATTTTTTTGCCTATTTGCAAATCTCTAGTATTTTAAATAAATAATAAGTCATCTAATACCCCCCCCCCCCCCAAAAAAAAAAAAAAAAAAATAAATAAATAAAAAAATAAATAAAAATAAAAATAAAATAAATCTGCTATTCCTCTTTTGCTTACTCAGCTCACAAAGTTTTAAAAAAAATGTACTATATCTAAACAGTAAATAATCGATCATAAAATTTTACATTTATCTCCCCATCGATACTGACGTTTTTCCACCACTTTCACTCTTACTAAGCATATACAATTTAATCTTTAAAACTCTTTTTTTTTTTTTTTTTTTTTTTTTTTTTTTTTTTTTTTTTTTTTTTTTTTACTGCACCAATTCTAAATATTTAGCAATGATAAATAACTAAGCAATCATCTAATCAACCCATTTCTTACCCCCCCCCCTCACAAAAAACTGCTATGTTTCTTTATTGTGGTAATAAATAATCTTTCATCTGAATTTGTTTTCTCCCGCTCCCCACCCATCCCAAAAAATCTGTTTCCCCTTCTCCTTCCCATATAAACTTCACAAAGTTAAAAAAGTTGCAGATCTTTAATGTTTAAATATTTTTCTGTCCTATTTGCAACTCCATATTAATGATAAAAAAAATAATCATCTAATTGAACTTCTAAAACTTCTGTAAATTGTATTTTCAAGTTTGAAGGGGTGGTGTGTGTATTGATACCCATAGCGACAGATCTGTAATTCCAAATGTTCCGCAAACTGTAAATTGTAAAATTTCTTTAGTTTAAAAGCGCTGTTTACGTTCGATCTTCGAGCAGACGAAAAGTAGCATTCAATTATTGCAGTTACGCTTGCACCAATTTTGTGATTCTCAATTGCTGCATCGACCGGCTACCGAAAAATACATCGCATGCAACGTATTAACTACGATTTAAGCTTGAACCCTGAAATACGGAAAACAAATTCAGAATAAATAACAGTTATTTTCTTATTGCTTAAAAAAGGTAAAATGATGTTACTTACTTTCACAGTTTTTCGTAAAAATCCATCAAGCTGCACTCTTGTAATTTCTTTTTCACGAAATTCATGACGAGATTTTTCTGCGAGTACAGTGGAATTCGAATGTGGTGTGTTGATGTGAATGGGTACGTATGTACTCAATTCGCCGGTATAGTCTTTCGCGCTATGTAACACATTTCTTCAAGATGTAGTTCGAAAATTTGAAGTGCGCAGCTTAAATATAATTCGCGCTATACCGTTCATTATAGCATACACGTTCACTAAACAATTTCTATTGATAACATTAATATGCGAATAGAGTAACAAGAGGTTATATAAATATTTAATTACAAGCTTACTTTTCCGTCGGGATTATCACTTATACTTGAAAACATCAGGTACTCGTTTCTGAAACAAATTCTACTTAAAAAAAAAAAGAGTACGTAGAGGTTCTCATTTTTAAGTAGATTATATTTAACAGTTTGTGAAAATCACTCGTCAAATTGAGGTAAAAACATACAGAAATATTTAAAAAGACCACACGGGCAGCTATAACGCTATGTGGCACAACGTATAGCTATACTGTCAACTAAGCAGCGAGGGATACCTTCGATGAGGCTATTAATGGTCAACTGAGCTATACCTTGACAAGCCACCAACATTATTTGCCGGTTGTGCTTCGGTGGTGTACGGGTGAAAGTAACGTCCGATGATGAAGAACAAATCGTCCATACGAGAAAATTCGGGCGAGAGAATTCCTGCGAAGAAATCGTGTCGATTTAGTCCTCGCTTTCGAGTTTGTGCCGCGCGACGTGTGACCGAGCATTTTCCTGTGAGAACAAATTGCCAGGGACAACTTGCACCAATGTCCGGACTACAGATAAAATAACATAGTTGACATACGGCACAACTGTAAAACTACTTGCAATGTGGTAAAAGCCTGCCCGCTGTCTGAACATAATGCCTCTTCAGACCATTTCTTCCTGTGTGGAGGCGATATTACAGCTGAAGCTATAAAGTGGCAAATATCGCCACACCTGTTCAAAGTCGCCATTAATCCCTAAAAAAATCAGTATTTATCTGTGAACAATACCCGGTGTTATTAGTTGATCCTTTTTCGATTGCGATTAATACAAGGTAGGCGTGTAATCCTATTAAAATAATAAAACTTTGTAAAAAATCACCATAAAATTAAAACAAAACACAGGACGCGTTTCGAGCTAAAAACATAACAGCTCGTCATCAGCTAAGCATACACGTGTCCGAAAACGGACAAGTTCAAAAATGAACTGAAGAAAAAGAATGTTGCGAAGAATGCGACAGATGGCGCTACCTGATAGAGGAAGATGCAAAAGGGAAATGTGTTGAAAAAAGATAGAAGAGAAAATGAAATGGAAAAAATGGAAATAAAAGAAAAATAAAAATAAAAGAAGTAAATTAAAAATATAAATAAAAATAATAAATAAAGAACTATAAAAGAACAAGAAAAAATCCAAATTATTATTATTATTATTATTATTAATTTTTTTTTTTTTTTTTTTTTTTTTTTTTTTTTTTTAATAAAATAAAAAGAAAAGAAACAAGAGAAAAGGGAAAAGAATTACAAAATTAATTTCCACGCTGGGGATAGGAAAGGAGATGATGGGAGATCATTGACAAGATTAGCAGAATTTTTAGAAATAAAATATGCTTCATGAAAATCCAAGTGAGAGGGAGAGGCAGGGGAAGAAATAATTTTGGCCATGGAGAAATTGAAACAATGACTGGAAGACCAACAGTGAGAAGCAATCGAAGATTTAGAGATTTCTTGATTTGCAATATATCTCTGATGCTCGCCTAATCTGAATTTTAAAGCTCTCTTTGTTTGACCAATATAACCTAAATTGCAAGAGCAAGGAATGAAATATACACCCCACCGGTTCTCAGTAGGAACAGGATCTTTTAGAGAAGAGAATTTAATTTTATTCATAGGTTTGAAGATAACTTTAAAGTTAAAACGAGAAAGTATTTTAGCAATTTTGAAACACAGAAGAGAATAAAAGGGCAGAACTATTATAGAATTAAAATTAGGAGGATTATTTGAATCAGAAAAAGGACGTTTAGGCTTATTAAATTTATACAAAGCTTTATCAATTAAAGAGGGATTATAACCACGAGCAAGGGCAAGAGATTTCAGATAATTAATTTCATTATTCAGAGCAGAAGAGTCAGAACAAATGCGTAACGCCCTAAAAACAAAAGTATAAAAGGACGCCACTTTTTGTTGAGGAGGATGATTTGAAAGGGCATGAGGGGGAAGGGAGACAGCGAAAGGTTTTCTATAAACGGAGGTAGAGAACCGATCTGGGAGTTTTGAAACCAAGACGTCAAGGAAAGGAAGAGAATTGTTCTTTTCGACTTCGAGAGTAAATTGAATACAAGGATCAACAGAATTAACAAGAGAAAGGAGATTAGAAAGATCAAGGTCAGATGGAATTAAAATGAAAGTGTCATCAACATACCTAAACCAGAAAGGAAATTTATATAAACTGAAGAGTTTTTCTTCAACAAAAAGCATATAAATATCACATAAAAGAGGAGACAATGGATTACCCATGGCCAGACCCTCAGTTTGAGAATAGAAAGAATTGTTAAACTGAAAAGCAGTTTGCCTGACACAAATACTAACTAAATGCAGGATTTCATCAATCTCAATGGAAGAGTAATGAAATTCGCGCAACCTTCTTTCCAAACAATCAATTGCCCCTTGAACAGGCACGTTAGTGAAAAGGGATTTAACATCTAAGGAAACCATTATATAATTGCAAGGAGAAAGGCGTTTAATTTTATCAACAAAGTCAAAAGAGTTATTCACGGTATGAAAGTTAGTGGAAGATAAAGGAGCGAGTAACTTAGAAAGGAACTTGGCAAGTTTATAAGAAGCAGTACCAATAATGCTTCTTCCAACTCTTTTGACTTTGTTGATAAAATTAAACGCCTTTCTCCTTGCAATTATATAATGGTTTCCTTAGATGTTAAATCCCTTTTCACTAACGTGCCTGTTCAAGGGGCAATTGATTGTTTGGAAAGAAGGTTGCGCGAATTTCATTACTCTTCCATTGAGATTGATGAAATCCTGCATTTAGTTAGTATTTGTGTCAGGCAAACTGCTTTTCAGTTTAACAATTCTTTCTATTCTCAAACTGAGGGTCTGGCCATGGGTAATCCATTGTCTCCTCTTTTATGTGATATTTATATGCTTTTTGTTGAAGAAAAACTCTTCAGTTTATATAAATTTCCTTTCTGGTTTAGGTATGTTGATGACACTTTCATTTTAATTCCATCTGACCTTGATCTTTCTAATCTCCTTTCTCTTGTTAATTCTGTTGATCCTTGTATTCAATTTACTCTCGAAGTCGAAAAGAACAATTCTCTTCCTTTCCTTGACGTCTTGGTTTCAAAACTCCCAGATCGGTTCTCTACCTCCGTTTATAGAAAACCTTTCGCTGTCTCCCTTCCCCCTCATGCCCTTTCAAATCATCCTCCTCAACAAAAAGTGGCGTCCTTTTATACTTTTGTTTTTAGGGCGTTACGCATTTGTTCTGACTCTTCTGCTCTGAATAATGAAATTAATTATCTGAAATCTCTTGCCCTTGCTCGTGGTTATAATCCCTCTTTAATTGATAAAGCTTTGTATAAATTTAATAAGCCTAAACGTCCTTTTTCTGATTCAAATAATCCTCCTAATTTTAATTCTATAATAGTTCTGCCCTTTTATTCTCTTCTGTGTTTCAAAATTGCTAAAATACTTTCTCGTTTTAACTTTAAAGTTATCTTCAAACCTATGAATAAAATTAAATTCTCTTCTCTAAAAGATCCTGTTCCTACTGAGAACCGGTGGGGTGTATATTTCATTCCTTGCTCTTGCAATTTAGGTTATATTGGTCAAACAAAGAGAGCTTTAAAATTCAGATTAGGCGAGCATCAGAGATATATTGCAAATCAAGAAATCTCTAAATCTTCGATTGCTTCTCACTGTTGGTCTTCCAGTCATTGTTTCAATTTCTCCATGGCCAAAATTATTTCTTCCCCTGCCTCTCCCTCTCACTTGGATTTTCATGAAGCATATTTTATTTCTAAAAATTCTGCTAATCTTGTCAATGATCTCCCATCATCTCCTTTCCTATCCCCAGCGTGGAAATTAATTTTGTAATTCTTTTCCCTTTTCTCTTGTTTCTTTTCTTTTTATTTTATTAAAAAAAAAAAAAAAAAAAAAAAAAAAAAAAAAAAAAAAAAAAAAATTAATAATAATAATAATAATAATAATTTGGATTTTTTCTTGTTCTTTTATAGTTCTTTATTTATTATTTTTATTTATATTTTTAATTTACTTCTTTTATTTTTATTTTTCTTTTATTTCCATTTTTTCCATTTCATTTTCTCTTCTATCTTTTTTCAACACATTTCCCTTTTGCATCTTCCTCTATCAGGTAGCGCCATCTGTCGCATTCTTCGCAACATTCTTTTTCTTCAGTTCATTTTTGAACTTGTCCGTTTTCGGACACGTGTATGCTTAGCTGATGACGAGCTGTTATGTTTTTAGCTCGAAACGCGTCCTGTGTTTTGTTTTAATTTTATGGTGATTTTTTACAAAGTTTTATTATTTTAATTGCTTCATATCGCCAGTTTTCGGTGCTGTTTCGCTGTGTAATCCTATGTCCAGTCCTTTACGGATCACCAATGGCTGGTTGCCGTGCGCGTAGTCGTACTACAGTGGGTTTGGGTAGATAAGTACGTTTTGATGGTGACAGGTTGCTATCCATGTCACATGAAGTGGCGAACGGATCGCGTTCAGAAAATTTGCCGGTCACTGCGGTCTTTTTTCACCTGGGTGATTCACTTCCTCTTCGGAGTGTTTGCAGGTATTCTTATATCAATAGTACCAGAAATCGCCAGATGGTACTCATATAACATCCAACTTATCTGGCAGCTGAGCTCATCGATAAACCAAGTTCGCGCATTTCACCTATTTTGTTCCTATTTTTAAACGCTAACGGATTTTATTCAGCTCATAAATTACCTACGGTTCTTGATCAGTCCGCTGCTGAAATACGACGGTGATGGAAAACAAGACGAAACATTTGCTGATTTTTTTTACCCTTAAACTAACAAGGAAGGTCTCCATACGGGCATACTCAGAAAAATCTGAAAAAAAATTACAGAATGTTCTTCTCATATGGAATTATGTGTTTATAAAATTTATTTAGCGGAACCCCGATACAGCGTCCTTAAAAAAATAACGAAATTTTCGTTTATTTGGCGATTTATCACCGGTTGGCGATGAAAAAAAAAAACGCTTATGTAGGAAAAAACTTTTTATGTTGAATTTGTTTATATAAATTTAATTTAAATAACTTTAGTTTTGTCATTTTTAATTTGTTTTAACTATAGTTTTCTCATTTTCAGTTTGTTTTCACAACAGTTTCTCATATATATTGATATGAATTTATAATAAAATTTAAATATCATATTTTACGATTTAAAGAAAAATTTAAATTGATTTAAATTATTTCAAGCTCAAAAATTAGGCAGATAGAAAACTGTCGATTTGATTTTGTTGCTATGGAAACGACTTCGTCTTTGATATGGAAATCTATTATAGCAATCAAATGTCAGCTGACTATAACTTAAAATAGATATTTGCAACTTCCAAAGCATAGAAAATATTTTTACGGTGATAAAATTAAATAACTATATAGCAACAAGCAACATATATATGTAATAAAAAAAATATAATAACCTCTTTCATTGATTAAGTTTAGATTCATTAAAAACAGTGCATTGTAAAAAAAACAATTTTCAGATGCCTTAAAATCGTTTGCTTTTGGCGAGGAAAAATCCTGCTCGCCAAATCGCGTGTCACCTTCGTATTTTCGCGCCAAATATTCGAAAGTATATTATTTTTTTACAGACTTTCTACTGAAATTCCGCCGTTCTATTTGACTGATCCCTTATTACATACATGAGTAGTTTCACTAGCATTTTTTTCAACATATTCTGAGCATGCCCTGTATGGAGACCTTCCTTGTAAGTAGACCAAATGTGAATACAAGCTTAATGATTTACTAATTTTTTCATCACTATTAGTGTTGCGGTTTCCATATGGCTCCGTGTACTATTGTGTTCCTATTTAATTTTGATGACTATTTATACATTATCCAAAATTTTTATTGTGATATATCAAATTTAAAAAAAAAATCCCTGCCGGCCCGGCCTACAGGCAGAGGTAGATTTCGAAGTTAAGTATACTAATTTCACCAACAAAAACTAAATCATTATTAGATATAAATCCACTTTAACAGTTTTGCCTGTTTGCTTTTGACGAGTTTTTATTTCCTTTTTATATAATATCTGGTTTTATCAGAATCATGTTAAGGCGGTATTAAAAAAAAATACTTTTCCATGCTCAATAACTCGACATTTTCTGGCACATTTTCAGATTCATTTTTAATAATAAAAAAAATATATATATATGAAACATGCTGACGTAATTTTTAAAAAAAATTATAAGCGACCTGTGTTTTTATTTTTCTTTCAATTAATTAAAACTTGATTAATAAGCAATTATTTTCTCAGTAGGGCAATATTTTTTCGTTTCTAACACAATCGCTTCGGGAAATTCTGTTCAAAATGCCCACTTTGACATCATTTTTTAAATATATTCTGCTTCTATCAAAAAATCGATCATTACTGTACATTATATAGTTTCTGAATAAGAGAATCTAGCAATTGGATGCGTTTGAGAGCAAAAATGAATTTAAAAATGAGTAAGAAAATAGACAGTTTGGATTTGAATGTACCCTTAATGAGATGATTTTTTTTTCTTCAACCGCTATGTATTTTTAATTTGTTTTTGCTGTAAGAATTGGCCCTACCAAAAACTTGTCTATATAAATGTTAAAGACAATATTAAGAAGATATATGATAAATTCATGGAGATTTTATATCTTGTGAATTGACGGAGTTATGAAAATTTTTCTTCTTCAACCCCCCCCCCCATTTTTTTTTTGTTTTCGTTTTTAATTTTTTTTGCGGTACGAATTGGTCCTATCAAAAACTTGTGAATATAAAAGTTGTAGATAATATTAAGGAGATGTATAATAAAATTAAATGGATTTGATATCTTGAGAATTGACAAAGTAATGAATTTTTTTCTCCCCAAAACCCTATTTTGTGTGCCCCTTGAGCCTATTTTAAATTTTATCAAAAATCTGTGATGCATGAATTTTTGGCGCTATTTTTAGAGGTAATAAAAACTTTAAACTGATTTGATATGAGCAAAAATTAAGAAGTTATGCGATTTTTTCGGTTTTCACAAAACCCCTCCCTATTACCATCCCCTTTGTCCGCTTTTGCCCATTAACGAACTTGACCGAGATTTTATGTCCCTTGATTTTATGTATCAATTTGGAAGAGATTTGTGCAGAATTGCGGAAGTTATCGTGTCCAGAATAAAGTGATAACACAATTGCTTCGGGAAATTCCGTTCAAAATGCCCACTTTGAGATCATTTTTTGAAATATATTCTGCCTCTATCAAAAAATCGATCATTGCGCTACATTATATAGTTTCTGAATAAGCGAATCTATCAATTAAATGCGTTTGAGAGCAAAAATGAATTTAAAAATGAGTCAGAAAATAAGCAGTTTGGATTTGAGTGCATCCTTAATGCAATGATTTTTCCAACACAATCGGCTTCGGGAAATTCGGTTCAAAATGCCCACTTTAACATCATTTTTTAAAATATATTCTGCCTCTATCAAAACATGGACCATTATGGTAAATTATATAGTTTCTGAGTAAGAAAACGTACCAATTGGAAGCCTTTGAGAGCAAAAATGATTTGTAAAATGAGTCAGAAAATAAGCAGTTTGGATTTGAATACACCCTTACTTAGATGATTTTTTTCTTCAACCGCTATGTATTTTTAATTTGTTTTTGCTGTAAGAATTGGTCCTATCCAAAACTTGTCTATATAGATGTTGTAGACAATATTAAGAAGATATATGATAAATTCATGGGGATTTTATATCTATTGAATTGACGGAGTTATGGATTTTTTTCTTCTTCAAACGCCCTTTTTGTTTTTGTTTTTAATTTTTTTTTGCGGTACGAATTGGTCGTACCAAAACCTTTTGAATATAAAAGTTGTAGACAATATTAAGGAGATTTATAATAAAATTAATTGGAATTTATATCTTGAGAATTGACGAAGTTATGAATTTTTTTCTCCCAAAAACCCTATTTTTTGCGCCCCTTGAGCCCATTTTTAACTTTATCAAAAATCTGTGATACATAAAATTTTGGCCTTATTTTTAGAAGTAATAAAAACTTTAAAATGATTTGATATGTACAAAAATTAAGAAGTTATGGGGGGTTTTCGGTTTTCACAAAACCCCTCCCTATTTCCATCCTCTTGGTCTGATTTTGCCCATTAACGAACTTGACCGAGATTTTATGCCCATTGATTTTATGTATCAGTTTGGAAGGGATTTGTACAGAATTACGAAAGTTATCGTGTCCAGAAAAAGTGATATATATAGATAGACAGATAGATAGATAGATAGATAAAGTTTTTTACTGAGGGTGGTTTTGGGTTCTAGGGGTCATGATCGGTGTAGATCTGCAAAACTTTTTCAGAAATTCCAACATAGGAACGATCCCAATAGGTAGTACTTCATACGAAATCTACATAATAAATTCACTTTAAAGTGATAGGCATGTGAAAATATCATGTTAAATGTATTGTTTATAGAAAGCATTTTTACTATAAACATCTTAAATATGTATTTATTATGGAAAAATATTTCATTAATTAAAAAAAAAGAAAATGATTTTTTTTAACTTTTTTTCTGAGACAAAGAGATGCAGTGCCACCTGCTTATTAGGTACAGAATTAAATTCACATGAATAAAAGGAGCTTTAATGAAATCGTCATAATAAAAAATTACAAGTAACCTTAGAACGTTATTATAAAAAGGCATTTGAACTAAAAAAAATAAATCCAAAGCCAAAAATGAGTTGCTTAGAAGAATTTACCATCCAAAGGTTAAAATTTATTTGTTTAATAGTATGTTTAACATCCATTTACAAGTATACATAACGAAATATTTACTTTAGAATATCATCACTTCTTAAGGGTATAGCACACTTTGAGTCCCGAAGAAACTTTAAAACTTAACTACTTCAATTATTATTATTATTATTATTTTGCATTCCAATCATATCACAAATGCATTTAATGAGTCTCTTTAGAAGAATTTTATTTTTATAAATCTTGTGTAAAAATATTTGTATAATACCTCTGTATTTTTTCATTAAAAAAAAAAATGCTGATAAAAATACATAAATATGTTTATATTTTCTTCACCAACACTTTTACCTGAAAAGGAATTTTTCGCAGAGTTTTTTATGTATATCCACACAGGAATAAAAGCTATTTCGTTAAATTAATAATTTTTTTCTTCGAAATCTTTTACCTTTGTATAGTCACGGAAGTGAAATGAACATTGAGAAAAGCAGAAAAAAATTAAGCTAACAAAGATGGGATCCCTGCCACTTAAAACTAGAAGAAGCTCAAGTCACGCACCATTTTCCTTGCAATTTCGATGACTAACGTGTTTCTAATATTAAAGTGAAGAAGAATATATTGAAAAGTATAAAATGAAACAGATTTATTCCTCTCTATTAAAGAAATCGTATTATCAATGAATTTCAAATTTAAAAAAAAAAGTCCCCACGTACATTTTGTAATTCAAGATGATAAAAATAACTTATATTTATAAAATACAGAAGTAAGATATCTTTATGAAATATTCGAAAACATCTTTGAATTTTTCAGTAATATTTTACTGTTATGATATTCTTAAATTTTCTGTTATGTTCTTTGTTGATACCAATTTTTAAATAGTTGGTTGGTTGATTTTTGACGGCCGATTATCTACTCTAGGGATATAGCCTCGAGGGGGGAGTTCCCTTCGTGGGGGGTCTTTCTAAGGGAACCTAACCCGTATTTACGCATGGAAATCCATGCCTCGAAGAAAACCACGAAAACTCCGAACGATTAGGCCGACGGGCGCGATTGGGTTCGAACCCAGCACCTCCCATCTACCAGTTTCCAGAGCAGAACCATTTCAGCCAGTGGTGGGGCCAAATTTTTAAATGGGAAAGAGTTATTTCTTATTTTTAATTGACATTATTAATAAAATGAAAATAAGAAATTCCATAAACAAGTATCCCATTGCAATTAATCTTTCTAAAATTTAAAAGTTATTATTATTTTTTTTTCATTTTCTTTTTAATTTGTGCCCTTGTAATTATTATTATTGATGTTTTGTAAAAACTTTAAAGCAGTTCGTACAAAATATTAAAATGCTTGCAGCTTCAATGTCAAAGTATAGTTTATAGAAAATACAAATGAATTGGAAGTTACATTTTTACGTAATCATAGTTCCAATATGAAAGGAACAAATAGAAAATCTCAAAATACAGGTCGATTCAGAATTCATCGTTTAAACTGCAGCGATAGTAGAGCACATTCCAACAAACAATCTTTGTGTAGAAAACCAGGATTTTATTATAGTTATTAATTAGAGAATATGGGACATCTTGTTTATCGTATTAAGTAGATTGTAATAGCATCTTCTAATCCTTGCCATTATAACGTTACATTTCACAAAAATATAGCATGTCTGTCAAAAAATCTTCAATTATGTCATGGTTCTTAAAGACCCAAACAAATACCCATGTCTCCATTAGATGGAGATAATTTGGTTTAGAACCTCTGTATTTTCCACTAAATAAATGGATTATGTTTCTGGTTTCATTAGCAAAATATTTTGTTACAGTGCGCCCGACCACTCATTAAAGTTTGAACGATCAATTTAGAATCCCTTGTATATATGGAGAGTGACCGAGCATTTTTTTACACTTTTCATGATCTATAAAAAGTCGTATGCTGCGGCATATATTCATTCTAAAACAAACACGTTTTGTGTAAGAATACAGGGTCTAAATTCATCTAACTAATCAAAAATACAGATTTTCTTATTCAAATCTGAACTTTGCATTGTGGTCACAAGTTTTATGTTAATGAAGATTTTGTAAATGAATTTTACAGCAGATATCTTGCTTTATGCGGAATATAATGACATCAAGAGAAGTGGGGGTTACCTTCATATGCAAACAGAGGGAAGTGGAGGTTACCATCATATGAAAACAAACAGCGATGAAACTGGAGATCCAAACTTCAGAATTTAAATTGTATTACATACGAAGTCACTTATCAAATATCTGCGCAATAAATTACTTTTATGATGTTACTGTAGATCGCACGGGGTACATCTGTTAAACTTAATGTTTCAAATCCTTCATTATTGTTAAAATAACGAACACATATCTACTTTGAGATTGGAATGAGACACCTCATATCTGATAACATAATAATTGGATTCGACATTTTAATGTAAAAATTAACTGTTGTAATTAACAAATTATCTATCACCTATAGCACACTGCGAATCAGATGTTGAGACACTTTACAGCACTAAAGGTATTAAATTACTAAAATAAATTACTAAAATAAAATAATTCTTAACCAAATATATATTAACTATTTATAAATTTTTTTTGACATTGAGAGATAATTAGTAAAATTTTAATGGAAAATTTAGTGTACTATCGACGCTTTAATTCCTGCAATTTAAAAAAATAAATTCATTTGCGATACCAGTGAAGTGATCATGTAGAAATATTTTATACCAATCATGCTTCATTTCTCTACAAATTCCAGTGGATTTATTTAAAACAAAATATTAGAAAAAATAATGATTATTCAAAATTCCTGTCATAATTATTTATCAACCTTGTTGTTTTATAGTAACTATAATGTAAAACAACAATTAGATATATTAATAATAATTTGTAAAATAAGTAAGAAATAAAACAAGATTAACAGACAAAGGGACACTATTCACATTTCTAAAAAAACCCAAAAATAGAATAATAAGTTAAAAACCACTGCGCTATACAAAAAATGCAAAAATAACTAAGATAATCATTTATGGCTATTCGGATATTCCTTTTTCATTATGCAATCTCTTTAAATATATTTTCATCCTAAAATGTTATACAAAAACCTTCGTTCACTAGTTATTAGCATTTTTATTGAAAATTCAGCATTCTAAGAGAATTAAAGTATCATAAATCACTTACGTTAATCCTTGATTTAAAAAAACCCTTTTTAACGAATTTTAGGATGTCTTAGCTGCCATGAAACGATATGATTTCATATACCGAAAAAAAAAAAAATGTAAAATATAATACCAATTTTCCGTTTTATTTTATTTATTTCATGCGGGCGGATTTCAGTTCAACATGTTCAGCCCATATTTTATATGCTATCCTAGCCTTAATTACGAAATATATGAAAGTATTAGGTAGTATATGTGCTGATTTTAGTACCAAAGGAATGAGAGAAAAAAAGTGGTATATTAGAAGATTAGTTGGCACCATTTACTTTTTAGAAATTCATTAATCAGCAATTAATACAGATTCAATTTAATTATCGTAATATGAATTATTTAGTTGGATGAAGATGAAAACATAGCTATTTTAATAGATTTTGCAAAAATAGAGCCGGTGTAAAAGTATACGTTCATTTATTAAAACGGATGTCTTCAACCGGCGGCATGCTTGTAAACAAGCTATCACTATTTAAAAATTATTTTTTTATTCAATTTAAAGAAATTATATTCAATAAGGCGAAGAATACTTTCCCAAAATTCTGTCGAACAATTACTTTCAGGCAAAAGAAACCCTATATTAAAACGTTCCTGAATTAAACATTCACGTTTTACACTACCGATAGAAGATGGGAAGAGTTAAATGAAAATATATGCTGAACGATAGGATTAAACCTACGGTACGGCACGTTTCACATTAGATTCATTATGAGTAAAGTAATGAAAGAATTAGTAATTAGTATAAATTAGACAAAAGTGATCAGAATAAATCTTGTTTAATTTTTCTTGTCATTTTGGCATGCGGCGTATACAGAAACAAATTGAATAGTTGGCATGGAAATTTCCTAATGCGATAGAAAAGGCTCTAAATTCTTTTATATAAAGAACACGACATTTTGTATTTGAGGAATACAAAAGGATACAAGATGCACAAATACTGTTGAATTATTTAAAAATAATAATAATTTGTCTATGCATTTATATAAAGTTTTGTTTTAATACGAGATGGGTGTAATAAAAATAGTTCGAAACTAAAAAATTCGCAGGACGAAATGCGGCAAATTTCGGAGTTTATACTATTTTGATTCAAGGAAACAAATTTATCAAGGAAATAAAATCAGAGTTTTGCCACCCAGACATTCCTTTTTTAGCGCGTTTGCCTATTTCACTGCCCAAAATCAGCCGTATGTGTCATTTTTGCTTTGACTGGTTTAACCCTCTCGCTGCACATCCCGCGATCGCAACAGCAACGTAAAAGTAGCAAAATTTGTGGAACCCACGATTTCCGCGTCCTTTATTTTATTATCTAATTCTATATTAAAAAAAAGAACTCTTTTACAAAAAAATATACATATTTTAACTCTAAAATATATGTAGATTTGAAATATGTAACAAAATAAATGCACGATGTTTGAAAGCTTTTTTTTTTTTTTTAAAGTTACGCAGCGAGAGCATTAAAATTCATTCAAAGTAAATCCATTTCTATTAGTTCAAATAGTAACATACACTAAATTAAATTGTAATATTTGGCCCAGTAAAGTTTTCTATAATCGATTTCTATAGATGTCTAATTTATTTATGGCCATTCCGAATAAATCTGATTATATTGTTTTATAATTGTAACAAAAAAGTAATAAAAAATAAGTGCTGAGAAAAAGTAATAAGTGCTGTAATAAGAAAATGTTGTTCTGGGAATGCAATTTTAGACAATGTAAAAAATAATAGTAAAAATTTAAAAAGTGTATTTCTTTTTTCTTTGAATATTTTTTCTTTTCACTTTACCATTATTTTGTGCAAATATTGTACAGATTTGTGCATTTTTTGGGATCAATTTATTAAAAAAAAATAGTTTTAGGGCGTGCACAAGCTACAATAAAAAAAGTGAAAAAAATTATTAAGTTTATAAAAATACCTTCTTTATAAAGAAAAAAAAAAAATCAGGAATAAACGTTTTTATGCTGCTAAAAATTACTTCTTCAAAATAACATTTTAATTTTCTAACCAAATAAAACATGTCAAGAAGGCTTATAAATATTCTGAAATAGATATCATAATTAAAATAGGATGGCATTTCTCTCAATGCACGCAACTGTCTAAAAATTTGAACATCTGTTCCAATCCCACAGCTTCAAGGATCGAACATCTTAGAAAAAATATGTGATGTGAATTCATTATCTTATATTTCTGACTAAATTTTTTCTGGATATTTACTATACGCATGTAAATAATTGAAAAGCTAATAAAAAATGCGGTTAGCTTGCGTGCCCGCACAAAATAACAATTACATGAATAGATTCATTGTGTGTGAAAATTTTTATAGCGGATAAACTTGCTAACAATTTATATAGTTAGGAAGTTTGATAAAGTTACATAAATTGTTATTATCTTCAATAGAATTCTCAAATAGATTTTTTCAGAAAGAACAATACAATAAAGATCCCTTTGATGTAAAAATAAAATTTCTCGGATATTCGTGATAATTTATATATAATGCAATGTAATTAAAAACTCTTTTTACTACAGAAATAATACAGAATTTATTGTGTAAAAAAATAATTAATCGTATTCGTTTACAGAAAATTTTTAAAACACTAAAATAATGTAAGAAATTTTCATTTTAATCATTTCAAATGAAGTTCTTGCAAACAGAAAACACTTTCGAAATCAGTTTTATTATTATTATTATTATTATTATTATTATTATTATTATTATCATTATTATTTAGATTTTAAATTATTTCAAATACAATGACTATAAAATGTCACTCAGTACCACTGGTATAACATCAGTGAATTCTTTTGTAATACAAAAAGTTAGGATTTAGTTCTCAAAAGAGAGGATAGTTAGTATAATAAATATAGATTGTTACATTATTAAAATTTTCTGTTACAGACCTATAAGCTCACAAAGTAATTTTATTGAAGAAATATTTGTGAGAAAAAATGTTTGTTTAAAGTAAAAATTAAAAAATATTCTTATATTTGAAAAATGGTGTTTAATTGTCATTTCTTTTAGTTATTTATTTATATTTTGTTGTTGTGGGATATAACCAAACAAAAAGTTTTATATTTTGTGAACAATTGTAATTAATATTGTTGACTGTCATCTCGTTGGACATCTTTTAAGTATATTTCAAAATCTTTACGTAGGTAAATGTACAGTCAGACAAAAATGAAAAAAAAGAGAGAGAGAGAGAGAGAGAGAGAAACCCATACATTTTCATATATACATGTGTGCTGTGGCTGTATTTGTTATACTTAAACCATTTTTCTTCTCTTTCTTTAACTCATTAATCATTAAAAATAGCAAATAAAGCCTTTGTGCAACAATATTAAAAATTATTCATTAATCATTACCCGCAAAATCTATAAGTTGAGTGGTCACCAGCTATTTTGCTGAAAGTCATTTCATACCGCATATTCAGAAAAGTTATCTTCGTTTTATTTATTCGAGAAATTTTATGCCTTTAAATAAAGCAACTTCTTTTATTCTAAAATAGCGGTATCTTCATAACTAATTTTTATACGCTTTTGTTTTGACTGTTGACTGAACCCAACATCACCCACACAGCACACTTTCACCATCTTTGACCGATGACACTTATGTTGCTGTAATTTGCTCTAATTAAATAAACAATTGACTTTTACCCTTCAGTGCTATACATACTTCAAGTTAGCACAAGTAAATGTCAAAATGTTCACCAGATTACTAGATCTTCTTACATTTAATAAAATCTTGCATCCTTCAACAACACAGAAATGTTTTTATTGTGCTGTAAGTTTATGTGACAACTTTATTAAGAGATGTGCATTACATCTGAGCTATCAAGAATACATGTGATTCAAACATGAAAAATTGCTGAAAAAGTGCTTAATGCAATACTGTATTTCAAGGCTTACCATCCGACTCAACCATTTTATCTAAATTTCTCAAAATCCGTTTTCATGGTTCAGTTTGAAAATCAGTGTCATTCGTATTCTTGGTACTAAATTATTGGAAATGTGTTTGCATAAAAAATTTGAAATCAATCATCAGTTTTTTTTTTTTTTTTTTTTTTTTTTTTTTTTTTTTTTTTTTTTTTTAATTAATGTACAGAATTTTCTGTTGAGGTAAAATTCCATACTAGTACATAATTCAAGAACTTCTTCCAACAACTTTTTTAAATTAAAACTCACACAATTCATGATTTATATTGATATTTAATATTATATAAAAATTGCACGAATCGAAGAGTTGTATTGGCTCTTACCCGATGTTTGCTTGCAAATTTTCTTATTAATTTGAAACTGAAAATATAGGCAACTTTTTTTAATTCCCCCGTATTTGCTTATTTTACATCATATAATCTTCGATGTTCTAGTTTATTAATTTAGTGGTTCAAACTTAATTGTTTAAAAAAATTATATTTTTGAAGGTCAGCTGTTAATCATGATTAACAGTATTTCGCCGTAAAATAATAATCCTTATATATTACAATATTTCTAAGCTTAGCTAATTTTGTTAGCGGAAATTTACATATTAATGTCTTCAGTATTATTAAAGAAACTTATTAAAAGCATGTTGAAATCACCCCCCCCCTCTTTCAGCGGTATTTGGAGAGCAAATGGCTACATTTTGGAGCATTTTACTATGGCATAATGTTAGAAATCAATAATTACTTGATTGATCATAAAAGAAAAAAATGTTTCTCTGAATCGTAGAAGAGGTATTGATGAATCATTTTGCATATACACAAATTTTTCTTACTATAATACAGATACCATTTGATTATTTATAATAATTATATTTATTTCAATTACTTAACTCTAAAAAGACGTTGAATTTCACTCAAGTTTTATAAAATTATTTCGCACCGGAATTTTTATTTAAAACTGTTAAACTTATTATCTAACATTTTTTTTTCATTTGTATTTTTAAACTATTTTTATAAAGAAATGCCTGGTTCGAAACGAAATGTATTCATTTGGTGCTGGTAAAAATGACCGCTTGAAGTCCTTCTAGTGTTAAAACAAATCTGTTCTAATTACCTAGATTTTTTTTTCTTTATGAATTCCAAATTTGCAAAATTTAACAATTACTTTCATTGATTAGTGATCAACATTTACTCTATGAAAAATAAAGACCTTTATCATGTTTAGAAAACAATGTGTTTATAAAATTATTAATTACACAAGCCAACAGCTGTTTTGGTGCCTAGGTTTTTGGAGCTGATTTTATATGAATTCGATGTCTTGAATTCAAATATGACATTAAATTTTACCTAGGAGCTCAAATATTTAAGATATAGAACTTTTTGTGAAATATATGTTACACTATTTAAGTTAAATCCATGAATTAAACAAAAATAAAAATAAATAAACACAATTTTTTTTTAAATATACAAATGTTAATGTCATTATTATAATATGCATAGATTCAAACAATATTTTTAAAAATTATATTATACAAATACATTTACTCACAAAGATAGAGGAAAAAGTCATGGATAACACCAATTCTTACTGAACATTTCGGAAGCTTCTTTTCCGTGACATTCTTGAATGTATTTTTGAACAGTCCCTTTTTAAACTCCAACAGTAATCTGCCATCATGTGCGTATCCCATCTTCCTTGGTAGCGGTCCTTCATAGTCTTAATATCCTGGTGAAATCTTTCACCCTGTTCTTCACTGGTGTCTCCTAAATTTTCAGGAAAATGCTCTAAGTGGCTGTGTAAATAGTGCACCTTAATGCTCATATTACAGCCAAGAGATTTAAAACTATTAAGCATTTCGCTTACCAGTTCTCCATAGTTTTCTGCTTTGTGTTTGCCCAGAAAGTTTTCGACAACTGCAACAAAAGAAGTCCAGGCTTTTCGCTCAGTCTCATTCCTCGAGTTTACGAAGCCAGGATCCTTAATCAGTTGTCTTATTTGTGGCCCGTCAAATATTCCTGCCTTAATTTTTTCATAACTCATTTGGGGCATTTTCTCTCCTATATATGCAAAGCATGACCCGTTCTTATCAAGAGCCTTTACAAATTGCTTCATAAGGCCGAGCTTGATATGCAGTGGAGGAAGTATGATTTTGTCTCGCCCAACTAAGGGGTTATTAATGATATTCCTTTCCCCAACATCCATGTTTTCTCTCTTAGGCCACTCTTTTCTAACCCAGTGGTGTGCTTTATCCCCGCTATCCCAAAGACACAAGAAGCAAGGATATTTGGTGTAACCGCTTTGCTGTCCAAGGTGGAAGTTTACCATTTTTAAATCCACACAAATCACCCATTGATGTTCATGATACTTTATCTTGTCAAAGACCAAAGCTATTGTGTTATATTCTTCTTTCATTTTCGTTGAGTGAGCAATTGGTATTGAACCATATTTGTTCCCATTGTGTAGAAGGACACATTTTAAACTCCGCTTTGAGCTGTCTACAAATAAGCGCCAATGATCTGGAAAATATTCAAGAAGACCCATTTTTTTCAAGAGTCCTCTAATTTCGTGACAAAGTACAAGATTGTCTTCTTGGAAGAAGAAGGGTAGTAGACCCTTTTCTCTTGTGCGGTAAAAGGTAATTTTGGTTCCTTGTTCCAGTAAATTTTTGTCCTTCAATCTTGAAGCCAGTAATTCAGAAGCTTCTTTTGACAGGTTGAGATCTCTGGTGAGATCATTTAACTCATCCTGGTTGAAACGTCGAGGCATAGATGACATTTCCTCATAATCACTGTCACCTTCATAAGTATCGGAAGGATAATCAGAGGGACAGTATTCATCCTCACAGAGCTCTGGTAGCTGGTAAAACTTTGGGATCGGCACTTCCTCTGAGTGAGGAACCGGGCGTCTTGCAGAGACTAAATCAGGATAAGTCCACTTACTGTGGTTCTTTCGATTAATTCCATTAATATTTACTAGGCAGAAATAACAGTCATCGAAGTGGTTTTGGGGTTCTCTCCAAACCATCGGTAAACCAAATTTGAGACTTTTTCTTTTCCCGTTAGCCCACTGTCGTAAGTGTTCTGTACAAGTTTTACAGACGTGATGCGGTGCCGATGTTTTATCTTGATCACCAAGTTTAACACCAAAAGTATCCAAGATAAGCTCTCTTTACAAAGTCAGTAACATTTTTTCTGTTCTCTTTTAACATGTATTCTCCGCATATGTAGCAAAACACATCAGGATGATTTACACAACTTCTTCTACTTGAACTCATTTAAATTATATTCAGCAACACAAATACAACAATCTACAATACAGTACGTTTTAAATTAACTCTATAAGAATCCTATACTAAACACAAATATCGCAAAAGTCTACACAAATATCGCAAAAGTCACAAATATCGAACAACGTCTACTCTCCACAGAGAAAACTCACAAACTAACCTTATCTCTTTGCGGCTTTTCCATTTGGCTTTATGGATGAGTGGCGCGAAATCATAAGCATGCGCAGAACCTCAGTTTTACTTGCACATCTGTTTTTTCAAGGTCTTCTGAAATTTCAGTGCCTGTCAAATCGCTTTGAGCATTACGACAGGCCCATGTGTCAAAAGCCAGTTTAAGCGTTGAAGGTCACTTCAGTCAGTGCTGAATTCAGACACTTTTCTCCGGGAGGGAATTGTGTGGCTCCGGGGGGGGGAGGAGGGGGGATATTATACTGTTCCGTGGGGAATTTCACTTTTTGACCATTGAAAACACAAAATCTCAAATCTGCCGGGGGGGAACATCTCATTGCTCCGAGGGGAGAATGCCCCCCCCCCCCCTGAATTCAACACTGACTTCAGTTCAAAAAATCTTTAGTTCTCTTCGCATATCTAAAAAAGTTGAGCTGATAGAGAAAAACTGATCTCATATTTAGATTCAGTGTCCCAAAAATATCTAAAATCAGCTGAAAAATCATAGGCACCAAAAATTTTTTTTTTTTTTTTTTTTTTTTTGTAGGCCTGTGTTATTAATAATTCCTTCTGCAGATGTTAAATATTTTTTAACTTTAAATATTTGTTTTAAGATGCCTATTGAAATGTTTAAATGTATTTGCAATTTATATTTACATTAATGAAAAATAAGTTTATGAATAATATCAATAGAAATATAAATAAACAAATATAAACCATATATGACTTAACAAAAAAAGTACAATAAGATATACATAAATACATTTTAACACAAAATTTATAAAAATATATAATGATAAAAATCTTAAAAGACACGTATACATTTCACCAAGCAACCGCAAGACCGCATCAATAGAAACTAAACATTGAAATATAAACAACAAGATCAATCAAGTATAGTTAAAATTAATGCTATTTTTCGATAAGTCGAATACATTCAGCAGATACACAGCAGGCTTAATTCAACGTCGTCGATCGTGTACGGATAAAGTAACTTCCTACGAACAATCTACCGTGATAATTGTTTCATCACGATTTTAAAATAGAAGCGTTCGTAAACAGCGTGATGTGATCCGTGACAAGTGAATGCTGGACAATTTTTGAATTTAGTTTACCTTTGTTTGAATGCACTGATAAGTTCTTCAAGCAAATTTCCATTTATTTACCAGTTTCACAAATATATATGCTGTCAATGTATGTGTATTGCTTACCTGATTATACTGACCAGGTTCAAATTAAAATGTTACTGTTGATTTTAGAGTGAGAATTTTTGAATGATAAACGAAGTCTAACACATGTATAATCACAATATTTTCATTAATAATTTTTGATAAAAATATCAATGATTAATACAGTTTTATTATCTTTATATTAGCAGTTTACATATTCAAAGAATGGTGTTCGGTAAATATCATAAGCTACTAACATATTAATTTACCAGTATATAAGTTACTAGCATATTAATTACATATACAAAGTCAAATGCAATTAAATGCTAGATATATTAAGATTCATAACAATGTCATTTCTGTTCCAAATAGTGTTAATTCATTTATAGGCGCACGGAAAAGAAATATATATTGTATCTGCAGTAATTGAAGAGCTAAATGCAAGAACATGTTAAGCAACAAAAATTACATTTGAAGAGATTTGATGTGAAAGTTTTTGTTCTCAATTTTAATGATTTATTTTCTGTTTGATACCATGTGTTTAAAATATTAACAGGTGTGGTACTAAACTCTATCAAAAAACTTATTCATATTTAATTTTTAAATATTAAAAAATATTAATATTATTTGGATTATTAAATATTAATGAATACTGTCTTAAATCTTCAAGGCTAAATAGAACTTTGGTATTTCAGCTTTACCATGTGATAGAATACCTGATAACATCTTCGTCCAAACGATAAAATCATTTTTAAGAAAATGTAGCATAACATGTTCTCCCACTCAGCTCTTCAATTGTTTGCTGCGTGTTTTAATGACACTAAATAATTTATGGAACAAAACAATGATAAAAGTCACTAAAATTAATTCCACTATATATCCGAATAAAAATGTTGTGCTGAACGTGAGTTTTTATACAGGTTCGCGCAAAGAAATTCGAATATTATATGGTGTATGATTAGCAATTATAACAAAAAAATTTTGCTGATATCCAATAATTTATTTTTATTTTTATTTATGTATGATTTTATGGTTTACTGAAGTATATATAGTGATAACAGCGACCATTATAGCGTAGTGACGTCACATCAACTTCACAGTGACGGGTAGATGTGACGTCGATGCGAAGTCACGGTGACGTGAATTTGACACTGATTTGGCTGTTTAAAATTCTGTGACATCGCACTATGACAAATTTTTGAAATCACAAAGTGTACAATTTGTGATTATGATATTTTTGAAAATGCTGCATCGGGTCGTGTGGACAGAATTTACCTAAACCCGATCCGACATTATTGGTTCAGCTGTTATTTTCGGTTGGTAGGATTTGGATCATGTGAAGGCGCTTACCTTCACATATTAATATTAAGACCTTTTCTCATCCCCCCCTTTAAAATTACATTTTTTTAATTCTTAAATTTAATTATCTGTCTGCATTCGGATTCAATCTGTTTTTAGTGCTCTTTCCCTTCATAAATTAAGCATTCAATTCACAGTCTCTTTAATATTTTAACCGCAGCGCACTGCATTTTAAAGAAAAGAAATAATTTCCTCTTCTCGCCTAGCAACTGGATTCTAATTTTCATCCTTCTGCCTTAGTTTTAATGGTGGCTGAGAGGTTCTGCTCTCGAAGCTGGTAGACGGGAGGTGCTGGGTTCAATTCCAATCGCGCCCGTCGGCCTAATCGTTCGGAGTTTTCGTGGTTTTCTTCGAACCTTGGATTTCCAAGCGTGCAGATAATTGGCCGTCATAAATACAACCAACCTTAGTTTTGATGATATGCAGAAATTAGTCAGACAAGTTACTTCTACATTTTTAGCCGTTGGTCCAGATGTAAGATATTAGTCATTTCAGTTATTAACCCTGTCTTTATTTTGTTTTGTTTATTAACGGGCGCTTCGGCCGCTTCAATCCCATGAGAACTTTGGCAAACCCTATCGAATGTTCTTTTGCGGTTTATCTGCTATAATTCCTAAGTAATCATCTGGCGTTAAATATTTCTTATTAATCTTTTACATTCCCATTCAATTTCAATTATTGTACTTTGACCACATGTCTCTGTCTCTCTTTAATCTCGCCATATAGTATATGTATTTGGCGAAATTGTGTATGTACGCTTGCCAACACTCGAGCATTTTCGAGAAAATGTAATTGCATCACTTACTTCTGAGATCTGATTCTGTGAACGTAAAAAAATGTAACTTTCTGCTTCCTTCTCCAACATCGGCCTTGGCCGTGTAATTTCGGCTATGTTCGAAATGATCCCGGTGCACAATAAAGACCTTCAGAAAATTTCTGTCTTCTATTATCTCAGCAGTTTCCTGCCTCCTTCTTAAAATAATCAACAATTCATTTTTTAGCCTTAGAGTCAGTATTGAAGCTCAGCAAAATGAACCACCTGTGCAAGACATCATCATCACAAAAATATGGTGCATATAGCCGGCGTACCGAATTACATTTTTGAGAAGGGAAGCACGTGATATATATATATATATATATACTTTTCATTCTGCGTACATCATTATCATGGACTACTACGAAAAAAAAAACTGTGAATTCCATAAAAAAAAATAAATAAACTGTGACTGCTGCAAACTACCTAATGTTGGATTATTATTCGAACTGAACTATTCTTGTTTTCCGCCTTGCCGTGTCACATTTCAAGATTATAGAATAATGTCAAAAAGTGATCTGCATGCTAGGCTCAGTGGATACTCTAAAAAAAAACTGCTCAAAAATTTATGGACTTCCTGCAGACAATCTGAGGAATACTCATTGCTTTCTGTGTGAACGCACTCTCAACCGAAATGTTCATTACGCCAATAGACGCCTCTTCAAAAATATTAGCAGCTAATGTGCGCAGAAAAGCACTATACAGCAAACGCATAAGTGACCGACATTGTTACTTATCTTCATGCCGTCAGCTTCCGTCACCACCAACCGATAACTGCCACCCTTTCTACAGGCATAAAAAAAAGTTACCGATACCGAAAATACGTGAGCGCCTTTGGAATGAGTCATAAATCCTCCATCGCCTGTTTTTGTTTTTCTTCTCCTCTTCTGTTGCTCCTATGCTGATTTACGCAGCTGGATCAGAGTTTCTAAGACATTCCGGACTATGTCTTGTATCGGCCGAAATTGAAAAAAATGAAGAAACAGAACAGATAAAATGATTTTTTCTTCTACACTAAGGAAATTTTTTTCTTCTTCCCCAGTAACTCTATGAAGAAAGCGTGTTCATGGATCTACATGTATTCTATTGCATTTCAAGGAACTTAAAAAAATAATAATACTGTTTAAGTTACTTGTTCAAAGAAAGACAGTTAACATGCAGTTTCCTTAGAACGGAAAGTAAAATGATAAAATATAAGTAATGAATATTTAGGTGAACTCCACATTCAACTATACGCAGATATACCTAAACATTAAGAAAAAAAGAGTATTCCTGCTGTTGCACAAAAAAAACCACACATATGTTTTGAATTCAGTTATTATTTTCTTACATTATTATGTCGTTACTTATAACATTTCCTTGTTAGCTCAAGGTAAGTTTTCTTTTGTTTTAAGTGTCTGAAAAGTTAACTTTTGAAGAGCCATTTTTCAAATATAGATCATATTGTGTGAGATTACTTTTCTAGACTTTGATAAATATAGATAAAAAAAAATCAAAATCATTTTTTTAGATTATATTAAACGTATGTGTCTAGTTTAAATTTTTTACAAACACATTTATTGGTGTATAAAGAAAATTCTTCGCTGTGATGAAAATAAATTTTCTGCTAACTAAATTTTTAATGATGATATATATTTTTTTTTAAGTTGGCTACATTTTTCTAGGTTTTAAAAGGTATTGTGTTTTGTATATAAATTACATATTTGTGTAGAGTTATTTACTCACAAAAAAAAGGTTTTTTTAAATTGCCTTTTCATTATAGTGTCTTATGGTAAGTGTTGATTTATACTTTTATATTATCTACTGAATAATACAGAGTAGACAGTGCTTGTTAAAAAAAAAAAAAAAAAAAAAAAAAAAAAAAAAAAAAAAAAACCTACTTTTCCTTTTTGTGCAGTGGATATTAAAATGGTATAATAAGTCAGTTAATGTTGATTTAGTTATGAGGATTAATTACCATAAATAATAAAATATAAAAAAAATCCTCATGACTGGATTATATTGCTCTTTTGATATATATCTATATATATTATTTCTGATGGCTTCTTACTAAAAATTAAGCATTTATTTTTATTAGTAACATGCTAAGATTTTGTATGTCTAGAGATGCACTTCATACCCAGTTCAGTTTCAAAGTTTTTTTTAATTTAGATAAAAGAATGTCCAAAATATTTTTTTTCTTTTCACATTTCCGATTCTTATTTAATTCATTATATATATCTTGCAGTGTCACACAATGTCGCAATCCTGAGATGAGATGCTGTTTTTCTTATCTCTGTTGGCCTAGGGTTGTCGATATGGTTGTTCTCGCGTAATTAGGCGCTGGTCGCATTTTTTTTTCTTTTCTCCTTTTTGACATTATGCGTCTGCATCAGATATGTGCCACATTGCATCTTATATAAAAATGTTATCTATTATGATCACAGACAAAGATTTTATTATTTTGGGTTCGTGTACTTTTAAAACTCAGCAATCCTGTTGTAATCAGGCAGGCTTTCACAATGAAAGTGAAAACTTAGTTATAAAAAAAAGGGGGCATATTAAAAAAAAATAAATAAATAAGGTAATATAAAGATTGCTCTCACAGAGCATAATGTAATGTTTATCCGACATAGATAAAAAACAGAGGTAAAAAAAAAATGGAAATGAAATGGCTTAATTTTATACTGGACTGATATTATTATTATTATTGATTTTTTTTCCTTACTTGTGGTGCTTAATATGTTTCTTGTTGTAGCACTTCCTACAGGTAATTTCTTTTTATAGATAACATTTATATGTTTTTTTTATGCGTATATTATATGTTTTGTCAGTCATCCATATCAATAAGATATGAAACTTTTAATACTCTAGATTACTATAAATATAGGTCTTGCAACTTTTATACTAAGCACTAGTGACATATAAAAAAGAGAGAGGAAGTAACCACTAATGGCAGTTAAATTTGCTCAGTATTTAATCTTTTTCAGTTGGTTGCTAATAATTTGAGAAAATTCTCTTTGGCATATATACAGTACACTTTTCTGTTTATATACATCTCTCATATTCCAGTTTGCACGGATTTTATACATTTTTATTCACGTCTCATTAATTTATTTCTACAGCATAAGTTAGGCGTCTTCGTTTTAAAATATAGCTCGAGTCATCATATCTTAAATTTTTTATCATAAAAACAGTCACTTTTTCCTTTTGATTTCTATTTCTACTTTATAAAAATTTTTATAACATGAGTCGTAAACATTTTATGCATGTGTTAGATATCAGTATGCTTGTTACTGCATACACACACAATTTACACGCACACTACGTTTTACATGTGATTATATTACTTGAGGTGATTTTTTAATTATTGTTTCCTGTGTTGTGTAAGTGTTTTTTTTTCATTGCGCTATGTTCCGGAAATAGACCAATGATTAAAGGTGTATGTTTCAGTTTTGGCTAAGTGGATCGGCCGTCCACTTTCTCAAGAGTGGAATATGTTACTTACATGATACAAATGTTCAATACCTCACATTAATTTACAAGACGTTCGCGCTCTTGTATTTTTTTTTAAAATGCATAATGACGTATCTCTCAAACTATTTGATACTCCGTACATGATTCCCCCCCCCCCACTCTAGCTTACTATGGGCAGATAGTGAAGTTAGATGTTTGTCTTCATCATTTTTTTAATCTCATGTACACATTTATTATGATTTCAGGTTTAACCTGGTACTACATACACACACATATTTACATTTGCATTTCATATGGTCTTGTTTTGTAATAATTTTATGACACTCACCTTGGTTAAACATGGTCATGATTCTGTGTGCTTGTACATTTTTTTACATACTTTCTCAACATTAGTGTACATTTTCACAGATACATAGTTTTACACTATTTTAAAGTTTGCGTATTTTTGTTGCCTTGTCATTTTTTTAATTTTCGGATTGTTACTGAATTTTTTTTTTTTTTTTTTTTTTTTTTTTACATAATGTAATTCAATACAGTATTTGCACATGCATCTTAAATTTACATGCATGAGTTAATTTCTAGCTGGTATTTTTTACACATTTGTTAATTTTGTTGGTTACGCGCGGCTGGTGACTCGTTGCTATTTTATTTATAACATAAGGTATTTTATTATAACTGACATGATATTTGATATCTTTAGGGGTTGTTTTTATAAAATTTATTTAAATGCATGATGTGAGCTGTTATGTACACTTTATTTATTTATATATTTTTTTAAAGGCTATTCACGTATAGTCATTAAACTAATTCTTTGGCATTTTCTCACATTTTAATTTTTTTAATTAGTGAATTATAGTCTCACAGGTGTCTTGTGACGGATACATACACTCATTGATCATAAAGTATAAAGCTTGGTATTTTGCTTTTCATTTTTTCTCTTTTCCATCCCGTTACTTGGAACATGCGTGCCTTGGCATTACTTCTACATTTTAGCGTAGAGTTATGCAATCTGTCGTGCACTCGTACATTTTACGCACGCTTCTTTTAACTTCATACAGTAACAACTCTCGCAAATACAACTTTATTTTAATTTTAACCCTTTGTTAACCATTTATACAACTTTTTTTTTACTTTTCACAAGTAGTTCATGTGTTGGATATTTATTTATGTTACACAAAATTTGCTCATTTAGAATACAATTTTGTTCATTCACATACATACATTACACTAGTTCATGTGTTGATTTACATATTTTGTTCATTTGCTTTTACACATTGTACTTTGCTTACGATCTATTCGACAGTATTCCTTTTTGTTTATTTTTTTCTCACAAGTAGTTCATTGAGTAATACACACTGGCTGGTTTAGAGTATAACTAGAGTTTTCACACATTACACGGAGTTCTTTGCCTTTAGTAACCCTTATTCATTACATTTTAGTGATTAACTCATTAAGTATGTAATTGAATCTCACTCGTATGTTAGTGTTTTGGGTTATTACACACATACTGTCCGTATATTTTGTTGGCAAAGTGCATAAAAATGTTAGTTCATTGTGACATTATTACAAGTAGTTCATGTGGAATTATACAATTTGTTCATGTGTTTACTTACACGTTGTGTATGCTTGCGTACACACTTGTTGATGTGTTTTTTGCATGTAGTTCATGAGTTTGGGGTTTCTTTTTCCCCTCCCTTCACACACATACAGTTTTTTTTCCTGTTACTTTTCTATCTTTTAAACTTTACACCATTAAACTTACCACAATTGCATCACTTGCTTCTAAGATCTGATTCTGTGAACGTAAAAAATGTAACTTTCTGCTCCCTTCTCCAACATCGGCCTTGGCCGTGTAATTTCGGCTATGTTCGAAATGATCCCGGTGCACAATAAAGACCTTCAGAAAATTTCTGCCTTCTATTATCTCAGCAGTTTCCTGCCTCCTTCTTAAAATAATCAACAATTCATTTTTTAGCCTTAAAGTCAGTATTGAAGCTCAGCAAAATGAATCACCTGTGCAAGACATCATCATCACAGATCCCGCATCAGGTGGAGTGACCAGATTTTACCAGAATACTGTCCGACCTTATTGTATCAGCCGACTTCTTTTTCTTTTTTCTTTTTGGTTGTATGTAGGATTCAAATTATTTTATTCATTTGGTTTGCGTATCTGCGTCTTACAAGAGTGAAACCCGGGTTCAGTTAACATAAAATCTCGTTATTGCGCTCAGTGAAAATGTCTGATCCAAATCCGCACAGCAGTAAAAAGAACAAAAACAAACGACTCAATACGATCGGGTCGGATTCGGATAAAATGCAGACAACTGATCAGATGTAAAATAGTCTCAAATTTTGAAAAACAATTTTTTCGATTAAAAAAAAATCCTACAAAGCTTTCTGTATGTAACTTTGCAATATAATATAATTGAAAGTATTCATTTCTTGTTTAACACATGGTCTGTATATTTAATAATAATGAAAAAACTATTATGAATAACAACTGAGGTTCAAACATGGAAAATTGTAATACTAAATATAGATGTTCTAAGCATAATTAATAACACATTTTTTTCATAAAGTTCACTGAAATGTGTTATTAAGGCAAATTTTGCTTTTCACTTTTACTATTATCAAAAAATATAGTCCTTATAAGTACATTTCAATGATGAATAAAATAAAAGTATGTGTTTAACAAAAAGTGGTGTGAGCTGAAAAAAAATTCTCTAAAACATGCTTGTCCTTAATGGATTAATTCGAGGATGTTAATACAGATAATCATTTTAAAACGAACGTATACAGATTTATTGTAGTTATGCATTACGAAAATAAATTACATATACTGAAAATTCTGTAAAGAAAATTAAATAAGAAGGAGCATTTTAAAGATGAATAGACTACAAAAAAAAATTTTTTTGAGTAAAACAAATTTGAAATATATTAAAATTTATTATTTTCATTTTTACGCTTCATATTTACCTTTAAGAAGCATGAAAACATATTTTTAATTCAGATAGAAACATATTAATATTCTAGAATTTTTAATATGCAAATATTCATAACAGATAAAAAAATTCCTATTTTTGGTTAATATTTGCCCATTTGAAAGACCATTATCATCTTAACAAAATTGCGATGACATGAACGAAAATATTCAGAAATAAGGTAAAGAGAAAAATGAAAACTATTTCACACGGTCAAATAGATATTAAATTAATCAAACATTGTTAAATTTAAAAAACGATAAATTAATAATTATAATTATAATTTTTATGCCAATATATTTCAAATGGCATTTTTCCAAATTTTTCAAAAATCGTTAAAGATAAACAAACAAAAAAACTTTCACTTAAATAATAACACCCTGCCCACACCAGTTTCTTTCTGATAGCTTCGAAAGGCAATAAATTACGTTGCTACAATTGTTGCAGTTATTTTTGCTAGCAATTAATTTTTAATAAAGAATCACAACAAAAAAAATATCCCAATTTAAGGTCCAAATATACGTATTCTACAAACGTCGCTGTCAATCGATTGGAAATCTTTCTGAAGATTCTATATCCGCATCTTTCCATTGCTGAGAATTCCCTTTCTTTTATTGATAACCACAGAACGGTTTAAAAAGAAAGATCAGTTGACTCCTTTATTCTTTCTTAGTAGAGAGAGAACTTTTTCCTTTACACGTAGCCTTAATGTAAAAACATTTTTGATAAGTACATGTTATCATCCTCACATCTACCGAGATTTAGGTCTGGTGCACTAAATGTTTTTATTTATATATACTTTGCATATTTAACTCTACAAGTCCCATCGGATTTTCAAATAGAATTTTATATTTAATTATGCTATTTAAAGTGTTCTTTATTATTATTATTATTATTATTATTATTATTATTATAATTATTATTTGAGAAACCACTTATTATCATTATTATTACTGCATTTGTATTCTGAACAAGTTAAACGGTTTGTATTATAATTTCCTATTGCATAGATTGCATTATTGTATTTAGATATAATTTCCCTGTTTGTTGATAAATAAGTGAATATATGTTAATTTGTAAGTGGTTCAAAAAAAGTTAACCCGGTCCAGGGCCTCAAATACATTGGGACACTCTGTTCAAAATATTATTTCTCATTTTTAAGAATATTTCAAAATACCATTGTGATCACAATGTCACTTCAAATAGAGGTATTTTTATTGTCACATTTGTGACGAGACATAGGTTACTCATAGTGACGCTACTGCGATGCCTCGTAAATCTAAAATTTTTTAGAATTTTTTTTTTTTTTTTTTTTTTTTTTTTTTTACAATGAATACTTAGTTTTTATTGCTCTTGTGATAGTCACAGTGTGACGTCACTGAATGTAAACAATTTGGTCACAGATTATAACCCTGTCTTGTGGGGACGTCACTGCCACCATACTTGCTATACGGATCAATAGTTAGCTGTCTGGAAGTTTAGGGACAGCTATTTACGTTTCTGTGACTCTTTTTTTTTTCCTTGCTACTTGAACTCGATTTTTCAGTAGCATCTTGTAACAGTAATTATATTCAAAAATTCATTGTTGACGAAAATGTAATGAATAAAGTGTTAATTCTGTTTTGACCAAATAGTTTCTAAACTCTAATTTATTCAAATATCGTTGTAAAATATTTTACATTTTCTATCTCACATACTTATTTTCTTGTTTAAAATGAATTTCTTGTAGCAAATCTAAATTTCTGATGCTATTTGATATCATATTTAATGCCCTAGCAACGGTGTCTTTCCCGATTGGCATCCATAAAAAATGACAGAACAAAGCAATTACTTAAAGAAATGCGACAACTTTTTTCGAAAAACGCCTAGAGGCTATAAAAATCATTCAAATGACTATTTTTTTTAACCATCCTCAAAATCTCCTGTGAACTCTGAAAGTTTTCTTGTTTCTAATGAACTACGGTGCTATAATAAACAATCTATACAAAATTCATATTACCTTTACTATGCTGTATTAGTAATGAATTCACACAGTAACATATAAATATTCGCACACATTTTTTTGAATCAATAACGAAGGTAGCATATCGATATTATATATAAAACATTGTTTGGGTATATGTTTCATATGAAACTGGATATACATATGTTTTATAACGAAAGTGAAATTACTAGCTAGTATAAAATCATTTCCGACAATTTCTTTCTTTCCATTTTTTTAACCACTTGTCCAAATTTATCTTCAAACAAATCTTTTTTTTTTTTTTTTTTAAATTTCCAAATGCATTTTCCCCTTTCGTATTTCCACAATGAAAAACCGCGTATGAATAATATGTTTATAAGCAAAAAATAATTCAAACATACGACCTACATTTTCGTGTCCGAAACTAATGTCTTTCTGAGCAGATAATGTGCACTCTTTTTATAAAGAATCTAATAATTATATTTTAAGTGATTTAAAACGATGTAGTACCGTCATTGAAATAGTATATTTGGAGAAAAACCCTCTACTACAGTACAGATATTTCAATTTCAATAAAATATTACGAAAAAAAAATAAAATGTATAAAATACTCTTAAGTACTACATCACTCTCTATCAGCAGTTGCCAGTGTGACGTCAAACTAACTCTAAACAAATTGGTTCTATAATTAGCTTCCTATCACGTTTGCACACTACTGCTATATGGGGTTTTCCGCGTAAAATGAGCAAAAATCTAAAAAAAAAGTCGTGGCTACATAGTAACCGATTTTAATAAAATTTGATACACAGGTTTAATTCATATTCAAATAGAGCTCTGCAAAATATCTTGACAAAAAATAAATTATTTTAGCAGTTTTGGACATTTAAAAAACTGTTGATATAGAATGGCATGTGTGCAATCGTCCAAAGTTGCAAGTTTGAAGTTCTGTATCTTGTAAACTATTTAACAGAAAGGATTTTTTATAATATTGTAACCTCTGAAAATTTATCTTCTTATTTATTGAGTAAAAATAATCAGGTGACACCATGATTAATCTTAAATTGGTTGCAAAAATTGAAAATTTGTGAATTTTAAGAAAATTAGAAACGTTATAAAAATCAAAGGAATTAAAAGCCATCTGTGAAATTGATGCCTGATGTAGTATTACATATGAAGATCGATCTACCCAAGTTTGAAATTTGACATTTATTTTCTTCATTTTCAAAAAAACTTTAAAATTATAAAATCATAATTTCTCCTCCTATGTATGAACAAAAAAATACATAAAGGCCGACACAAACACTATTGCACAGATATAAAGATCAATAAGTCTATGATATGTTTAAAAGAATTCGAGATTAACTTTTGATTCTTAACATAACAAAAATGGCTTTATAAAGGTAGTATTTGTTACTTTTCATGAGCTATCCCTCTTTGATATGCTGCACGTTTCTTAAAATATTGCACGATTTCAAGGGGAAAAAATTAGTGCTGCCATATATTTTTTCTATCTGGATTTAAGATTAATATATAATTTTTTTAACTGAAATATTTTTTTACTCTAATTTAAAATATTCTTGAGTCAAAAATAAACTGAAAGCAAGAATAAAAGTTTCTATATTTAAAATACACACTTTTATCTATAATATCAAATAATTTAAACATTTTAAGAGCTTTCTTTCATGTTCATACAAGTGATAGAAATATTGGATTTTCCCCCTCCATTTTTTTATTAATTAATTTTTCCGCATTAAGAAATAAAAAGGCAGGAATGAAAGTTTCCAAATTCAAAATATATATTTTTATCTATAACGTCATTTTTTTTAATTTTAAGAACATTCCTTCTGGTTCAAACGAGTAATAGAAGTATTCATTTTTTCCTGAAAATTTTTTATTATTTTTTTTTCTTTCATTATGGAATAAAACGACAATTGATAAATTACGCCAATCTGTTCTTATTGTTCATTCTTAATTGTAAATTTTTTTTAATATAGTTTTCCTGTTCCTAAGGCTAATAATAAAAATTGAAATTTCAAGCATGTACATAAAACCTCGGTTTTGTATCAACTTTTAATGTAAGTTTTTATACTTAAAGAAAAAAAAACAATCCTGAAATCTATTATTTTGCATTTACTCATAAATGTATATGATCTACTTATACGATGATTTTCATTAATATATGTGACATGTCAGCCTCAGCTGATTTGCTCATTTTATGTGGAATGACCCATATCTTAGAGTTTTACCTACAGCCTTTTAATACTTTATATGATATGGTAACATTTTCTACGATTTATATTCAATGGGTAATGAAACATAGCAATTGTATTTTTTAGCAACCGTTCTTTTGCTTTTAAAACAGAACTTCATGACTGACACCGCGGCTGAAAGGGTTTTAAATATGAAGACATTTTTGTGTAATCATTGTAAAAATTTAATTTTATGAAAAAAATAATGAGTTTTCATTTAAAAATAATATCTTGTGAAATAGATTTTAGTAAAAGTTACGCTATTTTGTTGAATATCTTGTATTTTACTCTTATTGTCCAGGAAATCGTATATTTTTGTTTTGCATGCACCAAACAAAATCTGCATTCTGATTTATAAATCTGAGAAATATTACTATCATTGCGTCAATGTAATATTTTTCATTTATGATTGTCTTTTTAACGATATATGGGCGTGACTACACACAGCTCCCTTATAGTAATATCCGTATTATTGTATTTTAATCTATTTTAGCCGAAAGACTCCTAGGTTAAGACAGGAACTAAAATTTAAGTGTTACAGAAGTTAAACAGCCAAAAAAACGTTCAATTAAAACTATCCTTTTTAGGAATAAATTGCTTTAACATATAATTATTTTTTGGGTAGAGTAATTCCGAGATTTATACCGCACATTTTTTTGAATTTATGTATAAAGTCTCCACGGTGGACATAAAATAAAAAAAAATCATGCTGTTGTATTTAATGTTAAATATACAACGCGTGTACTGCGACTAAAAATTCAAAACAAATAGTTAATACTGTTAAAAAAAAATTTCTAAAACATTACACTACGGCGCGTCATCCGTATATTCAGGCTGAGACGCCGCACTTGTGCTGTAGTTATGCCGCGCTTGTAGTATGAACAGAAGGAAATTATAAGAAAAAATATTTAAAAAAAATTATTCATATCTGGACTATAATTAATTATGTAATAACAAAAATGAAACTAAATGAGTACAATGAAACGTATTAGTAGATTCAAATTAATAATTGTTTGCTTACTTTCAATATTAAAATTATCGACTTATTTGTTTACTAGGTTGAGCAAAAAGTTCTGGGAAATTTGTGAAAGTTGCGTTGTTATGCGCAATTTAACAACAAAAGCAACAAGGACTATACTTTAAAGTAGAGGCCATCATAGTCCACTACTTTCTGCTACCGTCCTGCCAGATTTTGGATTTGCTGGCTAAGTTTGACGCCGTTACCATCACCTTCATTCTCATTAATCTCATGAACATTCAATAAGCATTTTGGAGCCAAAGTTCCTGAACTCCTATAAATATAATCACTAGTACTCCTATATACGATACAATTTCTGGTAACTACACTGCTGGCCATTAAAATTGCAACACCAGAAAGGAATGATCTGACGAACGTCAAAATCACATGAAAGGAAAAAAAGATTAGAATATGCAAATGATTAGTATTTCAGCGGATTTAGAAGAGGCAGGCGGGAGATACGACATCTGAAGCACTGCATAGAAGAAAAGTTTTTTAGTGGATTTCTCATTCGTAAAGCGTTTTATAAGGTCGGCGTTTGCTCAGAATATCGTGTTATGTCTCGAATAATAAGAAGAAATGCTTACCACCAAGTGTCGGAATTCGATAGAGGCAGGATCGTTGCCTATCGTGAGTGTGGATTATCGTTACGTGATATCGCCCTTTGCACTGGTCGAAATCCAACCACTGTCATGCGAATATGGAATCAGTGGATTGCCGAGGGTCATACTGAACGTCATGAAGGATCTCGATGCCCTCCGATGACTAACGGACGAGAGGACATATATATTGTGAGGTCGGCCCTGCAAAACCGTACAACCATATCACGGACCATTAGTCAGGAAATGGGCATGTTTGGAGCGCACCCAGTATACGCTCGTACGGTGTGACGACGTTTCAGCAGTGTGGTCTGTCAGCACGGCGACCAGTACTGTGGTTTCCCTTGACCAGTCGGCGACTCTGGTGCGCCGAACGACAAAGCTGGATACAGGACTGGCACAATGTCGTCTTTTCAGACGAGTCCCGGTTCTGCGTGCAGTATTCCGATTATCGTATACGTGTCTGGAAGCTCCGAGGAGAACGCCTGTCACCTGTCTGCATTCAATATCGGCATAGGGGCCCTGCGCCGGGTGTGATGGTTTGTGCAGCCATTGGGTACACGACAACCACATCACTAGTTCTGATAGACGGTAATTTGAACACTGATTGGTACATTTTTGAATTCTTACGTCCAGTGGTTGTGCCCTGTTTTGGGGGGTCTTCCAAACACCATATTCTAGTGAGATACGCAAGACCACATGTTGCACGTCGTGTTCCGACCTTCCTCAACACACAGAGTATTCGATTGCTGCCATGTCCTGCACGGTCTCCAGATCTGTCACCCATTGAAAACATCTGGTCATGAATTACTCAGAGATTCGCCGGCCATCCTTCTCCAGCTAATACCGTTCATGAAGTGTGACATAGACTAGAAGCAGCATGGAATGAAATGCCCGTTTCTGTTCCTCAAGCCCAGTTCGACTCCATGCCTAACCGGGTAAGGACCGTTTTAGCTGCCACGGGAAGCAGCTGTTTTAACAATTTCGCACCTTTGTAAACCCCCAAACTGTTTACAAATTTAATGATTTTGTTTTCATGCCATAATGTTTACGTACAATAAATATCCTTTTTCTATTTTCAATCTTTCATGGTGTTGCAATTTTAATGGCCAGCAGTTTATTAGATTAAAAATTTCCCAGAACATTTTGCTCAACATAATACATTAAATTTTAATTGTTATTTCAGCAACAACGTAACATCAATGTATTAGAGAGGGAAAAGAAAAAAGTAAATTTGTGTTTGCATAATTTATTTGTTAACCCTTTCGAGACCGGTGGCTTTTATTCAAATTTTATTCGGCTGGCACAACTTTTTTAAAATATGTTAACTTTACTTAATTAACATGAAAATGCTCTAATTAAAGAAAGCAAATGCTACTTTTCTTTTTTACTCGTGCCAGAAACAAATTTTGTGTGCTCTTTATGAAGGTGCTTATATGCACCCATGGTCCCGAATGGGTTAAGAGAACTGTTTTTTCGACTACAATCTACAGAAAAAGAGTCGAAAGAGTACAGACTTTATGTAACTACATTTGACACATGATGCAACGAAGAAAATTACACTTCCTCTTTTTTGGAGTAGTTTTCTAAACATTCCTTGCAAAGAACGTCTGCGTTACGCGTAATCCAATTTTTCATCATTATCATCTTGACTTGTATCTTTCTTGCCCTTCTTACTTTTTATTTTTTTCCTTTTTCTCCTTTGGTTTTAGTAAACTTGATAACATGTCCAGCATGGTTAGTCTGTGCAAAAAGAAGAGGAAAAGTTACTAACACTTTATCATCGCGTAGAAAAGTAACTGCGGCATGTATACCGGAATTGCAGTGCGGCATGTATCCCATTTTGCAAGGTGCAGACGCCAGCCATCACAGTTACATGCCATCGCTAAGGGGAATGGCGTAACCATACACACAGTACTCTATACAAACGCTACACTTAGTTTTGACTTCGAAATCATGCTTGCATTTAGTAATTAGTGTATGAAAAGTATTTAAATATAACGTGTGTAAAAGTTTGGACAGTGAAATCGTGCACTTACGTCAAAATAATGGTTGTACGTCTACAAGTAAATATAGAAATGGGATTCACGCTATACACTGGTTAAAATAATCTCATTGCGCATCTATACTGTACGTTTGACGACCATCTATCTATAATTACAAGAAATACAAGGGGTGCGGCATCTATCACTTATGCGGCGACTCTCACGGAGTTACCCTATATAATTTTTTTTTCATATGATAAATTTTTTCATGATTTACATTTCCGTCAAAATACTATTTTCACAATATTAAAAAGCGTCATTTATTTAACTGGATTTAAAAAATCGATTTTTTTCAACTACTCCTTACAAAATTCTCGAAAACTTTCAAACGCAGAACAAACGCTAAGAATAAAAACAGCTTCATAATATATTTACCTTACTATTCTTCTGTTTATTTAAGAAAAATAAATTATTGATATACACGCAAGGTTAAGAACAATGTTAAAGCTTGTTCATAAAGAAACATGCCTTCCTAATGTTTAAAAGGACAATCAATCTTCTGAATTCAAATATTTTTAAGGCTATTACGTGTACTAAAAACTTGGGCATCTCGTGTATTAAAGTAGATATTTATTTTCCAAAAATTCATACAATCATTAAAAAAACTAAAATCATTCTAAAATATTTTAAGAACAAGAAGAGACATTGAATGAATATTTAATAAAATGGAAAACATTTTACCTCAAGTATTTTAAAGTTTTAATGTTTAAGAAGGATATTCCTTAGCAAATAATGTTTCGCATTGCTTGAAATACTGGAGTAAAATGAAATTATGTTTTTACAGAATGCAGTATTGAATTACATTATTTCTTTAACGTTCTGATTGTTGTTACAATGCAAATTTAAAAAATCAATCAAATACAATAAAAAATGAAAAACGAAAAATGAAAATTTTTAAAAAATCACTTATCAAGCAACTTTAGAAATCAATTTAAATACGTCTCATAATGTTGCCCATTTTTTTCGAATTTTCATAATATTCGGCCTTCTTCTTTATATAAGTTATATCATGTAGTTGACTACTAAGTTAAGTAAAACAAACATTGTTGTCGTTTGAGCATACGCTGTTAAAAATTATTTTATATAAATTTTCATATCTCATTAAACATTTAATATGTTTATATTCTATTTGCATTATATTATTTCTACAGCATTTTTTCGAGTTCTCTAAAGGTGACTTCATGCTATCAACATGCGAAATTAAATATATATATTTTTTTTTTCAATAAACTTTTATATCTCCATAAGAATATTTGTTGTTATTGCACAAATTGTCACATATTTTACAGAACCCACATGGGCATTTGCTACAGCTGCCGAGCATTTGAAGCATTTTATTTTGGAGAGTGATCGCAAATATCATACAGTGTATATCATACAGTGAATATTTTATTGGCTTTTCAATTACACCGGTGGCTAAACCTTTGCTGAAGTATGAAGACAAACATGTTCATTACATCTCTGAAGTTTCAGAAAAATTACACAAGTATTTCTCGAGATATTCGACAAAGCGTCTGAAATAAGGAAGTTTCTGGCAACTTTTGGTCATCTAGTGTATTTTATCATACGCAATATACGCTCATGTAATTTCATAAACTAATTAGAGGAATTTTAATTAATTTTAATTCTAATATATAAGACGCATCTGCAGTAAACGTTAAAAAATGTTTTCCAGGAATAAATCTTATTCAGGTATGTGGCTAATAAGCAATTTTACGAGAACTATTGATAAAACAGAAAATCTGAGAAAATAGAGATTTTGTGGGATATAAAACTGTATTTGTTTTTTCGTTTTAATTAATTATACATAAAGTTAATTCTGGTATTTTCTGAATCTTTATCGACTACGTGTTTCACAACTGTGTCAAATGGAATAAGGTGGGAATGAGTGTCGATTATTCATGAAATGAGCCTTCATATTTATCGAATTTAGATAAAACGGAATTTTGCGTGACTTATGTAACTGGTGAACAATTGAACAACCGTAGTAAATGCGCAGTAAGCTGCTCTAATCCGACAAGAATTTTAACAACTGAGACTTAGTGATGGAAATATGCATTTTGTTCAAGAATAAATAATTAAGAATTTTTTTTAATAAAATAACGTAAAATCTTATGATTTATGCTTATTTTTATTAAGCTAAGAAATAATATCTGTGCAGTGGCATAATAGAATATGATAAAGAATGTAAAAAAAAATAATTAAATTTAATTTGTGAATGATATTTTGTGAGTAATTTTGACACGTTTTTATAAAATTTTATAATTCAGAATTACTTAAGCAGCAATATTCCCATGTAAATTTTCATTATCTCTCTTAATAACCTATATTTCTTTTACCACTTTTAATAGTTTTTTTCGATAAATACGCAAAAATTTATACTTCATTTACATATGGAATTTTAGCCATTAAAATTATATTTTGAATAGAAAACATAGCGTCAGTGCAGCCGCTGCGACATCACCTCAAGGCACAGTAATCATATCAAATCTGTAACCAAAATGCCACTACTCTCTGACGTCACATTGTGACTAAAATGCGAACAGAAACTTTTAAAAAGTGGCTAGAAGAGTTAAAAACATATTATACATTATTAAAATGTTTTTCTTTCAAGATTATAAATTTTCGTGACGCCACACTAACGTTTGCAAGTCACGTACATCACATGTGCAGTCACATATTGTACATGATATCTTTTTTTATATTTGGAAATGAAAAAAAATCTTTCAAACCGTAGCGTCTTAAAGCATCTGAAGGCGACCAGACTAATATTTGTGGATCTCTTACAAAGGAAACTTTATTTACTTATTTATCATCCTACAGAAAAAAGACCTCTTAATAAAAAAAGTTTTGATATTATGCAAAGAGTGACGATAAGAGCTCTAAGCTGATTCAGAATATAGATGCAATAGAAACAATAATAATGATAGGAATAATAACTTTATTTAAAGGCGACACTTAAAACTAAAATGCTATTTGAAAATGAGATGTCACTTAGCGCTAAATTTACAGAAGTATGTAAAACAAAATTTAGAGCACCAGAAAATGTGCGAAAATTGTTGATCGGTTTCGATAAAATTTACCTTAACGTTAACAATAAAAAATATTTTGTGGAAATTTGCTGAAATGGGGAGATATGAGGAAAGTAAATTTCTTTCACTCGATGCAGTGATAAAATCCTGTATTTTATAACAAGGCTGCCAACACAGTTATAAAATTTATAAGTTGCTGTCCTTAAGAGTGATGTAAAATTTCACAAGTCTGGGAAAAGTCGGGTTGCTATTGGCTGCGTAGGGCACGTGACAGAAAGAATTACATTTTTACTTCACTTGTTGTTTAATTTGCTTTCCCAGCATCGGAGTTTGAATTCGCTTTCAAGGCCTAGGTGCTTAAAGAATTACAACATAAAGTGAAGGTAAAATCACAGGTTTTTTTTAAGTGTGATTTTATACAAAAATTTGGCTAGCTTATCACGTAATTTCCGATTTTTAAAAATATTAAATAAGAGAGTTTTTCAGTTTCGATTCACTATTGATAAAAAAAACCCCAATAACGAGCTAACATAACTGCAGTAATTTTATTAACATAAATTATTGCTGTTATCAAAGCTTACAGGGCAAAATTCACATGTTACAGGTATTTTCTGCGTGCGAGGGGTTGGGGAGGAAGCGTTTTGTGACAAACGTATGCAATAAAATAATAAATAACATTTGTACACCCTTAAGTGTGTTGATTATTCAGATTATGGTTTTTCTAATGGTTTCTAATTAATTTAATAACTTAGGAAAATAACAGGTTATTATAACATATTTTTATAAATCGTACACGATAAAGAAGAGGAAGTCATAATGTCCAAAGTAGAGGGTGGTATTTATCCTCAGCCTCTTCATCAGCGCACGTGATAGCTGCGAATTTAATTTTGAAAATAAACGCATTTTGATTTTTAGAAAAAAAGGCCACTAGGCTTCTTTTAAAATGTGCCTGGTACAAGAAAATTTTAGGGCTTTAAATATTTTTGCACTACGCAAAATATCAAACTAAAACAAAATATCCTGTAGTCACTTACACTGCCCTTATAACTGTAGGGATCTAGTATGACTCCAGGATGTAAAACATTTTCAAACTTTATTTTTTTATTTAACAAACACAGGTAAATCCTATAAGCTGCATCCCTTTTGATTTATGGTATGATTGAAAGCACTTATGTTGCACTAAATACATAATATTTGAACATTTTAATGAAGTTATTTTGAACATATGTATTACAATATTAAATGTAACAGGGATTTAATGTGTAACAAAATAGAAATTAAACAATGTATTAAATATTAAAAAGTACTGAAAATCACAAAAGTTCAGTGAAGAAAAGTTAATAAGAAATCCAATTACTAAGAACCATTATTAGTCTCAAAATTTACTTAAAACGGTATTTATCATCGCAAGCAACTTATCAGTGATAAAAAGAAGAAATATACACATGCTTTCATGATAATGTGGCAACAGAAATTATGGCTGCCGTTGAGTCTAGAAGGATTGTCGTGTGCATTGTAAGTGAGGTAGTTACACCCAATTATTCTGCCATAGTTGTCCTCTGAGTACAGTTTGAGCAGCGTTAATATTTTAAAACTTCATTTTAATGTAGTGGGGAAAAAAGCATACATGGGGGTTTGATAACATTTTTAAATTGATTCTGCTATCTTACATTGTTAACGAGTCACCTTTTGGGGCTACTGGTTTAAAAAAAAAAAAAAAAAAAAGATTGGACCTTTTCTTGCATGGAAGAAAAAAACTAAAAAACGAGGTATACAAATTTTAATTTTGTGACAAATTTACTTTTATGCAGTATGTGAAATAAATTTTGTTAGCTATTTAGTTTTAGATTTTCTTTTAGATTTCACGAATTCTGCAAATTTCTGCTGTTTAAAGTAAAGAAACTGTGAAAGTTAGCGGTGATATTAGGTGTAATTTTTTTCCTACTGTGTGAAAAATGTGTTAAGGCCGGGATTTGAACTGATGACATTGGTCTACGAACTAAGCTAAGTGTATGGACAGCTTAAGTTAAGATCCCGTTTACTTGGAAACGCTTTCATTCAGTTAAAAAATTGCAAGTCATATGATTTCTTTACCAATCAGAATGATTGTGTTACAGTAATGAAGTGTAATTAAGTATCTAAAGATTATTGTATTTGCTTTACCTGCGATTTATTCTGTTTAGTTGTTTTAGATAACAGACTAGATGTCACTGTCAAAAGTTTATCAGAGTGAACAGTGTCCACCGGACTTGTCCAGGATAGCTTAGTTCGCACAAAATGTTAACGATCAAGATTAGCCAGTATTCCGGGTTAAAGTCCCAGTAGGGATATTTATAATTCAGTTGAAAATAAATCAACACATATGATTTCTTTACCAATCACAAAGCTTGTGTTAATTAAGTAAAACTATGGATAAAACGCTTTTTGTAGTTCCCTTACCTGCGATTCAGTAGGTTGAGCTGTTTCAGATAACAGACAAAATGTAATTGTTTGATTTTTTTACCTATCAGAATATATGTGTTAAAATAATAAAGCGCAATTTCGTCAAATCCTTTTTGGAATTTTTTACCTCTAATTGATTCTGCTGAGCTGTTTCAGATAACGGACAAAATTGCACAGATAATTTTGATTTCTTTACCAATCAGAAAGTTTGTGTTAAAATAATTAGTGCAAATACGTATCAAACGCTTTTTGGAATGCCATTACTTGCGATTTATTCCGTTGAGCTGTTGCCAAATGTTATTGTCAAAATGTTGTCTGAACCGTGTTTGCCGGATTTGTCCAGGATAGCTTAATTGGTAGAGAAATGACAGCTTAAGATAATGTTTTGGGTTTAATTCCCGGCCTGGACATTAGGGTGTTCCAAAAAAAAATTATTTTTGAAAAGTGACATGCATAGGGCTTAAATTGTGAGAAATGGTGAGATAAACACATTGTAAAAATTTGAAGTTTTTATTTTAATAACAACTGACTCTCAAGAAGCTTAAAGATGTCATAATTATATTTTTTAAGCTTGTCATTATACAATAGAAATAATTGCAATAATGCATTAATTTTCTCATAATTTCCTTTATCTACGACACCACACAGTACGCAATGGAAATATAGTTTATTAAAATCTTTATTATAAATCACATAAAATGAAGTGAAGAATAAAAAGTGCAAAAATGGAAGTGAAGTGAGGTATCTGGTATTTCCTTAGGATAAGTGTTATTTTCATGGGGTTGCAATTGCACATAGTAGAAATATATATAGTTTATTAAAACCTTTATTATAAATGATTTAAAGTGAAAAAAAAGAAGAAAATTTTCAAAATTGCAGTAAAGTGAAATGTGTAGTATTTTTAGAGAAAGGAACTTATTTCATGTTGTTGGTCGGTTACATGTTCTGAAATCTGAATTATGATGTGCCAGTTCAATTTTTAATACTTTTCTTTATAACATGTTTTCTCACACTTAGTGTGAAAATTGATGAAATTGTTGTATCAAATACAAATTTAAGCAATTTGTTTAGTCAAAGAAGACGAGTGACATATCTCCAGTAGAAAAACCAAAAGTAATAATGTGGTCTTCACAACTGATTTCCATTTTTCATAAAGAACATTATAACCAATTACCAACAATTGGTCAAACATTACAACGTTTATTTTTTTATTTAAAAAACAACTATCTTTATCAGTAAGCTATTCGAATACAATTAATGGGGTATCTGTTATGGCAAGTTGCTGATATTCCAACAACTCAAAAGGCAAGTTCTGTTGCAAAATTTAAAAAAGGTCTATCAAAAACACGTAAGAACAGGAAAAAACTAGACGAACAAAAGGCAAATTTCGCACGATGATTCCAGGAATCTTATTAAAATTTATGAAGATTGGAAATTTGTTTTGTCAAGAAAGACGAGTGACATATCTCCAGCAGAAAAACCATAGTAATAATGTAGTCTTCATATCCGATTTCCCTTATTTATACAGAACATTATAACCAATTATTACCAACTACTGGGCAGACATTACATCGTTTGTAAAAGATGTTAAATTCAAGCTTCAACATACTGTAAAAATTATGTTGTTTATTGCTTTAGAAAAAATGCACATCAGTTTGTAGATTTTCAAAATAAATGCTAAGTTTTTAAAAGTTTGACGGGTTTGAGAGGTCACTAGAAACTTTTTCCTAGTTTCTAAAAAATTTACAAATATGCTTATATCATTAAGCCTCATAAAATAACAGGGTATGCAATATCAAAATTAAACATCTTCATGATCAACTAGAAGTACAGAAAATAATTATGTTTCATGAGGATAAAATGTTTGTACAGCGCGAACAAAAGAAGCATCATAACCTTAATATCATAGCTTCTGCTGTATTTGACTTTCACTTCACCAGGACCTCAAATTGCTATTTTGGGTAGAATTAAAGATTACTACCCTTGATAAATATTGACAGCTATGCAGCAGTTGGTAAGGATACTGATGGTTGTGTTTTAACTGAAGATGAAAAGCACTAGCTGCAACTAAACAGAAGTGTTATTGTAGCCTTCCTTTAGAAATAGTCACAGAAATATTCAAACTCGTGATGATTACTTGGAGTTAATAAAATTAGCCCTGATTACTTTGTGTGAAATCTCAAAGTCCTCTTGGTGCATACCATCGTACACGGGGGATAACAAAAAGAATTTCTTGCATTAAAAAATTTCGCTTTTGTCAGCAATTCAAATTAATGAAATATGAGGTATGTGTATTAAAATGCATAAGTCTGTTTATAGCGACAATTTATATAAAAGCGTGGTCCTCTGTACCTTCAAGCTGTAGTGCACCTTAGAATGAATATGCTTATATCATCAAACCTCATAAAATAAAAGGGTATGCAATATCAAAATGAAAATTTTTTTTGGGGCCCATTACCGTGTGGAACACCCTACTGGACACTTTTTCACATAGATGGAAAAATTACAACCCATATTATTTATTTTCCAATTAGAATGATTGTGTTAAAATAACAGCTATATATTTTAGCACGATATTACTTTTATACCATTTCACCCACATTATTTGTATGAGTATTATCTGAATAAATTTGATTTCATCTGATAAACCCTAATCTGTGTATTTCCGCTAGTAATCTATTTCTATAAAAGCAAGTTTGTCAGTATATTTCTATAGAATATGAAATGTGACAGATATGATTATAGACAATATGCAGAAAATAAAGCAAATGTACATGAAAAAAAATGACGTATTTATGAATACTAGAAAAATATATTTGTTAGATAGCAATATCAAAGGAACAAAAATTTATTTTTCTCAATAAAATGGAAATATGATTTCTGTTTAAAATTTTATTTTAAATCAATCGTTAACTCTGAAAAAGCATCTTCTGAACTTTTATAATGTACGAACAAAAATACTACGTGAAGTGTGCATTTTAACATAATTCTTTTATTCAACCGATTTCCTTCATCCATTCATTGATTTGATATATATCAGTCAAAGGCAGTTTGTATTGCTATTCAGTTTCCCATAAGAAAATGGCTCGATTCGATATTATATGAGCCATAAAATAATCAGTCAACTGTAAGACAGCGTTTTATGGTAATCAGTGGTGTAAAAATATATTGGAAATAGATAAGAAATAGAACTTGTTACCTTTTTATCTTTCGTTCTGAATAATTCTTTATAAACTGTGAGAATTTCTTTTTTTTTGTGTGTGATAAGAAATGATACACATATTAGACAAAATTCAATAGACCTTTTAAAATTCATATAAAACAAGAACATTTATGCGATAAAAATGTGTGTTTAACGCTGTCTGTTTCAGAAATATATGCTAATTGAAGAAAACACCGCTTTAAAAAACGGATGGTGCTACCACATTGAAATAAACAGCAATAATGCCAATGGACATGTATGAAATATTCACCTGTCAAGATATTGTATATGTGATATATTTTTGTCAGTAGGACCTATTACTAAGTATATAAAATGTCCAGCAGTTGGTTAACTTTTTTTATTTAAAAAAATAAACTTCCACAGTTACATAGGAAAACATATGAGCACAGAAGAACAGAAGCTGCAGAAAGAGTTAGCAATCATGCACAGAGATGTGAAACTCATTAATTGGTTTTGAACAATCTAAATTTATTAGATGATTTTCTTTAAAATGTATGAAAGTATTTTATGTAATCACGGGAAGGATCTGAATTTGGTAAATTAGAAAAATATGCATATACGAAAAAATAATTTTTAATGGATAAAATTTTTATTTTAATCACAGCAAGATTATCTATAAGGCAACACAAATTTTGACAATGTTTTCTAGTCAAATATAAAAATAAAACTCGGAGAGATAGTCTTTAGAGAAAACTAATGATTGGCGACATAAAATTAGCGTATAAATGATTGCAATTAAAATGGGGATGAGAATATTTTAAGACATTTTCTTTTAAGACATTCAACAGTTTCTACGCTTAGATAATATACTGAACTTTCGTCTCGACACATTAGTTCTTTCTTCATACACGGACCGCACGATATTACACATAACAACGAGTTAAATTCTACAACTATGTCAAAACTGCTTTCTTCATAGAAAACACCTCAGCATTAACGACAACACGGTAGGAGTAAAATCAATAAAAATGTCACAGATCTATGCAAATCGTCAGGATATGAAATCCATTGGGATTTCACTGCACAGTTCCGAAACCTATACGCTTTTAGAAATGTTTTACATTTGATTAATGATATCCGGACCGTGTTGTTTCTTTAAGGTATTGCATTTTACTTGAAGACAGTAGTTTCCGAATGCAGTCTTTGTATCAACAGAAAAAAAGAATTAAAATATATATTTTTTTTAGAGCTTGCTGATGATCTTGCGGATATGAAGAAGAAGGAAAAATAGCTAATATTCTCTCTCCCAGTGCTTTCGCTTTAATCGTTCAGTGTGCAAGAACACTCACCCCCGGAGTAAATTGCGTTACATCAGATGTTGTCGGCTAATTAACGCTGTTGTCGAAACACTTTAATGGTATTTCGAAAAAAAAAATGATGTTATTAGGAACTGAAATATGTGCTAAAAATCACGGAATGCCTTTTATTAAATGTGTAAACGAGGCTTTTGACAGGAATAGAATATTTTAACATTGAATGAAGTTAATACGAAAAAGCTAAAATACGCGGTAAAACAACTGCATTTTGAACGAGGGAAAGTAAAGAAATGTATTCAAAGGTGCTAATATGTAAATTAAATTGGAGAAAAATGTAGAATATATAAATATATATATAACCATTATATAATTACAATTCATCATCTATTTCCAATTACTAAAATTAAATTAATAATTTTAGCTTCAATACTTAACACTGGCATTATACAAAATAAAGTTGGAACCTTTAACTTGTAATACAAAATTAAGCACAATACCACTAATTCACTAGCACATTGCGGACGATTAATCCATATAAAACATATGAAAAACCACCTATTTTTTATACAATAACCTACTAAAGACAAAAGATACAAATAATCAGCGAAATATTGTTGAACTATTAAAAAAACGTATAGTAAACAAATAATAGATCAATTGGATGGATGTACCAGGAAGCTTATATAGCATTTCACTTCTTCAGGGGTACATGAAATACAAATATAAGCAAAAACATAGTCGATTTCTGTAATAGAATCCAGCATAAGTTACAAAGTTAATTCCATTATGTACCCGATCGACTATACACTGAAATGTATAAATTTACCATGCCATATAAAATGCATTGAATAAAACATTAATCAATGCAAGATCCGTAATAATGATCAATATGAAAAAGAATTTTGTAACATTTAAATTTAATACATACCCAGCAATAGAATTGCTATGACCATATCACAATCACAAACAAGTATCCCATTAGAACACAGCAAAATTCCTGCCTTATTAAATGGTGCAGTTAAAAGCGAATCCTTGCGGTTTCAAATCATCAGAGCTTGCAGATAATATTATCATTCTTATAGGTATAATAATTATAATTAACTTGAATAGTCTATATAATAAAAAATATTATGTGCTATTTTAAGGATTCTGGAATAAATTATTACTAAAAAGTACAAAAAAAAAGGAAATGTTTAAAATATTCAGGTAATAAATAAGATATATGATATAATATAACTAGTAAATCTGCAGATCAGGAGCCTCAACGTCAGCTCTGGAAGTCATTGTTTTTAGACTCACTTTGGTAATATTCAGTTTCCTGGAAACCGCAATTTAAAGTTTTCAAATTATGTAATTATTTATAAGAATAAAAAATACGAAGTTTTCAGACATTAGAAGCATTAAATTAAAAACGTTATGGTAGGATATTTCGAAATTTTCATGAGCTGTTAATTCTGGTATATTTTTTAAATAATAAAGTAGATTTCTTCAGGGGGGGCGGAGCCCCCCTGAACCCCCCGTGGTCTTATTAATTTACATACGTAACTTTTTACTGATTGCGCTAATGGTTAGCGCAAATCTTAGATTTCTTTTTACACTTCCGAGCCTTATTTTTCAATACTGGTAACACAGAAAATGATTTACATTGACGCAATTATATTAAACGTTTAGGTTTTATGAATGAAAATGTAATTTCCTTTAAAAATAAAATAATTTTCATTCATATTTTCTGAAATGAGGCGGCATTAAGAAGTAACACCCGTCAAAAAACATTTTTTCAGGCAATCTAGTTAATGCTTGGTTTTTAAGGATGAAAATATTTATTTCC